>JAFEMH010001600.1:0-447336 GCA_022495995.1 Adenophora triphylla var. japonica | reverse complement strand
GCGCGGGGAGAGGGACCTTTTATTTTAAGAGGCGAAGCGCCCGCATGTGATTCTTGCGGGACATCTTGGGGGCTAGAGGCGAGCGGCTCCTATTATTATCGGTGCTTCCCACGTCACGGGGAGTGCCTTTGTAGGAGTAGAGGATGTTCACCAGGCCTTGGCTTTGGCAGTTTTACGATCCTTTAGAGCAAGGTCTGGCGAGAATAGTGGTTGATCCGCCCGGATTACTTTGAGTGGCGGCCTCGTGGCTCGATACTCTGCAGAAGCAGGTCGATGACGGGCGGTGGCGGGGATGCTAGGCTTACCTGCGAGAGGACGCTTGCTTGAGGATGAACCTTGATCTTTGAGAAGTACGATTAGTATTCATTTGCTTTCCCTCTTTCATATCTTCTCTCCCTTTTTCCCATTTGTTTAGCAACGGACATTTTCGATGTACACATGTAAAACACTCGTATTTGCACGGCAAAACGGCATTTTATTTTAAGATGTAATGTCCATTTTTGGGATTCACATGGAATTCTTCGTCACATTGTTGCTAGTATTTTTTTATCTTGTGCATGCCACGTATGGCGAAGTGCGTTTGTGGGTAGTGTATGTTTGCTTAGGGAATGGCTTTGGCAGGTGTTTGGGCGATTTGGAGCAAGGTTTTTCTTAGGGGACGGTAGGTTTCGTCTATGCTTGTTGGTCTTTGCAGGGGAAATAGGGTTCTTTTTGCAAGGAGGTCGATTTATTGCGGGACATGCCCAGCATGAAAAAGAGGTCCGTACAGGACCAACCTTGCTTTGGAAGGAGATAAATCTTGTTTCTCCTGTGATTAATACGGTTCTTCCTCATTCCCCATTCGACCATTTTTGACTTTTCTTCCGGGAGGTGGAGGCCATTTTCTCTAGGAACCTTCCCATTTGATTGCCGCTATGGATTAACGCCGTGAGTTCGTGAATTTTGCGAGAGCTTTCTTCGTACTTCGAAGGGAGGCAAACCACGCCTTCACTGGCGGTGGCGTGGATGCGGCGCCGTATGATTCGGAGTCATCGAGAGACGGGCTTTCGAGGTAAGGTTTCGTACTTTGCTTTCGATTTTGGTCTTTTAAGGGAGTTGGTTCACGATTTGGGATTTGTTGCATTTTGCATGAGGGTTAGGACATCTGTTAGGAGGCATGTCGTATTGTTTCTCCTGATAAAAATGGTACTGACTTTTGAGGATTTTCGGGCTTTGATGGAGGGGCCCAGGAGGTGGAAGGCCATCACCAAAACTTACACTTTTTGATTGAGTGAATGCTTTGTGTGAGCGTGAAGCTTGCGAGGCTTTCTTAAATACTTCGTTGGAAGAAGTGCGGCGCATGATCACGGTCGGAGCCACTCTCGACATTTTACGAGGCTGCGGGCTTGATTGTGGTTATTATTAGTGATCATGTCTCTTAGGGCGCGCATTTGCACATATGCGTGATGGCGGCAGCTTTTTCTGGTCGGCTCCGGTATTTGCGATGGCGCTTTGCTAGATGTGGTAAGAGACCTTTGCGAGGAGTGGAGAGGATATTGTCCCGTTGGTCTTGGGGAGACCTCTTCATACGCGTGGTGACATCGGCCAGGTCACGCGTGGGGATGGATTTCATGAGAGGGGAAGCCCGCTTTGCTCACCTTGTAGGCTGCGAGAGAGACTTCGGGGAGGCCATGCACGAGGCTCCGGCAGACGTACGTTTGATCAGGTAATTGATCATTTAGCTCCGGCGACCTCTTGTGTTGGATATGGATCGATCACGCTTGCAGGAGAGATGGATGGCACGGCTTGGTACGCATCGAGATCCGGCTTGGTGGGTTCCGCCTTTGGAGGATTGAGACTAGGAGGATCTTGCGGGGAGGAGGGTCCTACGTTGTCGAGTTCACGGGTTTGTCTTAGTCCTCCTTCTATATTCCATAGTCGCTTGTTTTTCACCGACGGTTTGGGATGAAGCGGGGAGCCTTTGTTGAGGCTGCAGGATGACCTTGCTACTTTGCGGGAGATAGCTCCCTCTTCGTGCCTATGGCGAGATCCGGGTGCTTTAGCACTTGTATTTTACGAGGGTATGGAAGTATTCCGCTTTCCACATCTGTGGTAGCTCCTTAGACGTCTGGGGAGCGTCGTATTGACGACTTCGATGCAGCTACAGGTATGAGCGAGCGTGTTGGAGCGAGTCCCAAAGTGGCTCCTTGGGAGGAAGCGAGAGGGCGTGGTAGCGATTACAGGGACCCGGTTGCGCGTAACGGCTATGTGCCTTAGGCAAGTGCAGGAAGCTTACAGTCCGACACCCTTTGGATTAATGACGGGAGCACGCTTTTTGTTTGACTACGAGACTAGAGTTGACCGACCGACGGGGAGAGGTCCTCTTTGCGGGCTCGCGGGGAGGAGATCCGAGCCGAAGCACGGGCGAATGAAGCCACGAGAGCCTCTTGGATTGTTTGACTCTACTGGGGAGGACCCACGATCTCGGAGGCGAGAGACGCGAGTTAGTTCCCACGTGGAGCGAAAGAAGACTCGCCTGGGGACGAGGAAAGAAAGGAAAGAATGGCGAGGGACAAGCGCGAGATGGCGCGGAATGACCTCCTACGTATCCATTCATTGCATTGCAAACACATTATTAGTTAAATGTATTAAATCAGTCTTTTAGCATATTGTGAACTTGAGAGTAGATCGTGCCAACTCATCAAGAAATGTTGTAACCGTTAGTGATTTGTGATTTACTTTTAAAGCTTTGTCGAGACGCAAGATCTCTTGTTTGCCTTTGTGTCTTTTGTGCACTTTGTCGGCGTCCGTCCTTGGACTTTTACATTTGTATTTGCGGGAGACGATGCAGGCCATAGACGGCAATCCCTTTTGCTTAGGCTTTGTGCTTGGGCGAGAGGTTGAATGATCTCCTTGACAAGTCGTTTTGCACGGTCTTTTTCGTAGCTTCCTTGCCCCTTGTTGGCGTCGGGCTCTTGACCTCTTTTTTTTTTTTTTTTTTTGCGGCTTACGCTTGAGCTTCTTTTTTTTTTTTTTTGTGAGCCCTTGCTCGAGCTCTTTTTTTTTTTTTTTTTGAAGCGCGTGAGGGCGAAGACAAGCCCCGGCTTGGAAGCAAACATGAGTCGGTCGTTTGATGCTTTGAGTGACCCTCGGATGTCCTTTGATGTTGCCGCCGTCGTTTGACTTGGTCAAGGTGACTTGTTAGGGGCGTGTTCTTGAAAAAGTGCGTAGCTTGACGGAGGTCTTGATTGACATTCAAACTTTTGACTTTTTGTGTATTTTTAGACCGGACCAATTAAGGTTGCCTACGTTCCCCGGACTAGAGGGCTCAGGTCCGCGTAGTTCGAACACTACATGGAGTGCCAAGATGCACAGTCGTTCTTCTTTAGGCGAAGTATGCGAAGTTTGCTTCCGTTGACTGGATTCGCTGAATGAATTGCCGTCTAGGTACGTCGGCTCATGGCGCCTCGGAGAAGATCTTTGAACCACGAAAGGGCCGATCCATGTGGGTTCCCATTTTCCAGAGTGGGTTAGTTCGAGTGGGAGGCTTTTCTTTGAGTACAAGGTCGCCTTCCACGATGTCTCGGGATTTGACTTTCTTGTTGAAAGCTCTAGCCATCTGCTTTGATAGGCTCTGGACGTGTTCCATGGCCTTTAGTCGTCGCTCGTCTAGCGAGCCAATTCGTCGTGTCGGCTGAGCCATTCAACTTCGTTGATGTCATTTTCCGGCGGCACTCGGAGTGAGGGAATTTCCAATTCGATGGGAAGGACGCTTCCATCCCGTATGTCGGGGCGAATGGGGTTTCTCCCGTGGCCCATTGTCGGCCAGATGTGCGGTAGCCCCAAAGTGCAAGGTGCGGCTTCTCGGGCCAATCTCGTCCTCGGGTGGTCTTTTTTCGGATGATCCGTTCGAGGGTTTTGTTGCTTGCTTCCACGGCGCCGTTTGTTTGTGGCCGGTAGGGAGAAGATTTGTGGCGTGTGATCTTGTATTCAGCCAGCGCCTGCCGCTCGAATTCCCCTTCGAAGTGTGAACCATTGTACGATATGACCTCATTTGGGATGCCGTATCGGCGAGATGATGTTTTCCTTGAGGAAATGCGCGACCTTCTTGTGAGGTGAGTACCTTGTAGGACTTGGCTTCGACCCATTTGGTGAAGTAGTCGATGGCTACTAAGATGAACTTCGTGGCCAGATTCTTTGCTGGCGGAGCGATTTTCCCGATGACGTCAATTCCCCAGTGGCAAATGGCGAAGGTGTAGTCATGCAGTAGAGATCGTGAGGAGGCAGATGATTGAGGTTGGAGAACCGGTGGCACTTGTCGCAGCCGGACAAAGTGGATGCAATGTGCCTCCATGGAGATCCAGTAGTAGCCCATCTGAGAATGATTTGCATCGGGGCTACGGCGTTCATGTGGGGATCGCAAGCCCCATTGTGGACTTCGTTCATGAACTTGTTTGCTTCTTCTTGGGCGATGCGGCGTAGGAGTGGCCCGTGGTAGCGTTTCTTGTATAGCATGTCCCGAGGGATGACGAAGTGAGAGGCGAGGCATTTTAGGGCCATGATGCTCTTGGTTTTGACCCCTACGTGTGTGGGTCTTCCTTGTTCATGAAGGTGGTTTCCCGCTCTTGAGGTATTGGGAAGATCTGGTTATACCATGGCTCATCGACGGGCTTAGAGTTCCGGTTCGATCTCACAACAGTAGGCGGGAATTTCCTTTCGCCCGACTTCTGAAGGGTTTGATCGCTTTTCCTTCGGGGATTTCCACAAGGGAAGCGAAGGTGCGGCTAAGGCATCTGCGCAAACCCTGTTTCGGTCTCTTGGCAAGTAGTGGAAGGTGACTTCTTCGAATTGTGTGATGAGGTCCTCCATGCAGGAATGGTATTTTTGCAAGCACGGGCTCCATGGTTTTCCACTTGTTGGAGACTTGGTTGATGATCAAAGGCTGAGTCCCCATAAACTTCGAGTTTACTGGACATTCCTCTCGAGTGCGGCTTGTAGTCCGGCTGGCGCAGTCTTCATATGCGGCGGCATTGTTGGTTACCTCGAAATTGAGCTTTATAGCAGATTGGGGTGTGCTCGTCCTTGGGATCTACCAAGAGCATACCGATGCCAGTTTCCCTTTTTGTTGGCGCTCCGTCGAAGAACATTTGCCATCGGTTTCGCCTTCGATTGCGAAGATTCCCTCGTCTGGAAATTGTGGTTCGGGGCCTCGAGCCTCGTCGGTTGGGAAATCGGCCATTGTTCGGCCATGGCCCGTCCCTTGATTGACTTTTGGTTTTACGTACTTGATGTCAAATTCCGCTAGGAAGAAAGACCATTTGGCGAGCCTCATTGTGACGAGATGGTTTGTCGAAGAGGTACTTGGCCAGGTCCATTTTGGAAACCAAAGTGTGCCGTGTGCGACCGCATGCAGTGCCGTAGTTTCCGACAACCCATACCTGTAGCCGCGCAGTTTTCTCGAGGGGCCGAGTAGTGAGTTCGTCGCCTTGAAACTTTCGCTGACGAAGTAGATGGCGTTTTCGACCCGTGACTCCTTCTTTCCCGATGAGCATGGCTCCAACCGCGGTGTCGCCTGGCCACAGTTAGGTATAGCAACAGTGGCTTTTCCTCGTGGGGAGGACGAGAGAATCGGAGGACTCACAAGGTATGCTTTTATTTTCTCAAAGGCATCTTGGCATTCGAGTTCCATTCGATGTCGGCGTTCTTCTTCATCGGTTTGAAGATTGGCTCGCACATAGAGGTCGGTGGTTGACGGCGGGCGATATATTGCGGGCGGCCCATGAAGCTTTTCACCTCTGCGAGTTTGCGGTGGTCTCATTTCGATGATAGCCTTGATCTTTTGAGGATCAACCTCGATGCCTCTCTCGGTGACCATGTATCCCAAAAACCTTGCCTCGGCTAACCCCAAATGTGCATTTGGCGGGGTTGAGCCTCGGTGAGTGTTTTCGGAGGCGATTGAAGAATTTTCTCAGGTCTGTGAGGTGTTGTCCATCGATCCCTTTGAGTGGATGATCATGTCATCGACGTACACTTCGATCTCTTTGTGGATCATGTCGTGGAAGAGGGCGGTTCTTTGCCCGTTGGTAGGTAGCCCCGGCGTTCTTTAGTCCGAACGGCATTGCATTGTGTAGCGATAGGTTCCCAGGGGTTGTGAAAACTGTCTTTTCTTGGTCTTCTTCGGCCATCTTGATTTGATTGTAGCCGAAGCAAACCCGTCCACGAAGGACTTGACTTCGAAATTGGGCGTAGTGTCTACCAACATGTCGATGTTGGGTAGTGGAAAATCGTCCTTGGGACTTGCTTTGTTGAGATCTCGGAAGTCCGCAACGCGTACTTTTCCATTGGCCTTGGTGGCCAAGTGACAATATTGGAGAGCCATGTGGGGTACTCGATCACCCCGATGAAGCCGACGCGGAGCATTTTTTCGATCTCCTCTTTGACTTGTAAAGACCATTACGCTTGATTCGGTGTAGCTTTTGCTTGATGGGCTTGGCCTCGGGATTGAGGGAATCCGATGTTCTACAATGTTTGGATCTAATCCGGGCATGTCTCGGTAAGACCAAGCGAACACGTCCACGAACTCTTTGAGCGGTGCGGTCAACGCGTCTTGCTCTGTGCCGGTGAAGAAACTTCCGATTTGCGTCTCTTTTGGCTCTTCGGCGGTTCCCAAATTCACTTTGGTTAAAAACCTCCTCGGCGGCTTGGGCCCGGTTTTCTCTCGTTTGACAAACATGCTTAAAGATGTGCTTAATGTATTGTTCGTTTAATGTGTACGCTTCTTTATCAAGTGAATCGTTATTAGCTTGTTTGTGTGTTAGTTAATTTATCGGTTGTTAAAGATGCAATGAGAGGATACTCGGAAAGATCGAAGCATTCATTAAGAGCATACGGGAATACATTATTAGCAATGAGTTCGTAATCTTCGGCGTGAGGCCATCGGATGACTCGAGAGACTCAAATTCAAAGCTAATGGACTCAGGATGAGTTTTGACACTAGACTCTAGGACTCGAGGGGTCGGACCAAGTTGTTCGATCATGTCCTTTTTGGCGGTGGGTCGGAGAAGGTGGCCCGATTATTGAGTGGCAATGATCTTGATAGGAGATGGGGCTTGAAGGGCTTTATGTCACCGTTCCCGATCATTGCTATCACAGAGTTATCAGAAACAAAATCGATTAGATCTGGCATCTCGATTTCTTCTTTGAAGAGCAGGTGGAGCAGTGGTTCGTCCCAAGCATCGTCTGCGGAGTCTTTCGCTTTTGTCTTGGGCATTACTAGCTCGAATGCAGATTCGTTCCGTTTGCTGAATACAGGGGTGTTGACAGAGAGTTTTCCGAGTTCTTCTGCCAAAGAGGGGGTTTTCCTGAACCAAAATTCGTTGTGAATAGTGGTGGTCATGGATCCCGGTAGAGGCGGTGTGTCGAGAAATGCTCTTCGGACGGGATTTGGCTTGAGGCCTCTGAATCTTGCCAGGTTCTGCCGGAGCTTGTCCATGGTTGTAGGCCAGCTTTGTTTGGCGCTGATCAGCTCTGTTCCATTTCCTGGATCTTCTTCCAAGTTGCCGGCCTTCTTGGTCATGTCGAAGCTGTAAGGACGAAGATCGGAGATTGCATGCAAGCCTCTTTTATTATCTGTGGAGCGTTTTCGTGCAGCTCGCTTGTCCTCCGCAATGTGTTCGGGAGTTGGAATGTATCCCAGGCCGTGCAGGGTATTTTGTTCTTTGATATTGATGATCTGTTGGGTGCCCTGATGGCGTTTTCCCAAACCGAGCCCCGGGATGTAGTTCATGTGCTTCATCATTTTCATCGGGGGAGGGATCTTGTCCCAAATCAAAGGCAGGTCTATGTGGCACACTTGGGCCTTTGGGCTTTCGATCGTGAACCCTGTTAGCATCATGCCATCACCGTCGGGTTTGATCTCTAAGACCGGGACGCCGTTTGTGTCGGTCCTTTCAGTGACTATGCTATCTCCGTAGATGATGGTTAGATCTGTTCCTTGAACGAACTTTACGCATTGATGGAGAGTGGATGCCACCCCATTGATCTGGTGTAGCCAAGGGCATCCCAAAATGGCAGTGAATGTGATCGGGATGTCGATGACTTGGAAATCCGTCGGGACCATTTGTTTTCCGAACCACAGGTTCAAGGTGGCTATTCCCAAGACTGGGCGGGATGTTGAGTCGTATGCCTTGATTGCCTGAGTCGAGGGCTTTAGATCAGTTGCTTTGATCCCTAGCAAATCCATCATTTTGGCGGGAAGGACGTTCATGGATGATCCCCCATCTACCAAGACTCGAGGGAGACGGCGCTCGTCCAGTTGAACTGTTATGTAGAGAGGCTCGTTGTGATCAGCCCCAAATTTTGGAAGGTCGAGCTCTGTGAAAGTGATGATGTTGCTGTAGTTAACATTGCCAATCATCTCGAAGCGCTTCATCGAGTGTCACCGTGATGGGAACCATGGTGCAGGCCGGGCTTTCTTCCAACTTGAGCTTGTGCGGGTAAGATGAAGTGAGTAAGGACCAGAGTGAGATGTTAGCCCGAGTGCGCTTGAAGCCGTGTTAAGACAGGATCTTGACCTTTGGGTCCAAGGTTTCGACTTCTTTGGCGTAGGGCCCCTTTTCGGTTCGTGGCTCGGGTATGGTGGCCTTTTGTCTGTCCGTGGAGGATTCTGGGATTTGGCCAGGAACGTGTCGAACGTTCACTTCTGGACCTATGGTTTTGCTTGTCTCTCCTAATTACGTAGTGGGAGGACCACGATTGGCGTAAGGCCGGACTACGCATTTCAATTCGTTCCTTTGTCATGGCTTTCTTGAAGCATCAATAGTGGCTTTGAGATCTTCCCAAGACGGGGTTGGATTATGCGGACCTTCGGGCCTTCGGTGGCGGTGCGGAGCTCGTCAGTGATCATGGAGCAGACATTGCCATGGCCTTGTGCGAGCTAGGCTTCTTGGAGTAGATGACATAGTAGTCAAACTTTCTGAGGGTTCACCAAGGGTTAGTGGGATCACCGGATTCATACCTCTTTTCGGTTTTGTTGAGAAGATAGCTTCTTCTTTCTTCGAGGACGGCCCTCGTTCATTGCATCCTGGAATTCCATTTCCCGGACAAGCACTTCTGTCGCTTGACGTCCCACGGATGTGTTCGTTGTTCGGCGGTGGTACCGGGACCTCGGGAGGCTGGATGGGCGAGGCTTTCCTGCTGGAAGGTCTTGTGGCCTTACGTCATAACCGCATGGCTCGTATGAGGGTAACGAGGTTGATTTACGGGAGACAATGAGAGACGTTAGAGGTTGTAGGAGCGGTCATGACTTGGGAAGCCCCGAGGTAGTCGGGTGGCTAATGTTCCGAAGTGGTGCATGGCACCTTCGATCTGAGCTTGTTGCTCACCTTGACGTTTCTCAATAGCCATGAGGACTGCCAAACTTCTTCCAATGTTGGGAAATTTCTTGGGGGTAAGGTCCCGTTTTCATCGTTGTTATCCAGCTGATTTGGCCATGGGGAGTTGACGGATTGTCTGGTGACAGAGCTGAGAAGGAGGTAGGACCTTCTTGTTTTGACACTGGGAGACGGGTTCCGGGTACTCTCGACCACTCTCTCGTTATGGAGGGTGACGGGCAAGGTTTAGACACGGGGAATGGCCTAACGGGATAAAAGGGGAAAGCTCACGTGGCATGCGGTTTCCGTTTCTTTTATTTTTATTTTTTTGTTGTTTTAATTTACTTAAAACATGTTTTCTCAGAATCCTAGGTAGGTTGGAAAAGATTGCTCTTCTTTTTCGCAACTATGCTAGATCCTGGGTCGATGGAGACCGGCCCGTACGGCTATAAGCCCTCGTTTTGCACTTTGTATTTCGACATCCCGGGGTGGGCGGCCCCGGGCGAGGTCCTATAGGGCAAGCGGTTTCCACCGGCCTAAAAGAAAAATCGAACCTAAGGACCGAGCCGAGCCTGTCATGTTCGTTTTGATGCGTTAGCCATGTGAATAGTGAACCGAGCCGGCCACTAAGTCAAGATCAGGTCAAGAGTTCGGCATGACCTCTCTTTACCTTGCTTGCGCAAGGGATCGTGACGTTAGGCGTTGGCTGGTCATATTGTCATGGGCGACGTATCAAAGGCGTGATGACATGGTGTCATGTGAGCATGGATGTATATCGGGACGGAACATCGTGCGGGTGTAGCCGGAAATCAAGATCGAGGTCAAGATTTTAGCATGACCTTTCATCGCTTTGCTTGCGCAAGAGGGATCTTGAGTTCCGAGCCTTGACTTTCCGAAAAATGGCCGGCATGGTATATGTATCCAGGTGTATGACACGGGCCCAGGTAAAACCAACCGAGTACGGACAGAGTGTGACTCAAGACTCAAACGTGCGGGGTTGACGCTTGGCTAGGATGGGATGTTTGGAATGATCCCGTGCGCGCCCAAGAGGCCTAGGAAGACCAAACGGACTGCAAGCGAGACCACTCCGGGTTAAGGGTTGTAGTGTGCGGTGTATCCGAGGCGGCAGGTGCGCGTAGCGTGCGGTGTAACCGAAGCGGCAGGTGTGAGTAGTGTGCGGTGTAACCGAGGCGGCGGTGCGCGTAGTGTGCGGTCTCTAAAATTCTTTTCCGAGTAAAACGAAGTTTTTTGAAGAATTTTAAATGTATGCAGATGTATATTGATGCATTTTTTTTATTTTTTTTTTGTAAAATAAAAATGAAGCACGTGCACACACACACAACAGTTAAAGGAAGGGGTAAAATGAAAGTTTGACCCTCATCATCGTTTTAAAAATCTTTTGTTTTGTTTAAAAAAAAGATTTTAAAACAAAAATTCCCCAGCGGAGTCGCCAACTGAAATCACCCGGATCCGAGAGGCAGCGCGATCGCGCCTCGGCATCTGGCATTTCCCCCCCCCCCGCCTTGCGGCGGTTCGTTCGTTGGTTGTGTCTTGCCGTTTGTTTTCGCATTTGTAGAGTCGCCACGCCGTTTTTATTAAGCCCAAAACATTGAAAAAAAGGGCATTAGTTTAAAGATAATTTTAAACTGTTTTTGTGTGATGAGATTTTGAGTTCGGAGGTCAGATGACTCCTCGGGAAGAGAATATTAGAATATTAGAGTTCACCCGAGTCGCCTCGTAAAACGAGTCTTTCGGATACCCCTAATATCCTTTAAATGTTGTGTGTGTGTGTGTGTGCTTTTAAAAATGCATGCTGTATCGGATGTCTACATTGTATGCTATGTATGGAAATGTATTGAAATAGTAATGGAAGGAAGCCTTACCAATGTTGGTTCGTGTCTGTCTTCCGCTGAGGAATAGTGTTTGAGGTAGGAGTAGCGTTCCGGTACGGATCGGGATTGCTTCGGGAGGGGCCGGTTGCCTGCGGACAGAGTTTCGGCGTGAGTTGATGTTGCAGGCTGCGTTCGGGCAGAGGTTCGGCGTGCGTGGGGATCGCTGGGATCACTCGGGCAGAGGTTCGGCGTGCGTTGGGGTGGCAGGAGTCACTCGGGCAGAGTTTTGGCGTGCGTTGGGATGGCAGGAGTCACTCGGGCAGAGTTTCGGCGTGGTTTGGGATCGCCGATTTGACTCGGAAAGAGCCGGGACGCCTCGGGAAAGACCAGGCAAGGCCTCAGAGTACCACGAGGGGCCTCAGAGTACCTCGAGAGTGCCTCGGGGCAGCGCGGGAGCGTCGCGGGAACGCTCGGAGAGGCTTCGGAGCACCACAAGGGAGCTCGGAAGGCCTCGGAAGGATCCGAAAGGGGCCGGGAATGCCTCGAAAGGACTTAGAGGGGAAGCCAGAAGGCCTAGGGAGGAAGAGAGAAGTGGGAGGTCTGTGAAAATGAGGAGGGGGAGCCCTCTGTTTATAGTGCCAGATTTTGTGCAAAGAGGTCCGTACGGACCTCCCTGGTAATCCAGACTTTTGGTTTTCCTCGATTTGAGGGAATCTGTGATGATGGAGGAATATTTGCAATTATGATGTTCCCTGTGCAATAAGGTCCGTACGGACCAAGTTGACATGCAAAGAGGTCCGTACGGACCAACTCTGCAGGGGGTAATCATTTTCCCTGGGATTTGAGGAAATATTGTGGACTTTAAGAGGATTCAGTAATTATTAGAGCAAAGAGGTCCGTACGGACCATTATTGCTTTTCTAATTTCCTGAAAATTCCCAAAGGGTCCTTTTGTCCCTTTTTATCCCAGAAAGGCTCCTCCCTTGGTTTGGTTGGGGGTTTTGAGAGGGTTTTGAGTGCCCGGGGTCGTCGAGACTGCGTTGATGAGTCTGCGGTGCTTCCCGTGTGTTTGAAAGGGTGTGATCCAGATTGGGGTACTTACACCCATGTGTCCCCGAGCAAGTGTGGAGGCCTGAGTGGAGTGGCCAGTTGATTGAGAGATTGAGGCAGTTTGCCAAGGTAGGCACCTTGTGTTGGTCGAGCTTGGAGACCGACTATAGGTATTACGTTCAGGCCGACATCATGCCAGGTTGGACGGCTTGGCCCCCCTCGTCCACGTCGCTAGAGGGAACAGATATCCAGAATGGAGGGTGCACCACGGTCTCATCTTCCACGATGAATGTGACATCTGCAAGCTTTATAAGGATAGATGTCTTGCCGAGGATGGCGAATTTCTACCTCATCGTCTTTCACATACTTGTACAAATTTAGATGTCTTTTTATCCTTCCTCATTATTTTATTAATCGACTTGTCTTCCTCGTTTTTGCAGATTTGACCGAGGAGCATATCAGAAAGATGGAGTAGGAAATCCTTGATCCCCAAGCTTTGATGAAGTTGAAGAGAAGGACAATCAGGTCCTCATCCCGAAACAAGAGATGGGATGATGTCGTCGTTCGTCAAGCCATTCTGGCTACTAAGGAGGCAGGGGTGCTGCCATTAAAGCTGGTGGTGGTAGGGGGGTTGCTGGTGCCTCCACCGAGGAAGGTAGCGACGGGCAAGAGGTCCAGGTTGATGAGGGACAAAGTTCCCAAGTCCTTGCTCTCGAAGCCGAGGAGGCGTTGAGACGTGTCGGTCTAGCTTAGACCGAGGAATTGGAGGCTGCCCAGAGGACTCTAGGCCAAAAAAGGCCAAGTATTGAGGCCCCAAAAGAGGAACCCAAAAAAGGATTGCCACTGATTCTTCCTCCTCGGGAGTCACTGCCCGGCGTGTAAAATCTTATGATGAGGCCGAAGTGGTGGCAAAGGATTTAACCGTCTACCCAACCATCAAGGGTCTTGACGTGCTGGCAAGGAAGGGCCCTAAGCTAAGGCTAGGTCAGCCTGTCATCCACCGAGTTATGGACGAGGACCTGCTTGACAATTTTATTGATTCCAGTCCGAGCGCGGAGCACTTGGCCAATAGAAAGGGTCTAATTCTCGGTGAGGTAAACCTTCCCGTCATTTTCTTTTTCCCTTATCGGATTTTTATTGTACTTGTAACTTTTGCTTATAATTTTTTATATGTGTAGCTTGCCACCATCACGGCTTATGAAGCCATAAAGAGCAAGGCTGCTGATGGCCTAGAGCAAAAGCTCAATAGACATATCGAGAAGAATAAGGTCGACGTGGCCAAGTTGTGGGACTGCTGAAGTCATTGAGGGATGAAGTAGATGAGCAAAAGGCGGCTAGGGCAGAGGTCGAGAAAGCAGAGAAGAGTGCCAAGGAGGCCCAAGCTAAATCCGAGGAGGCTCATAAGGCCGGGCAAACCGAGATTGAAAGGCTTCAAGCCGAGGTGGGGAGAAACGCCGAGGAAGCAGATGCTCGGTATAAACAGTTATAGGCTAGCTTGCCTTGAAAATTGCTGAGGCCATCTCCCAGTTCAACTTTTTACAAGGTTAAACTTAATAGCATTCCTTCCTTCCCAAAAGGACCTTCCCGAACGTTGTCTATCCAATCCATTTAACACTATGAGTTTTATACAATCGAACCATCCCCTAACATATGTGAGGGCTTTATTAATAACATCTCATCAAGCTATATATACAACGAGTAGAAAATATAATTCAACTTTCTATAACAAAATAACATACCCTTCTTTACTTCCAATGTAACTAAATCACAAAATCTATCGTGATAATGCTCTCAAGTTCAATCTAGAACTCTAAATATTTTAATAGGCCTTCTAACGTCAATATTCTATTTTCACCCTTATGACCAAACCCTTATGTCTTGACTTGCTTGAAACGAGTTATTTCAATTATCTCATCCTCATTTCTCATGATACAAACATTAAATAACTGCCTATGAAATAATAAATGAAAACATGCTAATAAGACCACCGATTCCCATAAACGGAATACTAGTCGACTATATATCACAATTCAATGCTCTAATTATGCCCGGGTCTAGTGACGATCAATATTCAATCAAATGGTTGGCCGCCCACAACGGAGCCGATCCAACTCCAAAACAAAACCCGAGTCTCCGCGACCTCCACATTAATAACCCCACAATTTATCAATTCATTTCTCGGATCAAAAACTTTAATATACTTAATCAACATAGGGAAACTAGGTTGCCTTTTTACTTGCTTTTGTACGAACTATACCTTTAAAATAACATGACTTTCTAAAATTTACAACATCTTTCAAAATTCCAAGGATAGATAAAATGAGATCAAATGAGACTCGAATGGTTTATTTATTTAAAACTGTCCCATACCAGTTTTAATTAACTAAACCACTCACACTTTTAAGAAATTTTCAAAAGATTGATAAGCTAACAAAAATAACTCGAGTGATTTAATTATCTACAACCGTCCCATACCAGTTGTAGATAGTTAAATTACTCACAAATTTTAATGTACACAAAAACGGTTCACTGACCTTATTAAATCAATTATCCCCGAAGGGTACAAATGCTCACACCGAAGTTCAATATACAATCCAAAGTTTTAAAGCACATTTAAAACAATTCTAACATAATATTTTTACTTAGTTAAATTCTTTATAAGGAAACACAATCTCGGAATATTAATACTATCTTTTATAATTAACACTATAACATTCATTAAAATAGTAAACTTGGTAGATCATCCTCAATTCAATAATTCCTCAAGTTGAATATTCAACACCTTTACTTAATTTGAGTCATCTATTCCTTACTTTCGATATTGGAATTATACTTAATAACAACAAGTTGTAAACATCTAGTTTCCGATCAATTACCATGATTTCCTAATAAGAAGATACAACTGGAACGCACATAGATCAATCATCCCCAAATTGCAATTAAACATGAACAGTATAAACTAGCTTACCTCCCAATAACCATCAACAACTCAAAATCCGTATAACGTCTACATCCTCCAAGCATCACACCAATCCTTCATATGAGTCACGCAACTCAGTCAACCTATACGGTGTAATCATCCTAAAGTACCCCGTCTTCCAATAAGATTTATCCTCATTTTATTTTCTCAACTAATGATAATCATCTCTCAAAACAACCCATATACATATTTTTCTAATTCATGAAGTTGATCCTACAAGTCACCAATAATTACATCTATTATACTTCTTCGCCTTTACTCTATTTACCTTTCCATAACTAATACACAATCCATAAATCAAAACGGTCATACTAGATATAAATGTTGTCTTAAGTATATCCTTAAAGCAAATATTTACTGTAATTGTAACACTCCGAAAATTTCAACTAATAACCCTTGAGTATCCTACTAGTTTCTAAAATCAGTCATACAAATCATCAACAAGTGATAATGAATACTTATTCTTCACAGTTACTAATTTGAGATCTCCATAATCTATAATTATCCACCAAGTATCATCTTTTCTAAATATAGTACTAATTTATCCTTACGGAGAGTCGCTAAGCTAATTATCTTCTTTATCAAATACTTTCCCAAGATGAATCATCAAGTCCATCATCCCAATTAGTGTCCTCTATCTAGGAATCCGAATACCATAATAGTACCTTATAGCAACTCAAAATCTCAATATCCGGGTATGATACCTGATGAAACCCATTTTGAAACTCACACAGAAAACACCACTTAGTCAACTAATAGCACATAAGGAAAAGATATATTAGTTCTATAAGATCTCGTACTCGCGATATTTATAACTCATATAATCCCACTTAGACTATCACTTTCAATACTAGCCTCATATATCTAGTTCCCACCACGAGACACCAATGTATAAATACTCACGCACGTTGTACAACTATAAACCACTCTTAATTAGGCCATATACCTAACCTCAATTAGGAGTTCACAAATTCATTTACTACCGGTACCTGAGATAATTCAAGGTTCTTTTAAATCAAATATAACACACAATCCAAATAACCTTTACATTCCATAGGCCATACTTTCGACATTTACGCATATATAACATAACCTCCATTAATAATTTATCCGCCTCAATTACACATGGAGACAATTCAAACATAGATAAGGAGACTCGCTTCCTGCAACAGTCCTCCTCAAGCACAACAACTACTCAAATAATTCAGGTTAATATAACAATAATTCACGGATTGGTAACTCGACCAAATCCACCGGCAATACATGCCCACATATGGACACATCACATCCACCATGATAAACAAGAATGATTCGAGGTACTCTCCCATAGGAGTAGAACCTCCAGCACATAAGGCAACTTTTAGGCCAATTATGCAAATAAGAGCGAAATGTAATGCCACAAGAGAACGAAATGAACAGAATTTAGAAAAGTATGAACCCTAACTCCGGAGACAGGTAATATACCTCAAATGATTGCGGAGGGATCTATCTCTCCATAATACTCACATTCCTTGATTCTTTGGTTGGTACACATCATATTCTATCATTGAACAAGTTCCTGCATTAAACTCTCGACGTCAGTTATCGCACACTCTCACTCAAACTAGACTCTACCCGAGAACTCTAAACCGAGCTCTGATACCAACTGTGAGGACCCCGACCCGGAACCTACACGTGTCCCGAGCTGGAGCGTCCTCAAACTAACCCAAAGATCCTAAACTTTTAAAACTTTGATTTAACTTTCAAACATGCACACAACTATTTAAAATAACTCTACTCCTTTCCACATTGGAGGAAGAGTTGACCAACCTTGAAAATAATAAATGGTTTTAGTTACAAAAGATATCGAATATAAAATGGAATTAAAGTTTATGAATACAAACCCTTTAAAAGAATTATGCCAAAATACACATTCTACACCAACCTATACATAACCCGACAATTCCCAAAATACCACTTCTAAACTCCTTTCCGCCCTTACTTGGTCGGTCCACTGTCTCGGAATCTAAAAACAAGAAAGGGAGAGGGGTGAGAATAAATCTCAAAGAAGCTATTATGAATGCAGCAATATGCCATATAAGATGCAACACATAACAAGTTGCATACACACATTGGAAAACTATAAACACCTTCCATTACCTTGGTTTACCTTTTCCCGTCTGAATCATGAGTCGTACCATTGTGGAAGTGAATACTCCAACTTATTCTGTGAATGCATATCCACCAGAATCAATATCATAAATTCGAGATAGTTATGATTATAACTCATCTCCTGTGAACTGCTTAGGCATTATTCACAAACAAATCATACAACTGAGATAGTTATCGTCATAACTCATCTCTTATGAACTGCTTAGGCAATATTCATAAACAACCCCGAACAACCGAGATAGTTATTGTCATAACTCATCTCCTGTGAACTGCTTAGGCAATATTCACCAGAACAACCCCCTAACAACCGAGATAGTTATTGTCATAACTCATCTCCTGTGAACTGCTTAAAGCAATATTCACCAGAATCAACCCTCCAACAACCGGTATACCAAAGTCCAGCATATATCATAAACTTGCAATATAAATCCACACTTGGGATAGCATATAACCATAAGATAAATAAATCCACACTTGAGATAACATATAACCATAAGATAAATAAATCCACACTTGGGATAATATAATGACATGCTAAATAATCCACAAAAGGGAATAAGCAATATAACAACATATCATAAACAATTCCTACGTAGTCATTACACAACTTCGGATAACCTCAATAAGAGCTCATGATCTACCTCCCAAGTTTGAACTACATTGGTGAAGTACGAATCAAGCTTAATAACCAATTTCCGGACAATATTCTATATTACAAGGTCTTTATAGGAATTCATGTTAGATTTATCAAGTCGGAGTTACATTTGATAAGGCCAAATAAGATTTCCAAACAATTCCTGATTCCGACTTAATGTGCTTCCGTAGTTCCATAGTAACCCAATTAAGGTGTCATTAAGTGATACAATTGTTCTAAGTATAACCTAGGTTAAAAAGGATCAATTCATATCCGAAAATGTTAGATTCCAAACTTTATTTTGGTTAAGGATCATACCAGGAGGTTACTAGTGAAAATTCAGCGAAACAGGGAACTGGACAAAATTCTGCCAACATGGGCGACCGCCCTAACCACTTGGGCGACCGCCCAAGTGGACTTTAAAGCCAATGTTAATTTCTGCCGTGATGGGCGGCCGTCCAAGCCTTCCTCCAGCCCAAATTCAGATTTTCACCCATTTTGAACCTAGTCTTCCTTTCCTTATACCATGCCTATCACAAGAACACCAAAGGGAACCTTAGCTTTACCAAGTCTCACTCCAAACAAGTAAACCCAAACCCAAGTAACCTTAGATTGATTATTACTACAAATTCCACCCATTTCAACCCTTTAGATTGTCTTCCTTGAACCCTAACTTCAACTAGTTTCATTTTTCAATCACCCAACTTCCATTAAGGTTTCCAAGGCATGAAATCAACATCACAAGAACAAGAACAACATTTAAAGAACTTATGAACAAGTAGGAGAAGGGAATCATAACAACTCACCTTAGGGTTTTCAATGGGAGGTTGATCTTTCTAACTTGATGGATTCCCCAAGATGATCCAACTTCAATGATGCTCCTAGACTTGAATTTGGTGAAGAAATGGCTTGGCTTCAAGAATGGAGGTTGAGAGCTTCCATGGAATTTCTCTAAGGTTTCTCTAGGAGGAAGAAGTATGAATGATGGAGGGAGAGGGGAGTAAGAATAAGGAGGTAAAGGGTGGACACTTGTCACCTAGGGAGAGAGCAAGACCTCAATGGCCCCTCCTACAAATATCTAACTAAGGCTTTCATCCCTTTTTTAAATTAAAATAAATCCTTGTCCAATTAATTCATCCTACCCAAATAACCTCCTTGTACTATTTATCATATTTCCATTTTTATTATTTCCCCAAGTTTCTTTATTTAATACCCAAAAATTTCTCAAAAGATTCTAAATTTACTTCTCACCCAATTTATCTTAAATTAAGAATCTAAAGACATAATTGAACACATAAAACTATAATAATCATTAAAAGCATATAATAAAATATTTAACTTTAGTGCCTAGGGTTGGGGTCGTCACAATTTTAGTTATGAGATGGGGGCCTAAGTTGAAAGAATGAGGGTATAATGGAAGTAATATGTTAATGACTTGAATGGGGTTATTATTATCTTCTCTTCTATTTAATGTTCATGAATTATTTGGTGTTGTTATTGTTATTAAAATGGTTATTAGATGCTTTGGAAACCTTCTTGGAGTTAAGAAATTGGTTTATATTATAGAATGATGTTGTTGTTTAAGGAAGATGATTAAGAGTGTAAGAAAATGGATTAAGTTAGATTAAGAAGGTTAAACTTGAAATGTGGTAGGGAAATGGGTGGAGAATCAAGTGATAAATGACCTAGGGTTATATTATTTGGGGTTTAAATGATTTAAAATGAGGTTTGTAAAGTTAGAAAATCCTTTTAGTATTTATAAAAATATGAAAGATTATAAAGGGAAAAAGAGTTTATGTGAAAAGGAATTTGAAATCTGAATTTTGCTGGAAAGTGGCTTGGGCGGTCGCCCATAGGGGGCTTGAGCGGCCGCCCATGTGACCAGCCTTTGGGTTACCTTTTCTTCCTTCTTGGGCGGTCGCCCATAGTGACTTGGGCGGTCGCCCATGTCACCAGAATCTCCCCAGTTTCCTTTCTTGCTGATTTTCACCAATAACCTCGTGGCTTGAATCCCAACCATTATAAATTAGTAGAACCTAGTCCAACTCGGATAGGAATTAATCCTTTTTAACCTAAGTTAAAGTAGAATACCTTGGCTAGGCCATGATGTCTTATTTGATCAAAATGGAATATTGGGAATAGTTAAATATTAATTAGAAAATGGTGGATAAGCTTGATTTGTGACTTCACCAAAGTGGTTCAACTTGGGAAGTAGGTCTTGAACTTTTATTAATATTATTCAAGGTTGAGTAATGACTTCGTATGAATGGTTTATGGTTTAGAGTGGCCTTACCTGCTCCCATACCTTGGTGATTAGTTGAACAATGTAGAGACTATAATTACACTATTCTGTTGGTTAGGAATGTATATGTGTTACATCAATATATTGTATTCCAATCGTGGATTATTTGGTATATGGTTATATTGTATCCCAGTTGTGGATTATTGGTATATGGTTGTATTGTATCCCAGTTGTGGATTATCTGGCATGTGGATTATATTATATCCCGGTGTGGATTATGTGGTTATATGGATATCTTATTTGAATTCATATTCATTGATGGTATTATGCATAGTGTATTACATGAACAGTTGCACTATAGTATTGATTTAACATGAGTATACATTACCATGTTGTTATGTTCTTATCCCTTTTGTGGATTAATTTCAAGTATCTATCATGTGCTTGAACGTGTATATGTGATAAGGGGGTATAATGGAATTCAATCAATTATTGATTTGTTCTATAAGTGATTGAAGGTTCATCATACTGTGACCTCTCCCTCTCGTGGCCACGCAGTGGGTGTGCTAGCGATCCGTATTGAGCCAAAAGCCTTACAGACCGCTGCGATTTGGTGATTAGGGGAATGCTTACGTATTAAGCCAAAAGCTTTACGAGATAGCGGTATTATTGTTGGATACTCTGATTTAGTATCTGATTTTCTTATATGGATCTCTGGAGTATGAGTCCTATAAGCGGTGAATGTGCTGGAGGCAGTTCACCAAAGAGAGGAGTTTCACTTCCACGTTGTACGACTTATTGTTCAGACGGGAAAGGTAAAATGAGGTAACGTAAGGTGTTTACCGCTTTCATAATGTGTTATGTGTTACCATGCTATGTGTTGCATATTGTTTGGCATCTTGCTGCATTCATAATAGCTTATTGAGATTTATTCTCACCCCTTCCCTTTTACTGTTTTAGATTGTGCTGAGACAGGTGACCTGAACCAGTGAGGCCGGGGAAAGAGTTTGGACTCTTGCTTTTGAGACTTGTCAGGATAGGTATATGAGTGGGTTGTCGGGAGTCATATTTAAGTATTACTCTTTCATAAGTTGTAAGAAAAACTCTTTTGTTAAACAATGTTAACTAGGGTTTTCAATGTAATTAATCAAGTATGGTTATTAAAGTATTTGTTTAAATTCCTCAAAGGGAAGATATTATTATTTGATTTTGTTTATGGGAAAATTGAGAATTGGTTTTCTTGTAAAGGCAAATAAAAAGTTTTAAAAATCTAAGATGGATTTTCTTAGTTTGAGCTTCTCAAGCTCGGGACACGCGTTAGGTCCCGGGTTGGGGTGCTCACAGAATTAACTCGAGAGGAGTTGTGTTTCTTTGTATGGCATTAAATGGCGACTTCGTCATTTTTGCCTCAACACAAACTTCGCACCTATTAGTCGAGTCGGATTTAGTCATTTGGATTAAATCTTGTCTCGCTAATTTCTTAATGGTGTCGAGGTTTACATGTCCTAATCTATCATGCCATAAATTATAACTTTCTGACAAGTAAACATAAGAAACAACACTTTTATTCTTCGCACTATGGCGGACGATGTTCATTACATTCATCTTGAAAAGGCCCTCCTCGAGGTAGCCCTTTCCAAGGAACAAACCATTCTTAGTTATTACAAATTTGTCAGATTCAAATACAAGTCTAAATCCGGCCTTACTAAGCAAAGCGCCGGTGTGATGATGTGTGTCCGAAAATTTTCCCATTTTTGTTTGAAAAAATCAACGAAACGGAGTCGCCACGCCATTTTAATTTTGAGGGCCAAAACTTTGAAAAAAGCCCGAGATCAGAGATTTAGGTTCGGAGGTCATGTTACGCGTCGGGAAGGACGTTAGTGTGCACCCGATGCGCCTCGTAAAACGAGTCTTCCAAGCTGAAAATCATTTGTGTGTGTGTGTGTGTGTGTTTTGGCCAAAATAAGTTGAAACTCAGAAAAGTAAAAATTGGGATATCTTTTTAAGACTTTAAACTGATCCCATGATTTTTTTGGAGGATTTTTGGATTGAGATTTGGTACTCAAAAGACCTTTTGAAGTTGAGAAGTCACTTCTGCCAGAATGAAAAGGGCAGCAGACACCTGATTTTGAAAGGGGTTCAAGGGTCTTAAAACTTCATAATCTGGATAAACTCAGAGAATGAAAGTTGTTCTAGACACCTTAAATAAGATTTGTGCGAAGGAATTTTCCATTTTGGAGAAGATTTGAGGGGTCAAAACCTTCTGGAAACCTCAGATATGAGATCTGGATTCCCAGAAGCTGATGAACTAGCCTCTGAAAGAAAATTTGAAAAGAGGAGTTTTACTCACCCAAAAAATAAAGTAAAAATATTTCTGGAAATCTCTGGATGTTGGCTACAAAAAGTGTTTTGTAGTCAACACCAAATTCCAAGTTCATCTGTGTCCAAAAATTAAGACAATAGACTGAGGTCTGGGAAAATTGCTACTGGACAGCAACTTCCCAAGAAGGAGAATATGATTTTAAAGGGGGTTTTGCATCCATGCTTGTCCCCATTTCCCTAGGTTTTGGTTAGTGATCACTAGACAATTTAGTGGTGAATCAACTATACCAAACCATCCTTGGGGTACATTAGGACTAAGCATTTCATTTGCTTGGGGAGGGGATTTTTATCCTTTGAAAATGAGATTTTATGCTTGAAAATGGTTTTTAGGGTTTTGAAAATGAGTTTTCGTTGCAAGAAAGTAAGAGAACTTAAAAATAATATTGATCTTTGTAGAAGATCATCCATGGAGATGGTCTTCCATGGTGATCTTCTTAGATCTAAAGCAAAAAGATGAAGGAACTACATTTTGTAGTTTGAAGATGCATGCATGGATGAGATTTAGGGTTAGGAGAAGGAGGGTTTACCAATCTTCCTTGTGTTCTTGAGTGTTTGGCTTGAGTGTATGAGTGTTTAGGGCTTTAATATGAGAGTGAGTGGATGAGTATGAATTGGGAAAGATTGGAGAGAAAATGGTGACAATTCAAGTGAATTCTCACTGTTTTCTCTCTATATTTCGCCGTAGTTTCGGTGCAAAATGTGTTGTGGCTCCTTATTTTTGTATTTGGAGGGCTCAATTTATAGCCCTCTGAAAATGCAAACCTATCCGCGCGGACAAGTCCCCTCGGCGTGCCTTTGTTCATTAAATGCAGCTTCAGCTTTGGACAAGAGGAATATTTCTTTTTGAAATTCAAATTGACCAGCCAGATTATGTTTCCAGCATTTCTATTTGTGGTTTTATTCTTTTGTTTTTCTTTTTTAAGATTCTTTTTTAAGGTTTAACCTTAAATAACAATGCCCATTTTACCCTCACTTTGTTAGAAATGTTAGGATAGTTAGGAATTGTTAGAAATGTTATAACTTTCGTTAATTTTCTAACGAAAATTCTAACAAGCTCAAATTGGAGCACTTACAGTAGCCCCTCGGCGACGGCGCTTTCGAAGGAAGCGGGGTCGTCGATAAGAGTAAGGCTCCATATTTGGCGGGATGATCGAGTGATCGGGTGGCTGAACCTAGCGATAGGCTACCTACGTATCCCGAATGGGAATCAAGCCAGTCGTAGTTCGGGTCTTTGACCCTGATGGCGTTTTAGGTGCCTCGAACCTGATGAGCGAGTTCTACAGTCGTTTGCTGGAAAGAAACTCTGCTGGGGATAAGAGATGACCATTTTCGGTCTGATGGGTATCCGCTCTGCTGGGGATAGGGATGACCATTTTCGGTCTTTGCTGGGGATGATTGCGATTTATCGCTTTCTAGCGATAGCGTCTCAGGTGCCTCAAACCTTGGAGATGGCGTTTTAGGTGCCTCGAACCTTGAAGATGGCTTTTTAGGTGCCTCGGACCTTGAAGATGGCTTTTTAGGTGCCTCGGACCTTGATGATGGCGTTTTAGGTGCCTCGAACCTTGAAGATGGCTTTTTAGGTGCCTCGGACCTTGATGATGGCATTTTAGGTGCCTCGAACCTTGATGATGATGGCTTTTTAGGTGCCTCGGACCTTAATTTGAAATAGCCTTTCGGTGGACTTCGTCTGCTGCCGAAGGAGAGGGTGACCGTTTTGGTCGAGGGGCTGGACCTAATGATAGGCTACCTACGTATCCCTAGTGGGAATCAATCCCTTTCGTAGTTCGAGTTCTACTCGAGATTTCGTTGGCTTTTGGGATTCCGTTAACCTTGCTGGGGATTTCGTTAGCCTTTGCTGGGAAAATCAGACGTATTCGTCAGGGAATCGGTCTTACGTTTGGCCGGGGATGATTTTGATGAAAGATACGGGATTTCGTTATCTTTCTCGGGGCACTCGGTCTTACGTTTGGCTGTAGGGAATGATTTTGATGAAAGATACGGGATCCGTTATCTTTCTCGGGGCACTCGGTCTTACGTTTGGTAGGGGTGATTTTGATGAAAGAGACGGGATCTCGTTATCTTTCTCGGGGCACTCGATCTTACGTTTGACTGCCGGGGGAGATTTTGATGAAAGATACGAAATCTCGTTATCTTTCTCGGGGCACTCGGTCTTACGTTTGACTGCCGGGGGTGATTTTGATGAAAGATACGGGATCTCGTTATCTTTCTCGGGGCACTCGGTCTTACGTTTGACTGCCGGGGAAGATTTTGATGAAAGATACGGGATCTCGTTATCTCTCTCGGGAGGATCGGTCTTACGTTTGACTGCCGGGGAAGATTTTGATGAAAGATAAGGGATCTCGTTATCTTTCTCGGGAGGATCGGTCTTACGTTTGACTGCCGGGGAATGATTTTGATGAAAGATACGGGATCTCGTTATCTTTCTCGGGAGGATTGGTCTTACGTTTTGGCTGCCAGGGAAGGTTTTGATGAAAGATACGGGATTTCGTTATCTTTCTCGGGGCACTCGGTCTTACGTTTCTCTTTGGGAATGATTTTGATGAAAGATACGGGATCTCGTTATCTTTCTCGGGGCACTCGGTCTTACGTTTCTGCTTAGGGAATGATTTTGATGAAAGATACGAGATTTCGTTATCTTTCTCGGGGCACTCGGTCTTACGTTTCTTGCTTAGGGAATGATTTTGATGAAAGATACGAGATTTCGTTATCTTTCTCGGGGCACTCGGTCTTACGTTTCTTGCTAGGGAATGATTTTGATGAAAGATACGAGATTTCGTTATCTTTCTCGGGGCACTCGGTCTTACGTTTGACTGCCGGGGAAGATTTTGATGAAAGATACGGGATCTCGTTATCTTTCTCGGGAGGATCGGTCTTACGTTTGACTGCCGGGGAATGATTTTGATGAAAGATACGGGATCCGTTATCTTTCTCGGGGCACTCGGTCTTACGTTTCTTGCTTGGGAATGATTTTGATGAAAGATACGGGATTTCGTTATCTTTCTCGGGGCACTCGGTCTTACGTTTTACTGCCGGGAATGATTTTGATGAAAGATACGAGATTTCGTTATCTTTCTCTGGGCACTCGGTCTTACGTTTTACTGCCGGGGAATGATTTTGATGAAAGGGGGTTGACTTTGGTTAGCTTTGGTTAACTCTGTCAATTTGGGGACTGAATTGCAGAGTCCTGAAATTTTAAGGGGCAAAAGGGTCATTTTGACCCTTGCAATCCTATCCGCGCGGATAGGAGCTGAAAGTCAGGGGTATTAATTAGGGCCAACGCCCTTTCCTTCTTCCCATTCGGTTTTCGGTTCTTGCGAGAGAAAAAGAGAGAAAGTGAGAAATCCGCCATTTTTGGCCTAAAAGCTTGAAATCTTAGATTTTCTTCGATTTTCGAGCAATGGAACACGGGGAAGGCGCTTTTCAAGGCCAAGGACGTGGCCCGGTGGCGGAGAGGCGATTGGAGCTTGTCCGAATGAGGAGGCATTACAATCTTTCGCAATCGGTTGCGGAGGAGCATTACCCCGATGCTTGGCAACATTGGGCTTCGGATTCGAATCTCCGAACGGTATACTTTGAAACCCTTTGATCCATTTGTTGATTTCTTGTTTGAAATTTGAATTTTGGGTGATTTTTGAAATTTTTTTTTTTGAAAATTCGAATGATTGATATTCTTGTCTTTGAATTTTGATTTTGATGCTTTGCATGTTGATGATGATTTTTTTTTTTGAAATTGAATATTGATATGTTGATGATGATTTGTTTTTTTTTTGAACTTGAACATTGATATGGATGAATGATGCAATGCATGCATTTTGTTTGGAAAGAATGGGCGTTTTGCCAATATGAGATGTATGTATGTTTAGGATTTTTTTTTTATTTTTTGAAAAGTGGGACGGATTTTTCCTCCCGTTGCATGTAGGATGGATGATATGCATGTATGCATTTTTTTTTTTGAAAATGGGACGGAGTTTTTATTCCCGTCGACTTCTTGTAGGATATGCATGTATGCATTTTTTTTTTTGATGAATGCATTGGGATTTGCTGAAAACTGTTTTCTTTTATGCGAGAAAAATGGGGCTATGCTCGTTGTATGCTGTTATGCTGTCGAATTTTTTTTTTTTTTAATGCATGTGTATGCTCTTTTTTTTGTGTGTAAATGCAAATGTAATTTTTATTTTTTTGACGCTTTTTCTCTCTCTGTTTTTTTTTTTTTTTTACAGGGCGGACACCGTTTTGTGACGGAGCAGCTGAACAAAATGAAGACTCGAGGATCGGTGGAGTCCGTGGTTGACTTTTGGGATCGGCTTCCGGATGTGGGCCGAGGAGCTTTGCCGAGTCCGAGACAGATCGTTGTTGAGACGGGGCTCTAGGAGTTCGTTGAGTGCTTGAGGGGGCTGGTCAAGTTCCCTAAGAGCAAGGGTTTGATGTTTGCTCTGGCGCAGCACTGGTGGGACGCGACCCACACCTTTCACTTCTTTTGGGGCGAGGCTACGGTTACGCCTTCTGACTATGCTGCGATTACGGGTTTGTCCTTCAATGGGCGCAGCATTGAGTGCGCGGGATGGCTACAGCGATGCGGATCTGCAGGCTCTTCTGGGATTTTCCCCTATTCCCAAAAAGGGGATGGGGATGGAGTATGCCGTGGTCTACGGTAAGATCGTGGAGACCATTGTGAGCTATGAGTGGGGAGGAGAGGATAGGCGCCGATCAGTTGCCGGGGCCTTCTTGTGGTTTGCCTTTTCGAGCACGCTCTTTGGACATCTTTGAGGACGGCGGTCTTTGCCTTCTTGAGGTCCTTGGAGGACATGGAGACGGTCGGAGATGTCTCGTGGGGGAGGCGAGTGGCGAGCTTTACTTTGCTCTCGTGAGTGCAGTAGGAAGGGCTGTGAGGCTCTTTGTCTTGCTTTGAGTTTGCCACCGAGGTATAAGCTCTCTTTTTGCTTTCTCTCTCTTTTTTTTTTTGAGCGGGCACTTTTCTTTTGCCTTTGGATTGATTGGATTTTTACCTTTCGCGGTATGGGCGTTGGAGTTTTTCACGTCACGGTGTGGCGGCGGCCCGGCGGAGTACGTCGGAGCGTATCCGGCCATGCGGTCTTGGTCCAAGCATGCCGGGAGAAGATAAGCTCCGGGGCGTACGACCTCGGGTATGCGGATTGCCTTCCTTTGACGGAGGCGAGACGGATGAGGGATGATGATATTCTTCCCACAGGATCGCTTTGAGGTGGGGCGGTGAAGGGCGGCGAGATACGGGCGTGCGGCGGAGGATTTTGAGAGGTTTGACTGCGATGCATATTATACGGGAGAGAGGGTGACGCGCCGGCATGGCGTGAATTCGCCTTTGAGGACACCGGTGGAGCCTCCCACCGATATGATGCACCCGAGCGATCGGTCAGTGACTGGGATGATTACCGAGCCGGCCGGCACTTCTCGGATTTCGTGGCGATTGAGCCATATGCGACATTCGTCTTGAGGAGGCCGAGGATGCCTCGGGTCCTGGATAGGGAGGGCTTGGGATCCCGCGGTACCCTCGGGCGGATTTTTCCTATATCCGGGATGGGGTCCGATTGAGGGTGCAAATCCCTCGGCTGAGCGGCTTCCACGAGCTTTCCGGCCTCGTCAGGAGTATGAAGGTATGGCTTTTACGCTTACGCCCTTCTTTTCTTTCTTTCGTTTCATCATCTTTAGCATCACTTCCTTTTTTGACGCTTTTGCTTTTGTGCAGTTTTCGGAGGTGGTCGTCGAGACGCTGACGAAGCAAGTGATCGGGGCAGAGATTCATCGGGAGGATGGTCGCTTGTGGGGCTCCTCGAGCTAGAGCGAGGCGACCACGGCCGGCGCCCGTCGGACGGGAGGCTTCCCTATTCGCTCAGAGACTTCTTCGAGACTCCTTTGTCTCCTCTCCTTGATCCCCGCGCGGTGCTGCCTTCGGATCACGTCATTCTTGGGGATCCACACGGGCAGGGACACGTTTGGCAGCATGGTGGTTCGTCTTCGTACGTCCAGGAGTCCGACGCCTTCACCTTCGGATATGATTTTTTCGCAGATCTCGGCTTGCCCTATCAGAGCGTGCCGATTGGTCTGATGAGCCTCTTTGCGGAGACGAGGACGATTACTGAGCCCGAGATTTTCGGGGCTCCTGAGGAGCGGGCCCGAGTCGCAAGAGGGGCGGGAGACATCGGGCGGCGGAGACTCCGATTGATTTTTTTTGAGATTTGAGATTTGAGATTTGGATTTGTACAGCTTATGCACATTTTTTTTTTGGAATGTAATAATTTAGGATTTTATTGATGTTTGTTTGTTTTTTTTTTATGCACACTCTTTTTTTTTTAATGTAATAATTTTAGGATTTTATTTTATGAATGCAATGCAGTATGAATGCAGTGTTGCATGAGCCTTGGTTTTTTTTTTTTGCAAGGTGTTTGGTATATGGGTGGTTTGGGGATGTTTTTTTTTTGCACGGGTTTCGAGCAACGGGACGGAAATATTCCTCTTTTGATGTAGCGACTTGGGCATTGCGAGAATTTTTCTGTTTGTGACAATCATGTCCGCGCGGATAGGCGCTCGACATTGTCCTTTAATTTTGGTTGAGACTGGTTTGCTTTATTTCAAATTCAAATATCCTCTTCAACCTCCGGTCAAACAGCCATTTTCGGGAGAAAGAGAGAAAAACCATGGAAAACTTTAGAAAAGCTCCATCAAAATTGTCCCAAGAATCCCAAATGTCATTCTTCAACAAGTTCAAGGATTGGTCAGGGAGATCATGCATGAGAGGAGGTCCTTCTTTGAAGAAAGGTACAAGGTGAAGTGCTTATGGTCTCTCAAGGAATTGATTCCGGACTATGAGCTTTTGAGGGCTTCTTCCTCATTTTGGGACACTAGAAGGCATGTCTTTTGCCTTTCTTTCAACGAGATTGTTCCTTGTGGAAGAATTTCGGGCCTTGCTTGGAGGTCTGAGGTGGAAGAGATAGCGGTTCCTTTGCCGGAGGGGCTTCTTTTGTTGACAGATTGTGCGTACTCCTTCATCTTTCCCCGGAGGAAGCGCAAGGTATGATCCGCGGTCCCGATCATTTTGATATTTCCGGCCTTCCCGATAGGTTTAGGGGCCTAGGCTTGGTGGATGATGCCTATTGGGATGCCTTTGCACTTTGTATGTTTGGCACCCTGTTCATGGTCTATTCCTTTGGGATTTGCCATCGGTCTTTGCTAGATGTTGTCGTTCACTGTCGCCTGGGCAGAGATGTCGTTCCTTTGATTTTGGGAGAGACCTTTCATGCTCGGCAGATTAGCTACGGAAGGCGGTATATGCGCGGGGCAGCCCGTTTCTCTTGACCCTGTGGCTGATGGAGCGCGTGGGGGTTCTTCGGGAAACCTCTGATATGATCAGGCCTTGGACTTTTGCCAGGAGAGGTGTTGATGTAGATTTTGATGATCAGGGCTCGTGGGAGCGTTGGATGGCGGGTCTCCAGACAGAAGACATCAGATGGTTAGTGCCTTGTTGGCGGGTGGAGACTCGCAGAGTGCTTCAGGACGGGTCCCATGTGGTCATGCTTCCGGGGCTTTCTCAGTCCAGTTTCTACATTCCGGCTCTGGTTACGAGGCGGTTTGGCTTGGAGCGGGTTCCTTTGGAGGGCTTTGATGATATAGCCACCGGGGTGGTGGCTTCTTTTCTATGGATGACCCTTCGGTGTTCCCATTTCTGTCCCGAGCATGGAGGTATGATGCCTTTCCTTCTCGGGTTATTCTCGGCGTCAGAGACCGGTGTTCTGACCACTTGGTACCTGGATTGGTATGAGAGGCATGCAGGAGAGACTCGGGTGGCTATTTTGAGACGGCGTGAGGCCATTGTGGGTGTGGAGGACCTGGCTGTTTACGAGAGGAGGAGGGCCGAGGCGAGGGCCAACCCTCATGCGGGAGCGGAGACGGCTGTGACCGATTATGAGGCTTACATCAAGAGACGGGAGAGGAGGGCTCCTATGCTACCGGCTAGGTTACGAGGAGATGAGGGATGACGCTAGGGCTACTAAGGCCACGACGGAGGCTGGTTTGATAGACCACTGTCCCTATGCCGAGCTTGGTAGGAGGAACCGACATCTTTCTGTTCGGAAGAAGAAGACTCGAAGGGGAAGAAGAGGGGAGAGGCCGATGCGAGTGGCTTGGAGTGACTACGAGGTTTCAGTATCCCTTTCTTGCCATAGACACATTAATTTGATTATGTATCTTAGTTTTCTTTTAGCGAGGTTGCCGGTTGTAGGAATGAATCGGGCTTAGACTCATCAAAGAGCTTTTTAACTTGTAATGAATATTTGAATTGCTTTAGAGTTTTTCGAGACGCTTTCATGGTACGATCAATTGTATTGATGCCAAAGTATGGCTTTTATTTGTGCTTTAGACCGAACCGTTTCTTTGCCTACGTTCCCCTCATTTTGAGGAGCTCGGGTCTTCGTAGTTCAACCTGGTGAACTCTTTTTTTGTTAGTTTTTTTTTTTTTAGTCTGTCTTTTACCTAAGTTTTCGGGTTTTTCAACCTAGTTGGGTATTACTCTTTTAGCACTTTTTTTTTTTTTTTGTTTTTTTTTTTTTTTTTTTTTGCTTGTTTTTTTTTGTTTTTTGTTTTTTGCTTTTTTTCTTTTTTTTTTCTTTTTTTTTACGCGTAGTATCTGCGCGGCTTGTCACCATTCCTTGGGTGTACAAAGGGATTCCGTCGAGGTGCGCGAGTTGCATGGCTCCTCACGGAGAAGATCTTACGGATGACATATGGCCCGACCCAGACAGGCTCCCATTTGCCGAGGGGGTTGATACGGACTGGGGGCTTTTCTTTTAAGACGAGGTCACCTTCTCGGATCTCCCGATGCTTTACTTTCTTGTCGAAGGCTCTGGCCATTCTTCCTTGGTAAGCTCAGATGTGTTCCATGGCCTTTAGTCGGCGCTCATCTAGTAGAGCCAATTCATCATGGCGACTTTGGAGCCATTCGACCTCGTTGATACGGCTTTCCGGTAGTATACGGAGCGAGGGGATTTCTAGCTCGATTGGGAGTACGGCTTCCATTCCGCATGTGAGGGCAAAAGGTGTTTCCCGGTTGCCGTTCGGCGATGTTACGTAGCCCGAGTGCCGGGTGTAACTTCTCGGGCCAATCTCTGCCTTGGACAGCCATTTTCCGGATGATATTTTCCAGAGTCTTGTTTGCTGCCTCGACGGCTCCGTTGGTTTGGGGCCTGTAAGAAGATGACTTGTGACGGGTTATTCGGAATTCCTCCAGCAGCCTGTCGCATTCCCCTTCGAAGTGGGATCCATTATCTGAAATGTATCTGCACATGATGTTCTCTTTGATGAAGAGGGCTACTTTCTTTGAATTGAGGATTTTGTAGGACTTTGCAGAGTATCCTTTCCGATCACTTCGACGAAATCACCAATCTGCGTCTCTTTAGGCTCTTCCGCAGTTCCCAAATTCACAACTCGTCAAAATCTCTTCGGCAGCTTGGGCTCGATTTTCCTCTTTCCGGACAACCTGCTTAAAGATATTTTTTTTGTTTGATTTTTTTTTTAATGTGTCTGCTTCTTTATCTAATGAATTATTATTTTTTTATTAATTAATTCATCATTAGTTAAAGTGACAATCGAGGGATACTCAGAAAGGTTCGTCATTTCATTGAAAACGAAAAGGAATACAGCGCTTGCTACAGACTCGTAGTCTTCAGGCGTAAGGCCGTCGGACGACCCTAGAGACTCGATCTTAACAAAGAGAGACTGGGAGGACTTGTCCTAGATTGACACAAAGGGACGGGGGACCAATCCAAGCTTGGTGATCATTTCCTCCTTGGTTGCGGACGGGCCTGAGAGGTTTTCCCAATTCTTTAGCGGCATCGCTGTTGGTGGCCTCATGACTCGGGAAGCTGTCTTTGTTTTGTTTTCCTTTCTCAATTCTTTGCTATCATCTCTTGGACCGAGCCGAGATCAATCAGTCGGCACTGGACTTCTTCTTCGAACAATTCTTTGCATAACCGGACCATCCCAATCATCGAGGGAAATTCCGTGGCCTTAGCTTTTGGCTGTCAATTCGAACTCGGGTTTCGGATCTTCTGGGCGGTAGGAATAGTGGTTGTGAGCTTCTCGGCTGTTCCACCGGAGTCGAGGCACGCCTGCGAAGGTATACTCACTCTTCGTGGTAGTGGTAGCCCCGGGTATCTTGGGTAGGTCCGGGAACATTCTACGGACCGGGTTAGCCTTGGTTCCCCTAAACTTGTTGAGGCTATCCTGTAGCTTTAGCCATCTGCCGTAGGAGTGGGCTCTGTGATGTTTCTGGTTGTGTGGGACCCTTTACAAAGTAGTCGGCCAAATTAGGGTGAAGGGGAGAGATTTAGGGTTGTCGGCCAGGGACCTTTCTGTGGCGGCTTCAAATCTTTTTCCTTTTGCGAGTGTCCATGAGGAGGCCTCATATCCCGGGCCGTGGCGAGTATTACGTCCTTTCACCTCGATGAGTTTGTGAGTTCCTTGTTGGTGCTTCCCAGGCCAGAGGCCGGGTAGATAGCTCATTTTCTCATCATTTTCAAGACCGGTGGGATTTTATCCCGAGTGGCCGTCAGATCTATGTTGCACACTTGGGCCTTGGGAGGCTCGGCCGTGAAGCTTGTTAGCATGTGACCTTCCTCGTCATGTTTGATTTCGAGAATAGGTATTCCGCAGTATCTGTGCCCTCTAAAGTGACTAAATCTCAGTAAATGGTCGTCGGGTCCCCATTCGAGATGAATTTCACACCTTTGGTGGAGGCTTGAGGCGACCCCTTTGACTTGATGGAGCCAAGGTCTTCCCAGCGGGGCATTGAAAGTAATTGGGATGTCGATAACACGGAATTCCACGGGTATCAATTTCTGTTCGAACCGAGAGGTCCAAAGTAGCAACGCAGAGGGCTGCTCGGGATGTTGAGTCGTAAGCCTTGGCTGTGAGGGAGGAAGGCTTCAAGTACGTAGTCTTGATATCGAGCAAGCTCATGATCTTTCTTAGGGAGAATATTCATTCCGGACCCATTATCAACCGAGGACCCGAGGGAGGCGTCGTTAAATCCAATTGAATTTGTGATGAAGAGAGGCTCGTTATGATCGGCCCCAAATTGAGGGAGGTCGAGATACGTGAAAGTGATTATGTTCCCGTAGTGGATGTTTCCAATCAGTGTACCACATCATCGGGAGTAGCATCAATAGGCACGAGTGCGAGCCGGGCTTTCTTCCGGCTTGACTTATGGGGATAGGACGAAGTGAGTAGAGACCGAGAGGAAATGTTGGCTGTGTTTGCTTCAACTGGGTGAGCACGGGATCCTCTTTTTCGGGGTCTGGAGTTTCAGTTGTCTTAGCATAGGGGCGGCGATCTTCTTTTGATGCTTGATCTGTGGCCTTCTTATCCGCCTTGGGATTCCCTTGGAAGATCTGTCCGGATCGGGTCAACAGATTAACTCCCTCATCCGTCGTCTCCTGACTGGATTTCTTGAGTGCTGCTAGGGTCAATGGGGGAGCCTTTTTGGCTATTGGCCCTTTGGTTGACGCGGAGTCTAGTGACCGGTGAGTTTGAAGGGCACATCTTGGCTCCTTCTGGCGGCCACCTTATAGCGCTTCCCAGTCACGAGCTTTCGGGTTTGGGGTTGTGTTGTTGCCCCTTGGATGGCCCACAGAGCTAGGGCGTCCTCCGATTCACTCTCATGGCCGGCCTTGCTCATAGTTATCATGCAACAAGAGTCGCTATTGTCTGGACTCGGCGGCTTTTCGATCTCATCCCTTGTATAGTGCAGCCATCCTGATTCCTTTCTGTAATACTCAGAGTTGGAGATGATTATAGCGTTCTGTGTGGGAGGCGCATCCGGTATCATGCCAGTTTCTAGGACTTCTCTGAAAGCTGACATACATTCGGGGAAGGTGACCTCTTCTTGGGTAACCCTGACAAGGAGTGTTACTTTGTTCTGGGGTGGATTTGATCTAACCATGGTTATTTTCTCATTAGGGCGGATGGGAGTTAATTTTCCTCTTTCGATCAGATCTTCGACTATCAGCCTGGATCGGACACCTGAAAACCCTTTCCCCAAAGCATGGTAGGCAGTGTTGAATTCTAAGACATCCACGTGCTCAGATCCATGAAACTTCATGGCCTTCATGTCCTCGGTCTCATATTCGTCTTCGAAGTTTCTTCGTCGTCGCTTAAACTGGCGATAACCGGACCATTGTGCCTAGCTCCCGTGGGCTCATTCTGGCATGATTGTTCAGTTGTTTCCGGATCGGGGCCTCGGTTGACTCTTCACTCTCGTCATCATCATCATCATATTGTCATCGGAATCTTCTTCCCATACTACCGGGATTTCGGCTGAGAGGGAACGCCGATCAAACCCGTTGGGGGAATATGGGTGCGTGCAGCCGCAGAAATTGTCATATGCTCCCATTCCCGAAAGTGGCAATTGTGACTCAGCTTCTCCTCCCAGAAACTGCGGGGGAAGAGTGAGAGGGGGTGGCACGTATTTGACACCAGGTAGAATGTAGAAGGGATCCTCCTCTTCCGATTCTTCACTGTTCTTGGGATCATATTCGGGCTCTCCCAAAGCCAATTTGCAAAAGTGTACTAGCTCCAGATGCTCTTCGGCCTCTTTGCGATAAGCCCCGGTACGAGCGCCGCGGAAGCTTTCTTGTTCGATTCTTCTTGATTGTTCCAACCATCTTGTGTAAATGGTTCTCTCATGTTTTGGCCGGAACGGCCCACTCTTGATATTGGCCTTCCCATCATCCGAGAAATAGCGGGCCTCGTATTCTTGCAAGGAGTCTCTGACATGAGACCAAGATGGGTTGATTCGTTCGATATCCTCAAGGCCGAGGGGAATCCAATTCGGGATCCTCGACGAGGTTGGCCACGGGTATTTGGGGACCTTCATCGGCATCTTCATGGGCGTGCGAAGATTCTCCGCATTCAATCATATTCACACGATTATGGTTCCTTGGCGGCGGATTTTTGGCGTATTAGGCCCTTCGGGGCCTTCCAACTTTCCTTGCTCTATTAGCCCCTGGATTGCCTTTTTCGAGTGAAGCGGTTGTCGGTCGAGATGTCCGTGAGCTTGATGAAAAGCACAATACTTTGTAGTATCCACGGGAGCATTCGGATTGGGTTGGAAATTCTCCAAAGGCCGCAGCAAGCCTTCTTTCACCGGTCCCCCTAAAGATGTCATTCGGGGCATTCCAAAGTTTTCGAGATTTATGACCCGCGGTCCGGCTCTACTGGTTTCTGGGAGCAAAAGGAGTCGTGTTATTACATTCTGTCCCGCATAGTTAATCATCTCTTTGCCTTTAGCGGGAGCGAGGCGGTGTTTGCGGGAGGAGCCCGATATACGCCAGGCGAGTGCGGCGGCGGTTGCTTGATTGTAGGCCTTTTCAAACTTAGGCTGCAGAGTTAACCATGGCTCGTAAGTCGAGTATGGGAAGTGAGCGAGGGAGGCTCTCGAGATGTGGTTTCAAGCATGACCGGAAAATGTCCAGTTGTTCCTCTTCGGAAGGAGGGATGGCCATTTCAACGAGTTTCGAGATTCCACCGCTTGTAAAAGTCCCCAACATTCTCATCGTGGCGGCTGTTGTTGTTTGTAGGTCAACCCTATTTGTTTCCCATTCCAAGTTGGCCTTATATTTCTCTGTGAAGGCATTGGTAATCTGGTCCCATGTGGCCCTGGCTTCGGGTTTCAAACGGAAGAACCATTTTAAGGCGCTTTGGACTTCAAAGATAGGCGAAATAATCGGCCAAGCTGGCTGATTGGTACATCCTTTGGCCTTCATCGCCAAGGTATATGTGTCCAAATGGGTTTTCGGACATGCGGTCCCATCAAAGAGATCCAGATTAGGCATCACGAATTTGTGGGGCGGAGGAACAATGGAATCCGGTGCAGTAGGCGGAAGGCGGACTTCTTGGCGGTCGGTTCGGCGATCTGCGCTTTCATTTCCTTGTGTTGTTCCATGAACCAGGCCGGATGAGGGTCTTGTGGCGAAACCATGGCATTCAAGCTAGTGGCTGAGCTAGAGAGAGGAGCTACAACGGAGCGGGCGAGGTGGAGGGAACGGCCGATCCGGGGACGTAGGTGAAAACTTGTCACGGGGGGCCGAGTTACCACAGGGAGCATGAGTAGGAGCACGAGCAAAAGGATAGAACCTTGCGGCTTCTTTGTTGATTTTCAAGCGGCAAAGTAGGTGGAGGCAGCCCGATGTAGCCGGATAACTTGGATTTCAGTGGGGCCCGTAAGTAGGCTTGAGTGCGGGAGCTGCTTGTCCGGATTGTTGAATTGTATGGTACTGTGGCGAAAGGTGTGTAACCCGGGAAGTGCTGCGGTCCCGTGATTCGGATGACACGGGATGGAGGCTTGGTAACCCATAGAAGTGCAGTGAGGAATGGATTTGTGTGAGGAGCGGTGAACTAGTGCTTTACGAGGAGGGCTCTGATTGTGGCCGAGAACCAAGTTGCGGCGGCATTCCGAGCTGTGGTTGTTCTTTGTGAAGGTCCGGATTGATCGGTTCCGAACCGAGGCGGGATCCCGATTAGGCTGTGGCATTCCGAGATAGCCCCAACCATGAGAAGACATTCCGTCTTGATTTTGCCCCCGATTTGTGCCGTCGGGCTGCATGGATCCGGTGGTGCGTGGTTGGGGAGGCTGGTGTCCCGAAAATCGAGGAGCATGGGTTACGAGTAGTGGCACCATAGGAGGTGGGTGGCGGCATCTGGTGTAATCGGGCGGCGAGAGTGGGGTTGGCGTCCTCGTCTTCTTCCACGGTGAAGGTGCCATACGGATTGAGGTGGCGGCCGGGCCGTGACTCTTAATAGCCTCCATAAGAATTTGTTTAGTTTGTGCTTCTGTCGTAACCTCATACGTGCGCTGGCCGATTCCACTTTGTTGCTCTGTGCGAGGGTCCGGGAGGCGGAGTGACGTTATCCCCATCATTACCGGGTGATGCGAGACATTACGAAACCCGGAGTCGGAATAAACGGCGAAGGCGATGACGCGCTTGACTCTTCCCAACTAATCAAACGATGACCGGTGCCCGAAACCAAGCTTGGTGAGGAGGCTGCGGGGAAAGGACACGAAGGTTCGGATGTGCAGGAATGGAAGGAGGGTAGGTGTTTGGGCATTGGGCTCATGCAACATGCGATTATTTGTTCACGTTTACTTAAAACACGCTTTATTAACCTTATCGGTTGGAAAAGATTGCTCTTCTTTTCGCAAACTACTACTGATTCTGGATCGGTGGGCCGTCACTACGTCTATAAGCCCCTCGTATTCCACTGTATTTCGACCTCCCGGGGTGGGCGGCCCCGGGCGAGGGTCCTATAGGGCAAGCGGGTCCCACCGACCGAAAGAAAACGATCCTAAAAGTACGGCGGGTAATCGAGTCTTAACGAGCATTCGATGTAAATTACGGACAAGGCGACGTCAAAAGTCAAGATCATGTCCGAGGAGCTCGACGAAAAGTCGGCATGATTTGGAGCGATAAGCGTCCATGATTAATCTTGACTTGTCGTCGAGTTAAGCCGTAATTAGGCATGGAATAATCATTAATCCTTGATGACTCGGTGTCAATCTTTGGGAGTCGGTGTATAATTTGTGCCGGTCGAGCCGAAGTCAAGGCGCCGGTCAATATCTTGGTCAAAGTCTGCGGCGGAAAACCGGAGAACTTCGGCGATAAGGGTCCCCGAAAGATATTGAGTCGGTATGCCGACAAAGGCTTGAAAGGAAAGGTCTATACATGGACATGGCATGACACGAGACCGGACTAAAAACCAACGGGTCTCGGACAAAGTGTGTCACGGACAAGTGCATGGTCGACACGAGGCTCCATGGGATGTTTGGGTAGTCTGTGCTCATCCGAGAGGCGTAATAAGACCAAACGGACCGCGACAAGGATTTCCCCGGGTTAGGGACGTAGTGTGCAGTGTACGGTCACGTGCGCGTAGTGTGCAAGCAGTCTATATTCTTTTTCTGAGTAAAATAGAGATTTTTTTATGTGTCTTAAAAATATGATGCATGATTTTTTTTTTTTTGAGAATTTTCTTCTTCTTTTTTTTTGAAAATCTTTTTTTTTTGAATTTTTTTTTTTGAAATTTAATGAGCACATAAGCACGAAAATTCCGACAGTTAGGGACATTATTCCGACAGTCAAAGATTTGACTTTCTCCGAGGCGGCCAAAACAACATGAAAACTGTGCAAAAATCAACACACACACAAAAATAATTTTCAAAGCCGGGACGGAAGCTTGACCCTCAAAAGCTTTTTTTTTCGAAAACGGTGATACCGGTACGTGGGATTGTTAGACCACAATTTATCCCCGACTCGTGTTAGGAGGCGATAACGGGAAATTTAGTGGTTTTCACCAATATACCAAATACCATTTTTTTAAAAAAAAGCTTAGTCCCCAGCGGAGTCGCCACTGTGATGATGTGTGTCCGAAAATTTTCCCATTTTTGTTTGAAAAAATCAACGAAACGGAGTCGCCACGCCATTTTAATTTTGAGGGCCAAAACTTTGAAAAAAGACCGAGATCAGAGATTTAGGTTCGGAGGTCATGTTACGCGTCGGGAAGGACGTTAGTGTACACCCGATGCGCCTCGTAAAACGAGTCTTCCAAGCTGAAAATCATTTGTGTGTGTGTGTGTGTGTGTGTGTTTTGGCCAAAATAAGTTGAAACTCAGAAAAGTAAAAATTGGGATATCTTTTTAAGACTTTAAACTGATCCCATGATTTTTTTGGAGGATTTTTGGATTGAGATTTGGTACTCAAAAGACCTTTTGAAGTTGAGAAGTCACTTCTGCCAGAATGAAAAGGGCAGCAGACACCTGATTTTGAAAGGGGTTCAAGGGTCTTAAAACTTCATAATCTGGATAAACTCAGAGAATGAAAGTTGTTCTAGACACCTTAAATAAGATTTGTGCGAAGGAATTTTCCATTTTGGAGAAGATTTGAGGGGTCAAAACCTTCTGGAAACCTCAGATATGAGATCTGGATTCCCAGAAGCTGATGAACTAGCCTCTGAAAGAAAATTTGAAAAGAGGAGTTTTACTCACCCAAAAAATAAAGTAAAAATATTTCTGGAAATCTCTGGATGTTGGCTACAAAAAGTGTTTTGTAGTCAACACCAAATTCCAAGTTCATCTGTGTCCAAAAATTAAGACAATAGACTGAGGTCTGGGAAAATTGCTACTGGACAGCAACTTCCCAAGAAGGAGAATATGATTTTAAAGGGGGTTTTGCATCCATGCTTGTCCCCATTTCCCTAGGTTTTGGTTAGTGATCACTAGACAATTTAGTGGTGAATCAACTATACCAAACCATCCTTGGGGTACATTAGGACTAAGCATTTCATTTGCTTGGGGAGGGGATTTTTATCCTTTGAAAATGAGATTTTATGCTTGAAAATGGTTTTTAGGGTTTTGAAAATGAGTTTTCGTTGCAAGAAAGTAAGAGAACATAAAAATAATGTTGATCTTTGTAGAAGATCATCCATGGAGATGGTCTTCCATGGTGATCTTCTTAGATCTAAAGCAAAAAGATGAAGGAACTACATTTTGTAGTTTGAAGATGCATGCATGGATGAGATTTAGGGTTAGGAGAAGGAGGGTTTACCAATCTTCCTTGTGTTCTTGAGTGTTTGGCTTGAGTGTATGAGTGTTTAGGGCTTTAATATGAGAGTGAGTGGATGAGTATGAATTGGGAAAGATTGGAGAGAAAATGGTGACAATTCAAGTGAATTCTCACTGTTTTCTCTCTATATTTCGCCAGAGTTTCGGTGCAAAATGTGTTGTGGCTCCCTATTTTTGTGACTGGAGGGCTCAATTTATAGCCCTCCTGAAAATGCAAACCTATCCGCGCGGACAAGTCCCCTCAGCGTGCACTGTTCATTAAATGCAGCTTCAGCTTTGGACAAGAGGAATATTTCTTTTTGAAATTCAAATTGACCAGCCAGATTATGTTTCCAGCATTTCTATTTGTGGTTTTATTCTTTTGTTTTTCTTTTTAAGATTCTTTTTTAAGGTTTAACCTTAAATAACAATGCCCATTTTACCCTCACTTTGTTAGAAATGTTAGGATAGTTAGGAATTGTTAGAAATGTTATAACTTTCGTTAATTTTCTAACGAAAATTCTAACAAGCTCAAATTGGAGCACTTACAGTAGCCCCTCGGCGACGGCGCTTTCGAAGGAAGCGGGGTCGTCGATAAGAGTAAGGCTCCATATTTGGCGGGATGATCGAGTGATCGGGTGGCTGAACCTAGCGATAGGCTACCTACGTATCCCGAATGGGAATCAAGCCAGTCATAGTTTGGGTCTTTGACCCTGATGGCGTTTTAGGTGCCTCGAACCTGATGAGCGAGTTCTACGATCGTTCTTTGGAAAGAAACTCTGCTGGGGATAAGAGATGACCATTTTCGGTCTGATGGGTATCCGCTCTGCTGGGGATAGGGATGACCATTTTCGGTCTTTGCTGGGGATGATTGCGATTTATCGCTTTCTAGCGATAGCGTCTCAGGTGCCTCAAACCTTGAAGATGGCGTTTTAGGTGCCTCGAACCTTGAAGATGGCTTTTTAGGTGCCTCGGACCTTGAAGATGGCTTTTTAGGTGCCTCGGACCTTGATGATGGCGTTTTAGGTGCCTCGAACCTTGAAGATGGCTTTTTAGGTGCCTCGGACCTTGATGATGGCGTTTTAGGTGCCTCGAACCTTGATGATGATGGCTTTTTAGGTGCCTCGGACCTTAATTTGAAATAGCCTTTCGGTGGACTTCGTCTGCTGCCGAAGGAGAGGGTGACCGTTTTGGTCGAGGGGCTGGACCTAATGATAGGCTACCTACGTATCCCTAGTGGGAATCAATCCCTTTCGTAGTTCGAGTTCTACTCGAGATTTCGTTGGCTTTTGGGATTCCGTTAACCTTGCTGGGGATTTCGTTAGCCTTTGCTGGGAAAATCAGACGTATTCGTCTGGGGAATTGGTCTTACGTTTGACTGCCGGGGATGATTTTGATGAAAGATACGGGATTTCGTTATCTTTCTCGGGGCACTCGGTCTTACGTTTGACTGCCGGGGAATGATTTTGATGAAAGATACGGGATCCGTTATCTTTCTCGGGGCACTCGGTCTTACGTTTTACTGCCGGGGAATGATTTTGATGAAAGATACGGGATCCGTTATCTTTCTCGGGGCACTCGGTCTTACGTTTTACTGCCGGGGAATGATTTTGATGAAAGATACGGGATCTCGTTATCTTTCTCGGGGCACTCGGTCTTACGTTTTACTGCCGGGGAATGATTTTGATGAAAGATACGAGATTTCGTTATCTTTCTCGGGGCACTCGGTCTTACGTTTTACTGCCGGGGAATGATTTTGATGAAAGGGGGTTGACTTTGGTTAGCTTTGGTTAACTCTGTCAATTTGGGGACTGAATTGCAGAGTCCTGAAATTTTAAGGGGCAAAAGGGTCATTTTGACCCTTGCAATCCTATCCGCACGGATAGGAGCTGAAAGTCAGGGGTATTAATTAGGGCCAACGCCCTTTCCTTCTTCCCCATTCAGTTTTTCAGTTTGCCGAGAGAAAAGAGAGAGAAAGTGAGAAATTTTCCATGTAGAGCTTTCTTCCGGAGATGGGAGTATAGGAGGAGAAACTCTCCTTATTACCACGGGTAAGCACCGGTATCTATCCACCAAGCTTTTGGATTCTCATCCAAGTTTGCAACGTTAGCCTCAAAGACCACTGCTGCAAAGTCTAGGTCCATGTGGTCAACATTATTCGCCTCTTTCTTCGGGAGACGACAGTCCTTTGCCAAGTGGCCCGGTTCGCCACAATTATAGCAACTCCCCTTAAACTTCTTTTTCTTTCCTTTCTTAGCATTCCCGGCATTTCCGAAATGCTTTCTCTTTGTGCCACTTGTGCTAGCCTCGGCGAGATTGACCTTAGCCTCCATCTTGCCCTTAGCATCCTTGGCCTCGTTGATTCTATTGTTCTCTTCAATTTGAAGACGAACAACAATGTCTTCCAAGGACATCTCTTTGCGTTTATGCTTGAGATAGTTCTTGAAATCCTTCCATGAAGGCGGCAACTTTTCAATGATAGAGGCCACCTTGAATGGATCATTCATGATCATCCCCTCGGCATCAAGCCCATGTAGAATGAGTTGGAACTCATCCACTTGAGTTGTTACTGATTTGGAATCGACCATCATGAAGTCAAGATACTTACCGACGACAAATTTCTTTAAACCCTCGACGTCATTTATCACACACTCTCACTCAGCTAGACTCTACCCGAGAATTCTAACCGAGCTCTGATACCAACTGTGAGGACCCCGGCCCGGAAACCTACACGTGTCCCGAGCTGGAGCGTCCTCAAACTAACCCAAACATCCTAAACTTTTAAAAACTTTTATTCAACTTTCAAACATACATACTCTTGTTATTATCCTTTCAAAATACCTTTATACTTTTCCACGAAGGAGAAAGAGTTGACTAACTTTAAAATTAAGAAATTGTTTTAATTACAAAAAGACAACGGTTATAACATAAAATTAAGATTTATAAATACAAACTCCATAAGTGAATTTTACAAAAATACACTTTCTACACCAATTTATATACAACCCGACAATTCCCAAAATACCAAGTCCTAACTTCTTTCCGCCCTTACTTGGTCGGTCCACCTGTCTCGGAATCTAAAACAGTAAAGGGAGAGGGGTGAGAATAAATCTCAATGAGCTATTATGATATGCAGCAAGATGCCATACAAGATGCAACACGTAGCATGGCAACACTTAACACATTATGAAAGCGGTAAACACCTTACGTTACCTCATTTTACCTTTTCCCGTCTGAACAATAAGAGTCGTTCTGTTTGGGAGTAAAACTCCACTCTTTGGTGAATTGCCTCCAGCACATTCACCTCTTATAGGACTCATACCCCAGAGATCCATATAAGAAAAGATATCTATGATATAGAGTATCCAACCATAACATCGTCCCTCCTTACAACGATTGCAACAGGTCTGTAAAGGCTACTTATCACTCATTACAGCCGTTAGCACAGCCCCACCCCGTGGCCACAGAGTGGGGAAGGGTCACCGGTATGATGTACCTTCAATCACTTATTGAACAAATCAATAATTGATTGGCATCCATCATACCCACCCGAACATAATACGCCCAAGCACATGATAGTTACTTGAGATAAATCCACAAAACGGGATAAACAATATAGCAACATGGTAAAATATACTCATGTTCAATCTAACATCATAATGCAACATTTAAGTAATACACTATGCATAGCATCATCAGTAAATATGAATGATAACAATTAAATCCACCAATGGGATAACCATACAACCACATAATAAACATATCCACACTCGGAATAACAATGCAACAACTTGCCAAATAACCCGCATTAGGGATACAATAAAATCAACATACCATATAATCCAAAAAATGGGATACAATACCACCATACAACACATAATCCACACTTTGGGATGCCACATAACAACTTGCCAAATAGTCCATACTTAGGATATTAAGGTACTCATTACCAAGTAGCTTAATGGTGAAACCTATAGATTCTACACTAGTGCAAACTACTCACCAAAGATATGGGGTAAGTAAGGCCACTATGTATCATAACCATTCCTTCATATTTCTTATATAACATCGAATAACCTAAATGAAAGTTCAAGATCTATTTCCCAAGTTGGAACTATTTTGGTGAAGTCACAAATCAAGCCTCTCAACCATTTTCGGAACAATGTTTAAACTACTTCCACAATTCCATTTTGATCACTTAAGATGTCCTTATGTAGCCAAAGTATTCTACTTTAATCTAGGTTAAAGAGATTTCATTTTGGTTCCAGTTTGGTTAGGTTTGAATAGCTATAAAGTTGAGGTGAGAAAATCTGACCAGGGCACGACTCGTGCCCCAGGGCACGACTCGTGCCCAAAAACCCCCACTGAACCTGGCGTCCCTCTACTGGTCACGACTTCCCTTTATCCAAGGCACGACTCGTGACCCTTACATGGCACGACTCGTGCCTGAGGTCACGACTCGTGCCCTCGGCCCAGAAAGGCAAAACAAGAATCGAACAACAAAGTCTCAAAATCCCAAAATTCCAACCACATGTATTCTAAGTTATGAACCTAAAAGGGCATTTCCTACTTCATAGCTCTCATACTACATCCCTTTAAACTCCCAAAATGATATAAACCTAAACCATTTACTATTTGATTCCAACCCATTTAACTTCCACATTTCAAATTAACTCCTTTAAATCTAATCATTCCATTTTCTTACACTTTTAACACTTTCATAAATGACCACATTCTTCTAAAACATTAACCACTTCCTCAACCCAAGTAGATCTCACAAAGTATCAAATAATCATTTTACACTATAACAACCTTAAACAATCCATGAACATTTAAAGGAAAGGAAGGGTCATAATAACTCACTTTGGGATTTTAGAATGAAATGAAGATCTTCTTGGTTTGATTTGTTCCTCTAGATGATTCATCCTCAAAGACACCCTTAGACTTGAATTTGGAGGGGAAATGCCTTGGCTTCAAGAAGGAAGATGAAAGCTTCCATGGAGGTTTTCTAAGCTTGCTAGGAGGAAGTATGATAAGATGAGGGAGTAAGGAGGAAGGAGTAATAATTAGATAAGGAGAAGGAAGGGGGGGGGCCGGATTGAGGAAGAGAAGGGGAGGGTTTTAGGGGGATTTGTCCCCCACTCACAAATCCCCTACACACTTCTTTCATTAATTTAAAATATCTTCCCAACCAACAACATTTTATTTGTCCATTTTATTACCACACCAATCTATTACTTTATTTATTTCTAATTATTATTTTTCCTTTAGAACACTATTTATTTCCTTATCATTTTTATCCTAACATAAGAAATTTACAGATATAAAATAAACTTATAAGGTTGATATTAATATTAAAAGTATATAATGCTATACTAAAATTGTGTCTAGGGTTAGGGTCGTTACACTCACTCCCCCTTAAAAAAAATTCGTCCCGAATTTGACTGTCACTTACCTACAAGTTCAACCCGCCCTGGGTTACCTATGTATGCCTCAGACCTCAATTCCCAATTAGTTCCTTTATATCTATAATTCCTTTCCAAGGTTTCAAATTTCACTAATGATACGGTATTACAACTTAATGTCCCAAGAGTACCACACAAAATCACTAACCCGAATTTCTACGACCTCAATAAGATTATAACTATATAAAAATATTACAACTTAATGTCACCAACTGCATTACGATTTTTCATCAAAAACTTCGAATACTCTATGAGCTGCTCCAAGCCAGTCTATCGGTCAAATCACCAACCTTTTCTAAAGCTTCAAATGGATTAACAACTTTGACGCCAATTTACCTTAGACCTTGCTTCACTAACCTCACCCCAACAAATTAGAGATCGATATTTTCTCCCCAAACTATGCCTCATACGGTTTTATCTCAAGGTCAGAATTATAACTGCTATTATACGCACCCAACCATTGGTAACCATACGACCTATCGACTACTAACATCCATTGTACATGCTCGTAGCATATCCTCAACAATAAGTAATTATCCCTCAACTTTTCATAAGGTTAAACTTAATAGCATCCATACATTCTAAAAGGATCCTTCCCAAAAGATGTCTATCCAATCCATTTACCACTATGGGGTTTATACAATCGAATTATCTCCTAACACATGTGAGGACTCTATCAATCAATATCTCTTTAAATTATATATAAAGAATAGAAATACAATCAACTTCCTTATAAACAAAACAACATATTCCCCTTTACGTCCAAGATAACCAAATCACAAAACCCATCGTTTTAATACTCTTAAGTTCAACCTAGAGCTCTAAATATTTTAATAAATCGTCTAACGTCAACATTCTATTATCACCATTCAAAGTTCCAATTATGTTCAGGTCCAGTGACAGATAATTATTCAACTCAAAAGGTTGGCCGCCCACAACGGAGCCGACCCAACTCCAATACAAAAACCAGGTCTACCGCGACTTCCACATTAACAACTCCACAATTTAACAATTTTTCTCGGACCAAAACTTGAACACAATTAATCATTATAGGGAAAACTAGGTTGCCTTTCTACTAGCTTCTGTACGAACTATAACTTTAAAGTAACATGTCTTTCGAAAATTTACAACACTTTTCAGAAATTTCAAATGATAATATAAAAGAGATCCAAAGAGACCCGAATGGTTTACTTATTTAAAACTGTCCCATACCAGTTTTAATTAACTAACCCACTCAAAATCTTTAAGAAATCTTTAAAATTTTTGCTACGTTAACAAAATAACTCGAGCGATCTAATTATCTACAACCGTCCCATACCAGTGGTAGATAATTAAATTACTCACGGATTTTTAAATGCACACAAAAACGGTTCATTGGCTTTATTAAATCACACTATCCCCGAAGGGCACAAATACTCACACAGAGGTCCAATATAAAATCTCAAGTTCTAAAACATATTTAAAACAATTTTTAACATAATATTCTTGTTCGACCTCTATTTATAGTATAGCCACCACTCATCATATTTATACTTAGTTAAATTCTTTATAAGAAAGCAAAATCTTGCCATACCATTACTATCCCAATAAATAACACTAAAACAATCATTAAGATTATAAACTAGGTAAATCATCCTCAAATTGCGATTACATCTTAACAGTACTGTAACTAGCGTACCTCTTGATAACCATCAAAGCTCAAAGTCCGTATAACGCCAATATCTCCCAAACATCACACTAATCCCCCATAAGTTACGCAACTAAATCGATCTATAGGGTATAATCAACCTAAAGTATCCTTTCTTCCCATAAGATTCATCCTCATTTTCCTTCCTCATTAAATGCTAATCGTCTTTCAAAATAACCACACACATATATTATCAATTCCTGAAGTTGATCCTATAAATTACCAATAACTACATCTATTATACTTCTTCATATTTACCCTATTTACCTTTCCATAACTAATACACAATCCACAAATCCAAACGGTCATACTAGATATAAATGTTGTCCTAAGTATATCCTTAAAGCAAATATTTACTGTAATTGTAACACTCCGAAAAATTTAACTAATAACCATTGAGTATCCTACAAATTTCTAAATCAGTTATGCAAATTATCAACAAGTGATAACGAATACTTATTGCTTACAGTTACCAATTTGAGATCTCTATAACCTTATAATTAACCACCAAGTATCATCTTTCCTAAATACAGTAACAATTTATCCTTACTGAGAATCGCTAAGCTAGTTATCTTCTTTATCAATTAATTTCTCAAGTTAAATTATCAATTCCATCATCCCAATTTGTATACTCTATCTAGGGATCCGAATACCAAAATAGGGACTTATATCTACTCAGCTTCAATATCCTGGTATGATACCTGATGAAAACCCAATTTTGAAACTCCCTTGAAAAACACCACATAGTCAACTTATAGGGTGATATTACTTACAAAATATCTGACTTCCTATTCAATTTAGTAGCAAGAATTCAATCAATCTCTCCTTAGAGAATACTTATAGCACCTAAGGCAAAGACATATTAGTTCCATAAGATCTCTTAACCACGATATCTTATAACTCATAAAATCTCACTTAGACTATCACTTCCTATACTTAGTCTCATATCTCTAGTTCCCCACGAGACGCCAATTTATAAATACTTACGCAAATTATGCAACCATAAACCGCTCTTAATTAGGCCATACTTTCGACATTTATGCATATGATAAAATAGCAATTAATAACTCACTCGCCTCTACCACACACGGAGGCAAATCAAACATAGATAAGGAGACTCGCTTCTCGTGACAGTCCTCCCAATCACAACCACCATGATAAACAATAAAGATTCAAGGTACTCTCCCGTAGGAATAGGACCTCCAACACATAAGGCAACTTTTAGGCCAATTATGCAAATAAAAGATGAAATGTAATGTCACATGAGAACAAATGAAAAGGGATCTATAAAAGAATGAACCCTAACTCCTGAGACAGGTAAAATACCTCAAATGATGGTGGAGGAATCCATCTTTCCATAACTCACTTTTCCTTAATTCTTTTGGTTGGTCATTATCCTTTTCGGTCACATAACAGTTTCCTGCATTAAACCCTCGACGTCATTTATCACACACTCTCACTCAGCTAGACTCTACCCGAGAATTCTAACCGAGCTCTGATACCAACTGTGAGGACCCCGGCCCGGAAACCTACACGTGTCCCGAGCTGGAGCGTCCTCAAACTAACCCAAACATCCTAAACTTTTAAAAACTTTTATTCAACTTTCAAACATACATACTCTTGTTATTATCCTTTCAAAATACCTTTATACTTTTCCACGAAGGAGAAAGAGTTGACTAACTTTAAAATTAAGAAATTGTTTTAATTACAAAAAGACAACGGTTATAACATAAAATTAAGATTTATAAATACAAACTCCATAAGTGAATTTTACAAAAATACACTTTCTACACCAATTTATATACAACCCGACAATTCCCAAAATACCAAGTCCTAACTTCTTTCCGCCCTTACTTGGTCGGTCCACCTGTCTCGGAATCTAAAACAGTAAAGGGAGAGGGGTGAGAATAAATCTCAATGAGCTATTATGATATGCAGCAAGATGCCATACAAGATGCAACACGTAGCATGGCAACACTTAACACATTATGAAAGCGGTAAACACCTTACGTTACCTCATTTTACCTTTTCCCGTCTGAACAATAAGTCGTACAACTGGGAGTAAAACTCCACTCTTTGGTGAATTGCCTCCAGCACATTCACCTCTTATAGGACTCATACCCCAGAGATCCATATAAGAAAAGATATCTATGATATAGAGTATCCAACCATAACATCGTCCCTCCTTACAACGGTTGCAACAGAACTGTAAAGGCTACTTATCACTCATTACAGCCGTTAGCACAGCCCCACCCCGTGGCCACAGAGTGGGGAAGGGTCACCGGTATGATGTACCTTCAATCACTTATTGAACAAATCAATAATTGATTGGCATCCATCATACCCACCCGAACATAATACGCCCAAGCACATGATAGTTACTTGAGATAAATCCACAAAACGGGATAAACAATATAGCAACATGGTAAAATATACTCATGTTCAATCCAACATCATAATGCAACATTTAAGTAATACACTATGCATAGCATCATCAGTAAATATGAATGATAACAATTAAATCCACCAATGGGATAACCATACAACCACATAATAAACATATCCACACTCGGAATAACAATGCAACAACTTGCCAAATAACCCGCACCGGGATACAATAAAATCAACATACCATATAATCCAAAAATGGGATACAATACCACCATACAACACATAATCCACACTTTGGGATGCCACATAACAACTTGCCAAATAGTCCATACTTAGGATATTAAGGTACTCATTACCAAGTAGCTTAATGGTGAAACCTATAGATTCTACACTAGTGCAAACTACTCACCAAAGATATGGGGTAAGTAAGGCCACTATGTATCATAACCATTCCTTCATATTTCTTATATAACATCGAATAACCTAAATGAAAGTTCAAGATCTATTTCCCAAGTTGGAACTATTTTGGTAAAGTCACAAATCAAGCCTCTCAACCATTTTCGGAACAATGTTTAAACTACTTCCACAATTCCATTTTGATCACTTAAGATGTCCTTATGTAGCCAAAGTATTCTACTTTAATCTAGGTTAAAGAGATTTCATTTGGTTCCAGTTTGGTTAGGTTTGAATAGCTATAAAGTTGAGGTGAGAAAAATCGACCAGGGGCACGACTCGTGCCCCAGGGCACGACTCGTGCCCAAAAACCCCCACTGAACCTGGCGTCCCTCTACTGGTCACGACTTCCCTTTATCCAAGGCACGACTCGTGACCCTTACATGGCACGACTCGTGCCTGAGGTCACGACTCGTGCCCTCGGCCCGTAAAGGCAAAACGGCGAAATAGCCAACAACAAAGTCTCAAAATCCCAAAATTCCAACCACATGTATTCTAAGTTATGAACCTAAAAGGGCATTTCCTACTTCATAGCTCTCATACTACATCCCTTTAAACTCCCAAAATGATATAAACCTAAACCATTTACTATTTGATTCCAACCCATTTAACTTCCACATTTCAAATTAACTCCTTTAAATCTAATCATTCCATTTTCTTACACTTTTAACACTTTCATAAATGACCACATTCTTCTAAAACATTAACCACTTCCTCAACCCAAGTAGATCTCACAAAGTATCAAATAATCATTTTACACTATAACAACCTTAAACAATCCATGAACATTTAAAGGAAAGGAAGGGTCATAATAACTCACTTTGGGATTTTAGAATGAAATGAAGATCTTCTTGGTTTGATTTGTTCCTCTAGATGATTCATCCTCAAAGACACCCTTAGACTTGAATTTGGAGGGGAAATGCCTTGGCTTCAAGAAGGAAGATGAAAGCTTCCATGGAGGTTTTCTAAGCTTGCTAGGAGGAAGTATGATAAGATGAGGGAGTAAGGAGGAAGGAGTAATAATTAGATAAGGAGAAGGAAGGGGGGGGGCCGGATTGAGGAAGAGAAGGGGAGGGTTTTAGGGGGATTTGTCCCCCACTCACAAATCCCCTACACACTTCTTTCATTAATTTAAAATATCTTCCCAACCAACAACATTTTATTTGTCCATTTTATTACCACACCAATCTATTACTTTATTTATTTCTAATTATTATTTTTCCTTTAGAACACTATTTATTTCCTTATCATTTTTATCCTAACATAAGAAATTTACAGATATAAAATAAACTTATAAGGTTGATATTAATATTAAAAGTATATAATGCTATACTAAAATTGTGTCTAGGGTTAGGGTCGTTACAAGGCGTTACATTGCCTTGACTTGATGCGGTGGTGTCTTTCTCGGTTGCCATCTCTTGAATGTTTGGAGAAGCGTCAAATAACTTCTTACGATTGTTGGATTTGTTGGTAGGCTTCTTTAAGACTTAACAGAAAAACTGACGGGTAAAGTAACGGAGATTGAAAACAAACGAAATTAAGTCGAGTCTTGTATTAAATACAATCTCCGTAAGAAGTTATTGCCCCGCACAGGTGCTTACGGTTTCGATGGCAATCTTCTAGTAAGATGAAACGACTTTTAAGTATATGATAGGAGCACTCCAAATCAAATACTCTAACGAACAACACAATGTTTGCAACTTTGGACTTGAAGGATTTGATGCAACAATATGCCAATGATTTGGATAAGTTTATCTATCTTACTAGAGGGTAGGAAGGCTCAAAATACTGTATGTATGAATTGAAATTCGGAGGGGAAGTATATAAGGAGAGTCAAAGGGTTTTGTGGCTTTTCCCTTGAAAAGTCACAACTTTTCGGGTATAACAGCACTTGCACGGCCGTGTCCAATGAACTGCACGGCCGTGCAAGGCAATATGCACGGTCGAGTTCAAGGCTCAGCACGGTCGAGTGGCAAGGCAAGGCACGGTGCACGGCCGTGTCCTAGACACTTGCAAGGCCGTGTAGAAGCTTCTTTAGCCTGCTCATCAGTCCTTTAGCCACAACAAGTCCAAACTAATTTTGGGACCAACCAAAATCAAACTTTGACCCAATATTTAACTCTTGCTAAGTTACAAATCATTTGTCATTAATTTCTCATTCACCCGAAAATGGTTTTGAGACAATAAATGAGTTTCATAATCTACACTAAATGTAGAATACATTTTGTAACTTACTTCGTTAACACATAACGAATTCCGTTAGGAAGTTAGGTCAACGTTAAGTTAAACTTAACTTTCGTTACCCATTTCCAACAGTATGTGTATTTGAATGCCAGTCCATGTGTTTTTGAATGCCAGTGCTTGTGTTTTTGAGAGTCAGTTCATGTATATAAAAGTACCCGTGTAAAAATCGCCAGTGCCAGTTTAACAAAGTGTCAGTGCAAGTTTACACTGACACTTTGTTAAACTGGTACTGACACTTTGTCACACTGGCACTTTGTTAAACTGGAACTGGCACAAACGGGAAAACGCAAAACACGTTTTTTCTAAGTGCCAGAAAAAATGCGTTTTTTATAAGACAAACTCTTATTTTTTTTAAAAAAATAAAAAATTGCGAAAAAAAATACTAGTACACCATTAGATATAAGAGTAATTTTAGTCATTTTACTTTTGAATATAAAACCGACAGCAAGAATAATGTGTGAGCATAAATTTCTGTAAAATATTAAATCTTACATCAATATTTATGAATATGTTATATCGGGCAAGGTTCTATATAGTCCATGCCCTTCAATTCTCTGTTCTAAAAGACCCCGCCTAAGGGCGCCTAGGCCCCGCCTAGGCGCTAGGCCCCTCTCCAACGCCTAGTTTTAAGCCCCGCCTAGGTCCTGACTAATTCCGACTAATCCCGATTAGTCCCCGACAGCCTCGCGCTGTGGCAGCGCCTCCGCCGCCTAGCATCCGCCTAGCGCTTTTTAGAACCTTGCTTCAATTTAATTCTGGACAAAGCCAAAAAAAAAACACAGGCGTCTAGTGCATACCTTTCCCGCCTTCTTATGGAAACCTTTCCCGCCTTCTTATGGAAAATGCTCTAAATTCCCCCCAAAATTTGCCGAGAAAATTCTCACATTTAGAATTGAATTTCCATCAAAATTCTTTTCGCTGGCCCCTTCACCAAAACCTACAACTTCTCCGACATTTCGCTGTTTTGCTGGAATTTGCCTCTTGCCAAATTTTAGGGTTTTGTGAACAAAATTACGATGCCGGTACTGAGCTGGAGACACCATACCCTTGTTCAAGCTTTGCTATTGCGAGGTCCACTCTGGGAAGCGGATTTTCACTCCTTATTTTCCGAGATCACCGGAAAATCTCCAGGTTTATTCCCATTTTTCTTATTTTTTTCTTCAGAATCCCTAAAAAATTTATTCTATTGTTCATGTTATTTTCTTATTATTGATTGTTGTACTAGACTTGGAAACTGATTCCGAAACAAACTATTTTGTTGTGTAACTAAATTTTTTATTTAGTATTCTAAGGGATAAAATTAGGGCTTCATGGAAATTGCAAGCTTAAATTATCTCTCGAAGTTGGACTCTAATGGGGAATGATTATTTTCTATATGAGTGCTACAGAAATGGAGTAATTTGTTAGGTTTTAAACTTACATGCTCCTGATTCCATCAAGAAGTCCTAACTTTCTTTTTAGTTATTCCACCAAGAACAGTGGCGGAGCCATGATTTTTTGTACAAGGGGTCAAAATTGTTTTGAGTTTGAAAAATCATTTGAATGTAATTTAAAAGGGGGCAAAAATTATAGCAGTGTACTTTTTCCTAGAAACAAAGGCGGATCAAAATCCATAAAAATGTGGTTTTTATATTAACAATTCATTTTTTCTTAAAACTCTTAGTACTAATTTGTATTTTTTTGGGAGTGGGGAGGGCAATTGCCCCCTTAATGCGAAGGGTTGCTCCGCCTGTGACCAAGAGGTCACAAGAGAATTATCTTGAAAGAATAATTTACTCGTAGTTCAAAAGAATAATCGAAATTTGAAAGGCGTTCTCTGTTTGACACCTACTTGGGTGAAGGTCACTCCACTCACACGGTCACACCTAGTTGTTGCCCAAGAATCTTTTAAGTATCCATTTCAATTCAGCAGCACTAGTCAGAGAAACAATGTGTTCAAGGTTAGATCAAATTAGCATATTACTACTAAGACTACTTGCAATAAGGAAAATAAGTTGCCCTTTTAAAGAAGTAGTTTGCACATCTTTTACACAGTTGTTTACAGAGTTGTGACTGATTGATCTTATTTACTTTATACGAAATGAGTTGTTATGGTGATTGATTGTGATACCAATAGCACGTTTCTTGTGTCACACTTGTTGTAGCCTCTTCTTGATTAATCTGTCAATGCATTGGAAAGAAAATTGACTTTGCTTTGAGTTTCATTTTATTCTACAATGCATGCAAATGGAAAAAAATTGTGGTATATGCTATATTACCTGGACTCGCCTAAGTGTATTGGATGTGGGTACAGATTCAGGTGTTGTATCCACCAAAATTTTAACATTTTACACCAAATAGTATAAAACAACGACACACATACACATCCATGTCGTGTCGTTTGGACACTGGTACTTTGGCTGATATTTCTTATACCAAAAGTTTATCATTTAATACCATTAAATTGTGGATCACTTTTTGAAGGATCAATTCCTTAAAGAAGTCAATTCGCCATTTAGTCTCTCTCTAAGTATGTGTGTGTATCTATATACACACATACATACATATGTGTGTGAGAGAGAGACTTCATGCTTGTTCAAAACATATCATGTGACTCTGTTTTCAATAGTCATCCTGTTTTTCTGATCTCATTTCATGTATCTGCTAGACTTCGACTTCACTTGACTGATATGAGAAAGTAAAGAATATTTTTGTCATGCTAATGATCAACATCAAAATTCCCGTTTGAAATTTCTATTTCAATTTCAGGTCTATGCCCGGTATGTTATTTGCTTGAGTTGTATTTATTGTTGTTTCTAGGTGGCGTTATCCTCCCACATGAACCGATGATTCAGTTAGAGAAGAAATATATACTCCCTCCGTCCCATTATAAGGGGCACAAAACTGCAAGTGCATGGGAATTAAGGAGAGAGTATATATATTAAAAATATTGGTAGTACAGTAGGTGTTGAGTATTAAAGTGAGGCAGGGGAGAGAAAGTGGGTAGGGAATAATTATTGTGAGTATGACAACTGGGTCCCATTTAATAAACATGTATCATAAAATATTTTTGGGTAATGAGACTTATCAATGGGACACCCAAAAAGGAAACTTATACCCTTAATTATTGGATGGAGAGAGTATTTGTTTTCTTACGGAGTTCCTAGAGGGGAATATAGACCTTTTGAAGGTCGAAATATTTAGGAATATTATTTGGCACGCAAAACAAATTCTTTTATGTCTGGTGAGGATTATGAACTAAATCACTATATTTAAGAAACTCATATATGCTATTTTCAGGTGCTCATCAACAGCTGTTCAATGAGTATCTTCGCAAGATAAACATGGAACTATCATCTGTACAATTTGAGTTACGGGCATGTAGAAATCAATATGACGGAAAGGTCTATTATGGGGTAATTAACAATGTTGCGGATGAACAGTCAAAGCTTGGAACAAAGTATACAGTTCCTCAAATTGCGTATTATAAGAGCATTGTAAGTTGTCGCCCATTTTACTTTCTTACATCTTATTAAAAAAATTGGTTTTAACTCACTGATAAGTTCATGTGCACCTGAGTCGTAACCGACTCAGTTTTATGTTATCTGTGAGAGTTGATCTAGGGTAAGAGATAAAAATCAAGGAAGAAAGTAAGTTCATGTAAATTGTCATGATGTGGTATCACCTTGGACCTTTGGGGAAGAACATGTGTTGTAACTTGAAGAACTAACGGTTATCTAAGAAACTAAAGTAATATAGTTGAGGGAGCAGCAAATAGTTACTATCTGAATGCCCAATCCGAAAACATAGCTTTACAAAAGTTCTAGTCTCATAAGTGCACTTCTCTCTCAAATCAATTAGTTGAAAGAAAGTTGTTTTTAGTACTATCGATTTTATGGGACTCTTTGCTCCTAGATAAATATTTGGTATGAAAGTTGGTGTCTCTTATTTATTACTTTGAGATGGCATTGTTACCATCTTCTTCTTGGGTTTAATATTGTATTGATATCAAAACAGATAGAAGCCATAGTCCAAGATGCCACAGCAAACGGTAGCATTTCAAACATCGATGCTCTCAACATTCGACTGGATAACCAGGTCTTCGCTTGTTTTACCTGTAAACTAAGCTTTATTTGAATAACATCACATGCCAATTTTCCATTTATAACCTGTTACACTTGCAAGCAATTTTATCTTTTTGTGTATCATAATGCCTGTTTCTATCTTCTATCTTATCTGTATTTTGGTTATCCTATATTTTCTGTTATTTTCAAACATAAACCAACCTAGATAATCATTTGCATATCGATACAGCATGCCCCAACTTCGAAGACATTCTTTAGTTGAAATAACCTCCCCTGTTTTCTTTTCTCGTTTGTCTCGCTCCCTATCTTGTGCATCCCTTATCCATTAGGTTTCACATCTGATCTCTTGCTTGGTATTCTTTTTGTCAAATGCAGGTTCTTTCTGGAATGGGATCACAATCACAGGGTGGTCCATCCACTGTCCCTCCAGCATTCAGGAATTTCTCACTGGCTCAAAAGGAAAAATCTGTGAAAGAATTTGTACAGGATCAGTGGTTATGTTTAACCTCAGATGATAATATTGGACTTGGTGTTAGATCCTTCCTGGATCTGCGAAGTTGGTTCCATAATAACGAAGTTCCTCCATGTGACGTTTGCAATGAAGCTGGAGTGAAGGTTCTTTCTAACTCTGCTATAACATTCACACATGCTCTGATGCTCATGACATCATTTTGGCCATCTGAACTTTCTCTTTCACCTGAAAGTATGTGTTCATCTTTATGCGGAGATGCTTGTTGAGTATATGCATTAATTGATTTAAACATAGTTATTAACAAACTGCATGTGGTGGGCAAGTGATACCTTGAGGCAGAGGCGAGAGGCAGGTGAGCGAAAGGCAAACAATGTGAAAATATAGCTAAATGAATTATATAAATATATATTTTGCCTCAAATTTCAAAACCATGTTATCAATGCGTGTAATACATTAAATGCAGTCCACAAAATTCATTATACTCTGAACAAGAAACTCAAATCCATGAGGAAAACTGTCAGCTCACGTTAATCAAAGAAAAACTTTCAATCCTAAGCCCCAAATCGCTTCTTTTTCAAAAATGCCAAACTGTAAGAGATGTCTTTAAATCTAAAAATCAACCTGCAGACTAAGCTGAATAGGTGCCTTAACCAAGTTTGTTCAAGTCCAGTCATTACTCAGAACATTCTGGCGAAGGTGCATGGACTAAAATCTTTCCATCAGATCCGGGCCAAAAATTGAGACGTCTCTTTTGCTTGCCTTTCGCCTCTTTACTAGCTGAAAGAAGCACATGCCTCTTTATGCCTGCGCGGCATTGCCGTGCCTGATCTTCTCCAGGTGTCGGAAGGTTGCCAAAGCTCGCCTCTTGCCTGAATGAGGTTCTCGTATATAATAGTTATCGATCCAAAGATGCCCAACAGCCTGTAATGGGGGTTCTTTTCCATCCTATGATGTGCCTTTGTTGATAAAGGTGGAAGTTATAATCGGTTATTGTAATCTGATCAATAGAACATTTCCGAACAGGAATAACAGAAATAGGTACTTGGATAATGGAATTAATGTGATTTATTGGAACAGTTATTAGAAATCTTTGCATTTTGTACTGGTGTAACCTTATCATCATTAGATTGCAACTGCACTTCCGCTTAATCAGTTCTTATGAACTTGTAAATATATTTCTGGGGAGCTTATAACTAAAGTCCCTATTTTGCTACCAGGATTTTTTTTTTTTTTTTTTTTTGTAAATTAATGTGGTACCCTTGGAATGATCTCTGTTTTGTAGTTGTTTGGCAGACAATACCTGGATGCATATCAGATGTGTATCATTTTTTGACTTCTTCTTGCAGTAGTACTGCTTTCTTGACATTTTTTTTGGTGAGCACATGCAAATGCTCATGCTTCTTTAAGCAGGGATGGAGGCCCATTAGGGCAAGGGGGTTTGACCCCCTGAATTTTCTAACTTTGCTATTGAGACCCGTTTAATTTATAACAAAAACACAAACGTGTGAAGCTTTGACCCCATGGACTTTACTGGAATTCTTAATGTCCCCCCTAAAGTTTGAAAAAACATGAGTATTGTATTTTTAAAATAATACTCCCTCCGTCCCGGAATGATGGTCCAATTTTTTGAGTGGTTAATTGATTGAAATTTGACCAAAGACTTATAAAATAACATAATTATCCTATTAAAATTCTAATACTTGTTACTAATACCCCATAAAAATATTACCATTAAATTTTTAAATATATTTAGAGATAAATAAAAAAAATCTTTCTTCAAAGTTCAAGTAAATAAACCACTAGGGTTTTGACCCCCCTGAATTCAAATCCTGGCTACGTCCCTGTCTTTAAGGTAATTTTTTCATGGAAACTAATATATTTCTTGTCAACAACTGCTATCATCAGGCAGAGTTGTGTCCAAACGAGAGTTGTACTGTTCGAATCCATCACTACTGTCTGCAGATGAAATTCTCCAATAGAAGGGTATTGTTGTCTGAACTTTCTATTATCCCCCCCCCCACCCCCCCAACATCATCCATCAACAACAGATCCTAAACGTTAAAACATCGTATTTGCAGGTTGAAAGAGTTTGTCCTGGCTGTCAGACGGAATGGTCCTATGTGGTTCCCAAAGCAGAATTTGTTGGACGAGCAGAGAATGAGAATGAACCCCCTCAGACTGGAAAGAGGTCCAGAGCAGTTGAAGAAGAGAATGAAAATGAGCAACCGGAGGAACCTTCTTTGAGAAAGAGGGTCAGAAGGAACAGAGGAGCTGAAGAAGGTCATGAACCAACTGAACCCTCTAAAGCCCCCACTGAACCATCCATTAGAAAGAACCTTAGGAGGTCAAGGGTCGTTGAAGAGGAGGATGATGAATCCGGTGAACCCTCTCAAGCTCCTATTGAACCAGCATTGAGGAAGAGGTCAACTAGAAGCTCAAGAGTTGTGAAAGGAGAAGATGATATAGATGAACCCTCCCAGAGTCAGGGCCCCCCACAGCCTTTGAATGGAAAGAAGTCCAGAACTTCCAAACGCATTGATGCTGATGGATCTATTCCTTCTCAAGCTACCACAAACTCGTCTGATCCGAGGAGGTCAACTAGAGGTTCTGCAAGATTGCAGACTGCTAGTTGAAATATGACTCCTTTGTGTTCTAGAACGATATTTTGGGATTGATATTTTGCAATGTAGTCATGTTTTGGAAATGCTGTTGATGAAATGATCGGTTAGTATATATTTTGTGTCTATTTTTATTAGAAGGGCTTTGACCTATAACTTTAAGATACGAGAAGCCTTACGTCGTTCAGCAAATTTTCTTAATGCTGTTGATGAAATGCTCGGTTAGTATATATTTTGTGTCTATTTATGTTAGGAGGGTTTGATATTTGGATGCTTGTGTATCTTTTGTTTTTCTGCTTTCGTAGCGAATGAAACAACAGCTTAGAGCGGTAATACGGTAGACATAAGACATGGCATCCGTATCTGGGGACCAAGGGAACCAAAATCTAACCGTGAATTTTCGGTTCCCACTTCCCGTTCCAAACCTCTGGTTTCAGGGGTTTCCCATTTTTTTTCTTTTTTTTTTGTTCTTTTCTCTACATGTGCGAGCCCAACGGCCCACAATGTTCTAGCTCCGCTCATCAAAGACCAAAGAGTCCACGCCGTACGCCCAAAGATTGGCTACGTGTGAGGAGGCGTGTTGCTTCATATAAAAATCCTGGGTCACTCCTCTTTGAAGTTTGTTAAAAATGTAACAATGTTGTGTGAAAATGAAGGAAAAGTTAAATTTTTAACAGAATATGTTAAAAAAACTTATACAATTTGTTAAAAACTAACATAAACTGTTAATAATATAACATTTTCTGTTAAAAATTAAAGTAAATCACTCAACTATACACCTTTTGTGGATTTGATCGCTAAAACTCATTTTTGTTGCGAACAACTATGGAAGTGTGTAGTTTTTAATGGGACAATCTATTGAAAGATGAACATTGATCGAAGAATCCATGGCGGAAGAAGAGAGAGCGAGAGAGAAAGAATTTTACATCTGGTTTTACACAAAGGAATTACAACTGAATTAAGAAATAAAATCAACTTGACCTAAGCTATTTGTACCTTCAACTAACTGATTGCCCTAACTGTTTATCTAACAACTAACCGACTAAACCAATCTTCCACCGACACCTGTAAATATATACAATATTTACAACAAGACCCTTGATTTCCTTATATCATTTCCACTTATCCTCTAAATATATTTGTATGTCAGATTGGTACCTTTTGACTTCATGTTTAATCTCCATGTGTATTTTATATTTGTATGGTTAACGCAAGTGAATTTTGAGTAAACACTAATCTCAATTTTATCTTTCAATAAAATTCTAATAATTGTTCTTGATAAATCATTTAATGATTTATAAATTGTAATTATTAGAATTTCACTAGTATGATTAAATTAACATTAATATTTGGTCAAACTTAGTACTCTTAACCATAAAAAATCAAATAAATTTATTTTTCTTAGACGGAGTTAGGAAATAGTGGTTCTAGATCCTTAGTAATTTGGAATATGTATTTTATTTGCTCTAGCTTCTCATTGTTCTCGGAGCATATTTTCTGGGTTGTGCTTGCAGAAATCTGCTATATGTTGGGTCATTTATTGGGAATAGGGGTGTAAATGGTTTGGTTTGCAGGAATTTACGGACCGAACTACTAGTCATCGATTTGGAAAAATTTCAAATCGAATCGAGCCATGAAAAAAATTCAAACCGAACCGAACCAAACCAAACCAAACCGCTATGGTTTGGTTCAGTTTGGTTCAAACCGCGGTTCAGTTACATGATTCAAATCGCGGTTCAGACCGTGGTTCAAACCACAGTTTAGACTATGGTTCAAACTGCAACTCATTATCAGATTCGTTTAAATTTTTCGTGATGAAAGAGGAAGAGCAAAAGATGTGGGTGTTTAAGAGGAAAGTCGAAGGAAGAGAGAGACTAGAGGAAGAGAGGCCGAAGGAAGAAAAACACTTTACAATGTCAAACGTGAAGAGAACTTGATTATTTATGTGTCGCAACTAAGATAACAAATGATGAAATTAATATTAAATAAGATACAAAACGGGGTTAGGATTAGTCTATGTAATATAGGTTTTTTTATTGATCTAACATTAAATATTAATAAATATTATATAAGATACAAAACGAGTGTTAGGATTAGTTTATGTAATGTAATGTGGTTTGGTAGGGTGGTTTAGTTTTGCATTTCGGTTTGGTGGTTCGGTCTCAAGGTTTGGTTTGGTTTCGATTCGGTTTGGGAGGGTCAGACCACATATAAATAAAACCCTAGCCCCTTCCCAATCTGTTTCGCTTAAACAGAAAAACTGGACGCTGCCGTCGTTGATTCGCAGCTGTCACGCGCTTCATCTCTCACCTCCTTCGTTTAGTAATCTCTCTCTCTCTCTCTCTCTCTCTCTCTCTCTCTCTCTCTCTCTCTCTCTCTCTCTCCGACTGCATTCAAATGTATAATGTTATTTGTTTGTTTTGATTGTGTAGGATATTCAAGCGATTCTCACATTTAGCTTGTTGAATGTAGTTAAGATGGCTTCCCCCTCTAAGGGAATTTTCAGTCCTCGTAGGCCTCATGAATTCAGTCAGGGAGTGCTCGGGATTCAATTGTAACAAGGCATTTTGTGTTTCATAAATTTGTTGTAAAGTTTCCATCTGTTGATGCAAGAGAGTTTTGCGATCAATCTGTTGGGGAGATGCTCCACTTCCCCCTTGGGCGGCATTCCTCCCCGTCTGACTGCCAGCAAGCCTTTCTCGACGCCGACGACGAGGAGGATTGGGAGGTGCTACCTCGGTTATTGGGTGTCCTCTAGAATGCATATTCATTCCTAGGGGTGGTATCCCCTCGTTCAATGGTGGAGGAGGTTGTAGTTCCCCAAAACAGTCCTAGTGTTGCCATGAGTCTCTTCCACAAGAATATTATCTGGATCAGGAGTGATACTTGCGGTATGTCCGTCTTCCATTAGGATTAGGAGAAGGGAGCAGAAATTTTCAAGTTATTCAACGGATAATACGAATCGTTTCCCGGCAATGGAACCAAACTGATGATGCCAACGGATCAGCCCAAATCCAACAGCATGTTGTATTCTGGATGTTTGAATAACTTGAAAAAGATGAATAAACACGTAAACTAAGTCGGGGCTCCACCGGCGAAGGCCCTCCGGCGTGAGAGTAAGTATTTGTGTTTAGAGAGAGAAATCAATTGACAAGAGTTTAGAGTCAAAAGTTGTGTTACAAAAAATATGTGAATTATGACATGTATTTATAGGCATAGGATGTAGAGTCCATATTTGATTAGGAAGTTGTGTGTGAGGAGGTTATAATCCTAATTGAATTATAACTACCCACAATCCTTGTTTGAGTAGGATTAGGTAATAGTGTTGGTGTAATGCCCTAGGCTTTAGTTATGTTTAACTTAAAATCGTTATGTATCATCTTTATCGTTTAAGTTTATTATATGATTATTATATATTTTGCATATTTATTGTAATAATCTCCGTCCCTAATTATTAAGTGAATAATTAGTATAATTGTCAATGGATAATCATATGATGATTATATGCATAGAGATGCACATTGAAATTATGGGTACTTGTTAGAGAACAAGTGACTGGACTTGACCCGTATGAGATTTATGTCATGGTCAAATATCATAATTAAATCTCATATGGTCACTTCATTTAGTCCCTAGACCTGAGATTATCATGACCTTACATATGATGAAAGTCATGTTTGATTTTAGTCAAACGATACTTAACACGATATCTATAAAGGCTATCTTTGGCATGATCAGATTCATGATGGGAAGGATGATAAGTCAAGATGGAATTTGTCCCTCGAAAGAGAGATGTTTTGCTTGGGCCCCTCAATGAGTGATAATGAAGAAAACGTGTGGCCACACCCCAATGCGATTGGATTATCATTATACTCAAAGATCGAGAAAGCATTGAACAAATACAAGTTGACGTGGACCATGACTTGTGTTCAATATAACATCGTGAGACAAAGGGAGAAATGGAAGTGTACCATTGGAAACGTGAACTCTTACGTTATATTATTTGGGTAGACATAATGGCTTGCTAGAGTCCGCTTATGTCTTATGAGGATCGATATAATCGAGCTCATTGCCAACATAATATAATCCTATTGGGTCACACACACCTAGAATGAATTGGTTAAACCAAAGGAAGAAATGATTGAGAGTTCCTGATATGACTTGAGCTGTAGCGCGACAAAACTGGCCATATGGCATGTGTAGCCGCGTGACACAATAAGCCACTGAGGCGGTTTACACTTGTTTCCTATTTTGATTAGGGCAAAAACTCTAATACTAAAGTAGTATAAATATGAGTCTGTAAACAGCCGAAATCTAGTCGAATTTTCAAGAGAGAAAATCACCAAAAGGTTTCTCATATTTCTTCCATAGGTTTAAGAATCTAGCAATTCTCAAGAACTGTTCTTGGTTCATTCTAACGTGTGGATACTACTAGAGAGTCTTCGCTCGTACGACGATCAAGGCCTAGTTTTCAAATTGTCCAAAGCAATCTGAAGGTTCAAAGGTTTTGAAGATCGAAGATTGTGATTCAAAATCACACCGATAAATTGTTCGATAGCTCAAGACCGAAAAGCAATTAAGGTTTGTAAATTCTATCTCATATGAATTCAATTTAATCGTATAGAACGGATCTTAGGGCTTTGGGTTTTGTGTTAATTTGATGCTTAATTCCGCTGCGCATTGACCCATAAAACCCAACAAATAGCACTCTGTACGCGTGCCTAGGAGGCATGTTCCTTGGTTTGTTATGCTTGATCGACATGAATGAGTGCCGAGGAAGAGAGGAGTAAGGATAGGGATACCCATTTTCTTACATTGTTGATGACCGAGGAGGCGCTCCTCATCTTTTAATGAGGCCTAGGTCGGCCTTGCTGGATGCCCTGCTCGGCATATGAGAATATGCCTTGTCGGCATAAATGAATGTTGTTTGCCTTAGTCATTGTTTGTTCTGCTATGTCTAGATCGACATAGTGGGAATGACAAGGAGGCACGACGAGCAAAGGTAGGAAAAACCCACTCCCTTTGTCGTTATTGAGACTTGTATGATTTATATTTTGGGCCCAATCCATGGGGTCTTGCCTGGCCATGACACACGTTCGTACCTCGTTTTATACCGTTCATTATATTTTATTTTTGAATAATTATCAATTTATGCAACACACTACACGTTTGATTTCAATAAAGGAAGTATATTATTTGGTGACAATATAATGCAATGTACTTTCTAATCCTGTTTAAAAGAATACAATAAGCTACATTATTTGAGTCAAAATTAGAAAGTACATTATATGTAAATAGTACGCAAATTGGATTATGTGTAACAAATTAATAAAGTACATTTTGTTATTAAATAGCAACATTAATTATAAAAAAAAAACTTAAAATTAAATTGCATAATTTGGTGGTCAACCAATTTTTTTTTTTAAAAGTTTCATATGCAACATCAAAAATTGTGTGGGGGGTTCCAAATAGAGTAAACAACCAAAATGACCCGCGTACTATACAAATAACACCAATTTGATCTCCGTACTATTTAAACTACCAAATTAACTTGCGTACTATCTATAAATTAACCAAATCAACCAAAATTGTTAATAGGTGTTAACAATTTTAACGAATGTTAGTAATTTAACGAATATTACAATTAAATTTTCAAAAATTGCCCCCATAAATATAAAGGGGCTAAAGTGGAAAATTTTATTCAGACATTAAGCCACCCCTATAAGCAACCCACCCAGACCTAAACCCCAAAAAAATCTCAACCCTCTTCTCCGATCAACTCATCCCACCATAGCCTTTTTTTCACCCACCGATCGACCACTTTCTACTCCACAGCCCTCTCCCTTTTCCTTCCATACCTTCGGCCCCAACCTATATGTCCCTTTCTCCAACCCCATCAATTATTTATTTTAATATCCGTTAAGATACTAAATCGAGACCCAGCAAATCCAATATCAATCAGACGACAGTAATCAACACAATTGGCCAGGACTCTTCGCCTTTGCGAACTTGAACCCCCGGATTTGTCACGCCTTGAATAAAGAAGGAGAAACGAACGGTTACGTCCTTAGGATCCTTTCCGTTTGTACGTTGATTTGATGATAAATGTGTTGATTTGATTGTAAGTGAGCAATAGCTAAATAGGAGATAAGTTTGAGTTCAAATAATTGAGGCTCCAATTCTAAGTTATCTTTACAACTCTTAATAAATTTATTGTTATTTGTATTTTATCTATAAACTATAAGATTAAATTTTAAGTTGATCGTCAAATTACAAAATCGACGGATTTTCTTTTTTACAGTCAAACCCGGTGGATTGAATGTGTATAAAAGTACGACCCTCCAAACTAGTGGATCGAAAAGTTTTATTAAACGTCGTGGATTGAAAAAAATACGAATGAAATAGCCGACTGAAGTGAATGGGTTTGATGGAGAATTTTTTTTTCTCTCAATACAGCTCTGAATTCGCCAAGAATTTTTTTGAAGGTGATCATAGGTAGATTTTGATAATTTATTATTATTATTATTGTAAAAAGAAACTCAATTATTTTAAAACTAAATAGTTTAAAGGCCGAGTTCCTCTAGGACTTTTTGGGCGAGATTTAAACCCAATTTAGGAAACAACATTTAGTTAATTTTCCAGACACCCCTCCGCCCAATGGGAGCGATCGCCCCACAACATGGCGCGATCGCGCGGTATGACGGGTGGTCTTATAAGTTAATTATAAGACTAATTTGTCTCTTATAATTGACTTATTTTACAAATTTTTCAATCAAAAAAATAAAAAATTTCAATAATAGCAACGAATTGCTCTCATAATTTACACAAAAAATCAAAGATTTCAATAATAACAACGAATTGCTCTCATAATTTACACATTTACAACTCTTATAAATTAATTATAAGACTAAATTACCTCTTATAATTAACTTATAAGACCATTTTCTCTCATAATTTATACATTTATAACTCTTATAAGTTAATTAAGTTAATTATAAGACTGAATTGGAGGAGGGAGCGATCGCGCCATGTTGTTGGGCGATCGCACCCAAAGATCAGAAGCCATCGCGCAATCGCACCATGTTGTGGGACGATCGCTCCCAATTAGGCGGAGGGGTGACTGGGGAATTTGAATCTGAGGATAACTCCTTATTTGAGGTTTTTTAAAAAAAATTCTTTAAGGGGAAAAAAATCTGGCCTGAGGGCCCTTGAAAAATTTATCCTAGTTTAAATAGTATGAGGTCAAATTGGTGATATTAGCATAATACAATATGCGGGACATTTTGATTGTTTACTATATTAACCATATTATTGCTGCAATAGAAGCTACCATCGAAGTTCACTTTAAATCTTTGGGTACCTATTATGTTTTATGTTCTATTTCACTTCCCGCTAGGGTTCTTTTCACCCTTCTCTTTCCGTACCTTCCTCCAATTCTTCACTACACTTTTTTTTTACTACCATTGACACTTTTTTTATCATACATCGACATTTTTTTATATTGACACTTAACAATAAATGCAATGACACTGTTCACACCGATACTTTTTAACACTAACACTGACACTTTTTTACACTATCACTTAATAATACATGCACTGACACTCTTTACACTGGTCTGACACTTTTTACACTTGCACTTTGTTACATTAACACTGACACTTTTTTACACTAACAATGACACTTAATAATAAATGTACTGACACTCTTTGCACCGACACTTTGTTACACTAACACTATCACTTTTTTACACTAACACTTAATAATACATTCACTGACACTATTTATAATGACACATTGTTATTCTAACACTGACAATAGCGGGAAAATCAAAATACATTTTTTCTAATAAGAATTCTAAAAACATACATCCTCGTCACGCATTTATTTATTCGCATCAACCGCTTCTCCCTTCTCCCGCGCGCCAAATATCCAACCCATTATTCGAACCTAAATGTTTTAATCTCGCCTAACCCAGATTCAGCTTCAGCTTCAGCTTCTTCCGGTCGATTCAGCTAACCCTAACCCTAACACGCACAGAAATTCCTCCCAATTTCTCTCATTTTCGCACCGTTTAATCATCGCGTTTATCCCTTTCCCCCCAAATTTAGATTGATCACATTTTCATGATTTGTTAAAAAACAAATCTTTATCTTATTGCTCAATTTTCTCCGATTTTGGGGGTTTAATCATTTTTTGCCAACCTGAATTTGGCATTTTGATTTGTGTTAAGAGAGATTTATCAAGATTTCTTCATATCTGGTTATGAACCCCTTCGAGTTTGATCTCCAGCGAAGCAATTCCTGGTGTCTGAACATTGGTATCGGGATTACGGCTTTGTGATTCCGGTCACATTGCTTCAATTTTGCGTTGGGGTAGTTGTGAATGGGATCCAGAAGACGTTGGCATTCGGGCGAGGTAGGATCGGAAGAGATTATTGGTGTGTGATGGGGAATACGTGCGTAGGGCCTAATACGGGTTTCTTACAATCTGTTACGGCGGCGGTTTGGAAAACGCGACCCCCAGAGAACACTCTACCTCCTCCGAATGATGAATCCAGCGGTAAAAACAAAAATGGTGGTGAAAAGGGTTCAGATAATTCAGATTCTGCTAAAGGTAAGGGAGTTGATTCGAAAGGATCTGAGCCGGATGCCCATGTTCAGAGCACGCCTCCTGCTGAGGTAAAGATAACTGGTGAGGAGGCTAAGCCGGGTGTAAAGGTGGATGCAGGGAAGCCTGGAGAGGCTGGGAAAGGAAATAAGCCGAATCACATTAAGCGAGTCTCGAGTGTGGGACTTCAAGTTGAGTCAGTTTTGCAGAGAAAAACTGGGAATTTGAAGGAAGTTTATAGTTTGGGGAGGAAACTGGGGCAAGGTCAGTTTGGGACCACATTCCTTTGTGTAGAGAAGAGTTCGGGAAAAGAGTTTGCTTGCAAATCCATTGCGAAGAGGAAATTGACGACAGAAGAGGATGTGGAGGATGTTAGAAGGGAGATACAAATAATGCACCACTTGGCTGGTCACCCGAATGTGATATCTATTGTGGGTGCTTACGAGGATGCTGTTGCTGTTCATGTTATCATGGAGCTTTGTGCAGGTGGGGAGCTTTTCGATAGGATTATACAAAGAGGGCATTATACGGAGAGGAAAGCTGCTGAACTTGCAAGAATAATAGTTGGAGTTGTTGAAGCGTGCCACTCTTTAGGGGTTATGCATAGGGATTTGAAGCCCGAGAATTTTCTATTTGTTAATGAGAAAGAGGAATCTCCGCTTAAAACGATTGACTTTGGGCTCTCCGTGTTCTTTAAACCAGGTATTCTTTGGCAACATTTGCTTCTTTATTTGGCTGGACAATTCAATTCAACTCGGCCTTGGCCTAATCACTAGGGGGATGATTGAGTCAAATGAGTAATAATTTAAACTTGTAGATTTAATTGGAAATGCATTTGAACATGCCAATTTAAGTGGTAACCACAAGTAGATTCATGATTTTTTAGACTGGAAGTGGTTGGGAGTGGCTTTGAGACATTTTAGACCTGCGAGTCCGTATTCCATGCATACTTTGAAATTCCCTGACTTCTTCATGGGTTCCCCTGATTGTATTTGAGTGAGGTACATTCTGTAAATTTGTTTGGGGGGGGGGGCAATAGCTCATTAAAAAAGTAGTCTAAGCTTGATGATATAGTAAGATCGTTCATGCTTGTTTGTATACAGAGCTTTACTCAACCTGGAGTAAAATTACTTTATGTAACTGGTAGATCATTAGTCATCAATATTTAGTTCAACTTCATGTGTTCAACCTAGGGGTGGCAATTGGGTTTCTTCGGGGTTTTCCAAGTGTTTTTGTATGATGATTTAAACATTGAACAATGTGCGCTTTAAGCTATCATACAATGTACAATAGTTTAAAGCTTTATATAAGAGCACCGGGATATACCTGAATAAACCCAATTGATAACCCAGTGTACAATATATGAAAGCATTATATAACAAACGGGGATAAATCCGAACGGAACCTATTGCCCTTGTTCAACCTATATCTGAAAATGTCTTGAATTATGATGCATCTTTTCTTATTCTGCAGATAGTAAACACGTGATCTCAAAAGTGCTTTTGAGCCACCAATATGCATAGAATAATAACGGATGTAAAAATGAACTTGTTTTAAGGATTTAGGCTGTGACATGCCTTTCGTAGCCTCATTAGTTCCCTTGAACCTCTCTAAGTAACATTGCAAGAGGTCCTTACTCCTTTATTGGTTCCTTTCTATGGCCTTCCAGGAACTGTTTTCTCATACGATCACAATAATTAAGGTCACAAGTAAGAACATCATTGACAAATTCCTCTACTGGGTTCATGTGTTGCCAATAAATATCCTTTATGCTGTAACATTCCATGAGGTTCCTCTCTCTGCATCTCTTATTGTGATTGCCTCATAGAAACTGTCTCATATGAACACCATAATGAGGATACATGCGACACGACACTATCATAGACAAATTGATTCACTGAGTTCATAGGTTTTAGAGTTGACTAAGCTAATGATAGTTTCTCAACTTAAACTCACCTAAGTCCAACTGTGATAATTTGTTATGCATATTAACTTGGGGCAGACTTTAATGATGTACATAGATAATAACTTGGATGTATTACTATCACACTCCACACTGCAGTCCTTGCCACTTGTTTAGATGATAGGTCCTTTGATTCTATTCCTTCATTTCCTTGTATTTTACTTCCGGTGGTTGAGGTTGTCACGTCCCCCACCGTTGTTTGTATTTTGATTTTTATTATTAATAAAACCTAGGAAGGTACTGCAGTCCTTGCCAAAAAAATCAGGGAAATGTAACACTCCACACTGCAGTCCTTGCCAAAAAAATCAGGGAAATGTAACACATGAACAGAGGAAGTATAATATGGGGCAAAAGAATGAAACACGAGGGACTCATAACAGTCTCTCTCTCAAAGAAACTAAAGTGCAAAAGCTCCTACATATTCAATTTCATTCACCAAGAAGAAAATCTGAACACATTTTAAAAATTTACTACAGATATAGCTGCTGGATAATCTCTTCCAAATAAAAGAAAACTCGAGAAACAGAAGAAAGCTTGTACTAGGAACAGTTAAACCCCTGAAAAATTCTTATAGTTTTCTATCTCTCCCAAATACTTCACTTGTTGCTAAGAGGGTCATATTCCACTACCCTTTGGTACTTTTATCGGTTTCAGTGTTTACTGTGAGTATTTTATCAACAAATAGGTAATTGTAGGAATAAAAGCTTGATTGAATTTGGAAAAACCTTAATGGATTTCTCTCCGAATATGTATACAAAAGGTATGGGTCATTGTCATGCTTAATGCTCTAATCCAACGTGCAATACACATGCCCTTTTTATCTTTCTTTCTGTGGTGGTTTGGGGGACATGTATGTGTGTATGTCAGTGTGACATGATCTCTTGTGGTTTAAGAAAAATTCTTGTAGGGAGACAAAAATGGTTATAAAATATGAAGGCCAAACTTTCTTGTTCAAAGGCTTATTTGAGTTGAGTTTAGAAACTTTATAACCCCTGTCTTATATGACCAATTTCTAGTTACGTGCTTGCAGGTTTTCAGAAATGGTTTCATTCACGTATTTTTATACAAGTATAAACCTCACTATGTTGATGCCTTTGATATAATTTTGATACTTGATGTTGGTAGAAGTATAAACCTCACATCTAGGTTGATTATCTTTGGCACTTATTCTTCTTTGAAACAAGTTCAGTTCTGGTTATCCATGCCAAAGGATTTTATTCAGTTTATTTGTGTTTCTAAGCTGTAAGACTGATATGTGCAAGCTATTTTCTCCTACATGTTCGCATACTTAATTACTTAGTGTTTTTCCCCCCGGGTTATAGATTGTTCTGTTTGATGATCTAGCTCATCCTTGCACCTTTTTGCTACTATATTTGAATTTTATATTGCATTCTCCCCAAAGAGGAGTTTGATACAGTTGATTCCATGTGAACAAGATCTAATAATGCATCGATTCAGGTGAAACATTCACTGATGTGGTTGGGAGCCCTTACTACGTAGCTCCAGAGGTCTTGCGGAAGCATTATGGGCAAGAATGTGATGTTTGGAGTGCTGGGGTCATCATATATATTTTACTTAGTGGGGTCCCTCCATTTTGGGATGGTGAGTGCTTTGCGTTTTCTGCTTTATTGTTTTGCTAGTTTGATGCTGTTATTCAGTACTTTTGAATTTCACTTCCACTTCTTAGATGTTCAATAATGATTTGGATCAGAAACGGAGCAAGGAATATTTGAGCAGGTATTGAAAGGGGAACTTGACTTCATATCAGAACCATGGCCCAGTATATCTGAAAGTGCGAAGGATCTTGTCAGAAAAATGCTTGTACGAGACCCTAAAAAGAGATTGACGGCGCATGAAGTCCTACGTGAGTATATATGACCTTTTCCTTTCTCAGTAATCACCCTTATGAACTCACATATGGCCTTTTCCTTTCTCAATAATCATCCTTATTAACCCTGAGCATTAATTTCTTTGAGATGTCCTTCCTTTCCTACAATTCCTTTGTTCCCTCTACAGTTGGTTTTTGTTATGCTTTTTAAGTGCCCTTGTTAAAAATCTGGCGTGATTGGAATGCTTTGTTTTTTTTTTTTTTTTTTCGAGTTTTCTTATGCATCTTTCCTTATCTTTGTTTTCCTTCTGTTTTTGTATTGGACTTTTTGCCTTGTGTACTTTCTCCCTTTCCAAGACTAAATCTATTGATTCTTCTCTAGTGAAGATAAAAGGACGGGATTTCTTTGTATATCTGTGTACGCTGGGAATTGGTAAGGCGAAAAGAAAAATCTAGTGTCAGGAAGAATTACCTGCATGAAATAATTTAGAATAATGGGAGGTTTCTTGTGTAATTCAGGTTCAGGCACCTCTCGTAATGGGATTTAGGCTACTGCATGCTCTTTTATTTGTCTAAGGCTGGCACAAGTACAGCTACACATTTCATCCGTCAAGAGCATCTATATTCATTCTTTGCGTAATTTCAAAAATGAAACTTAATATTCTTGTGATCTAGAATATTTCCAATAAATTAGTTCAAAGACATTTCTTTCTGAAGTACCCCAAGTCATTCTTCCAAAAAGTGCTGAAGATTTTCTCCTTGATGTATATGTTATCCAGCAACAAAAATTGTTTCAGCAATCAAAACTAGCTATTTTATGTTTTTTTCCTATACCAAAAAGCATTATTGTTTCGTTAGCTATTACACTTTACTAGTAACTGATGACTGTGTTTGCTTGCAGGCCATCCTTGGGTTCAGGTTAATAGTGTAGCTCCTGATAAGCCTCTTGATTCCGCTGTTTTATCTCGCTTGAAACAATTCTCTGCCATGAACAAAATCAAGAAAATAGCCATCAGAGTACGTACTTACTAGCTCTTATACTATTTGATATCTGAGAATGCTGGATGCCCGCACCCTTGTTCTATTTAATCTTTAATACCTACATAATTCTTGTTTCCCTGTTTATTATTCACGTGATTTTTTTAGGTGAGAACATGAGAAGACCTTGGCTAAATTCTTTGCCTTGACTATAAATAGAGTGGCATCATCATTGTCATTCTTTAAAGACCATTTGTTATTCATGTGTTCTTAACTTGACATTTTGCACACTAAGGTCATGCCTAAAAACTCTGTTAACTCTATGTAAGGTCATTGCTGAGAGCCTGTCCGAAGAGGAAATTGCTGGACTTAAAGAAATGTTTAAGATGATCGACACTGATAATAGTGGACAAATCACACTTGAAGAGCTGAAGAATGGGTTGTTTAAAGTGGGTGCCAGTTTGAAGGACTCAGAAATTAATCGTTTGATGGAAGCAGTAAGTGAAAAGTTGAATTTTATTGCTACTGGGTTTCGGTATTTCTTATGCTCGCACATATAAGTTATAATTTTAAATTCTACACTTCGATACACGGAATAAATTTTTATTACTCGTCTCCTTTATGAAATTTTCTAGTCCCTCTGTGCCAAAAATGAGTGGTCATTTTCTGGTTTTAAGGAGATTACGGAAGTTGACTTTTAAGAATTTTAGCACAAATACACGCATCCTTAATGATCATATTATTAAATGCAAATCAAGATGGGACGCATCGTTGTTGTGGCAGTGTGGTATATTTTTGTGTATTGGTGCTTATGGACTTACGCAATGCAAGAATTTACAGAGAACACACTCTATCTTTGAAAATACTATGAAATAGAATATCTCCTTGGCTTCTCTCAAGGGATTCCATTTCTTTCGTTCAACATGATTGGCTGGGGCTTTGCCTATACTACTTGTTTTTATACATGTTTTTTTTGACAAATGAAGTTATATTAGAAGGATGAAGAAGGTGTCCTATTAAAAGAAAATAAAATGGGAAAGAAAAAAGAAAAAAATACAAAGCCATTTATCAAACTAAAAAAGCCAATCTAATGTAGGGCAGCTTTCCAATCTCTGCACAAGGAAGCAAGGAAAAGAATAATGCCTCTTATCTTTGGATCAACCTATTCTCCATATGCTCTTGTATATGCATCCTTATATTAATACATATCTTTTGCTGATAAAAGAAGAAAGAAAACATAGGTGAGTTTAGTAAATTCATTAGAAAGTGGACACTCATTGAGGGATTCCTAATTGGTCTTCAAATGTATAATTAATATTTACGACATTGGGTATAAGAATTTATGGTCGTAGGGTGCGCCCAAGTACTTCCACCCAACTTACGAATCAATTTGAGCCAAGTTCGTGTATATCAAATTCATAGTTTCCACGGATCTTACTTCTACACAAATAATTGTACTATAGTCCTTGCATCAGAGCTAAGAAGTACACCATAGACAATCCTTCGGGGTTGTCGCACCTCCTCCACATTTTTGCTTATGGTTGCATACATTTTATCTTTGCTTTAGAAACAAAATTAATGTTAACCAGTCCTCAAACCCCTTATCAGGCCCCATCCAACCCACACAAATTTCAGGTTACATACTTGCAATGGGAACTTCTCAAAATATACAAACAAACCAGAAGAGAATAGCATAACAAACACGACACAAGGGATTACAAACAAAATCATTAGTCAGATGGCCCAGACCTACCAATCTCACTACCATAACCAACATCAATACCTGGACCCTACTAATCCCTCTACTCACAGATTCCGGTCAACTTGGAGGCAAACAGACACAATGAGGTAAACATTGTGAAACGAGCCTGAAACTCATGTAGTGATGTGTGTAAATGGAGAGGAATATTAGGCACTTTAGAATATTCTATTTTCAATATAAAGAGGTGATTATATGTGAGGATCGTATTGATGAGTAAGTGGCGTGGTAACTTTCACTGATTTTCGAGTCGTGGGAGCAGCAAGAAAATAAGTTGGGATCTATGAACAGCTCTGTTTAGGCTGTGCATACACTGGTTGTTCAACGCTTTTCGGTGCTCCTTTTCTTTTTCTCATACGTTTCATTTGCTTTAATATAAATCTCTTCCGATGGTTTCACTGATCGTTTAATGAAGGATGACAATATCATTTGCAATTGACAATGTTATTTAGGCCGAGTGGACAAATAGCTTGAAAGATTTTTACAGGGATGATAAGGGTCTCCAGAGAAGTGATGCACATATCATGTTTAAGAGTAAGATTGTAGTCAAGAAATTAGCCGGTCTTTATTATGAAACTGCAGCCTGCAGCTATTGTCAAATGATGCATCTAAGATTTTTCAATGCATTTGGTTTCATTTATCTTATCTTTTAGGCCAAATTACGTTTATCCCCCAAAAGTATCCACCCAATCCCACTTTGCACCCCAGTTTGAAAAGTGGGTCTGCATGGTACTTTAATTTTGAAATCATACCACTTTACCCCCTCCCCTTGACGCTTTCCATATTGTCCCACTTTACCTCATGCTCAAGTGCATGTCAGGGGGTAAAGTAGGACAATTTCAAAATTAAAGTACCAAACAAACACACTTTTCAAACTGGGTGCAAAGTGGGATCGGTTAGATACTTTGGGGGGATAAACGTAATTTGGCTTATCTTTTATCATTTTCTGAAACAACTTAAGTGAGATTAATATACAATACCATTTAAAGATGGCTGTCTTTCTGAACATGCCTTGGTGTTTTGGCCTATGTAGCTTCATAGGCTTTAACCTTGTTTTTCTTAACCCTTGTACATTTTAAATCTCCTTTACTTGACTACGGCAGGCTGACGTTGACAACAGTGGTACTATAGACTATGGTGAGTTTGTAGCAGCAATGCTCCACCTGAACAAAGTCCAGAGGGAGGATCATATGTTTGCTGCCTTCTCATACTTTGACAAAGATGGTAGCGGATATATCACTGCAGACGAGCTTCAGCAAGCTTGTGAACAGTTTGGTTTGGGTGATGTTCATCTCGAAGAAGTTATCCGTGAAGTAGATCAGGATAATGTAATTATATTTCTCCCTGCAGATTAAAATCTTTCCTATCCTATTACTCCCTCCGTCTCAAATTAAATGTCCATTTTTTTTTTCAAATTTGCTCTTGATCAATCAAGAGCGAATTTGAAAACTTTTTGGACATTTATTTTGGGACGGAGGTAGTACATTTATACCAAGCGGCAGGATCATTCTTCATGATTTGTTATTTGCTTCTCAGGATGGGCGTATTGATTACAGCGAGTTTGTGGCCATGATGCAAGATACTGGTTTTGGCAAGAAGGGTATTCAGAGTAGTTAGAACTTGGCTCCAGCATCATCTTAAGCTTGGTAACACTTAATTGTTTATATTTCAATGACACAATTGGTAGTTGCCTACTTGCTCATTGATTTATTCTCACTTAAATCTCGAAAAAATAGGGAGTTCATAATTTTTTAAAGTTGAGTCAGGGGAAGGCTCTAGCAAATGGTTCCCTCTCCCAACCCCCGCTTGGCGGGGAGCTCTTGGCACACCGGAGTTTGCCCTTTAGTCAGACTTTCTGATTCTGTACCAATCTTTTTGGTGTTCGATCTTGTACTTCTGTTCAGTTAGGTCTTTTTTATTTTTATGTTTTAAATTTCTTTCAGGGATTGGTCATTGCTGTTCATAAATGTAGCCATTTGCTTTGTGTTAGTAATATTTTGTTAGCTATATGCTTTTGATACACAACACAAAACACTTTTCATGTAATATTGGTGCTCTACATGATGATTTGTGAAATATTTCCGCTTATTTTGGCCTGTCAAGTGCAAGACCATGTGCTATGGTGAGCGAATTTTCGCTCAACAAGTGAAATCTTTTGAAAACTGGTGAGCGAAAATTGGTTTAACTGCTGTAATGGTGAGCGAATTTTCGCTCAAGCCCATGAGCGAAACTAGTTCGCTCACATTTTGAGCGAAACTGTGAGCAAAACTGTGAGTGAAGCGAAAACAGATTAAATGTTTATTTCTTATTTTGGCCTGTCAAGTGTAAATTTTGATGCTACATTTCATCATGTGAGGTGTTCAAATCTGATATCCTTCCCTCAGTGGGATCTAAAATTTTTAGTTAGGTCAAAATCTTACAAAAAAACGCGTTTTTCCTTAAGCTTAGAAAAAACGTATTGTTTTCCCCGCTAGTGCCAGTGCCAGTGTAATAATGTGTCAGTGCATGTGTAACAAAGTGCCAGTGTTAGTGACTTAGTGTAACAAAGTGTCAGTGTAAAAAAGTGCCAGTGCATGTATATTAAGTGCCAGTGTCAGTGTTAGTGTAAAAAAGTGTCAGTGTAAAAAAGTGCCAGTGCATGTATATTAAGTGCCCGTATAAAAAGTGACAGTGTTAGTGTAACAAAGTGTCAGTATAAGTGTAAAAAAGTGCCAGTGTAAAAAAGTGCTAGTGCATGTATATTAAGTGCCAGTGTTAGTGTAACAAAGTGTCAGTGTAAAAAAGTGGCAGTGTTAGTGTTATTAAGTGCCAGTGTAAAAATGATTTTTCCTAAGCTTAGAAAAAAACGCGTTTTTTGTAAGACAAACTCCTTAGTGAGGGGGTCAAATTTTAAAGTAATAAAGGAAAAAATATTTACTATTCCCTCCACTCATTCTCTCTCCTACATTATTTTTATAATCACAACACCATTATAATTTACTATTCCCTTCACTCATTTTCTCTCCTATTTTACTTTTACACTCACAACATTTTTTCCATTATTCACTTTCCTTAATTTACGTGCAAAATACCAAGTGTGCACCTAGGTATGGGACGGAGGGAGTACAATATACCATATTTTATTCATAGTTATTAGTTAAAATAATAATAGTTAAAATAATAATGACAATAGTTATATAATCATAATAGTAATAATATCAAATTTAATTGTGAAGGTTGGCCCATACAAACATTACTTTAAAATAGCTAGACTATTAAGACAAAATAAAGGCATATTTTATATTTTTAGGGATTAAATATTTATAATACGCACTCCATCCAAAAATAAATATCTATTTTTTATTATTTAGAAACACTTTGAGTTTGAGAAAATTTAGACTTTTTTATAAAGAGATATGAACATTTTTTTTTTTTCACAATATTTTGGGGGAAACTAGTTTCTCCCTAAGTTATAAAAAGTCCTGTTTTTTTAAACTGTTCCTATATTCGTCAAATACTTACAAGTTGAAAAAAATTAGACTTTTTATAATTTATGGAGAAACTGATTTCTCCCAAAACATGCTCTTTTTTTTTTGATAAAAGTATTTAGAGACAAAGTTATTTATTTTGAAATAATTTATATTTTAAAAAATATATTCATATTGAGATGGAAGAAGTATAAAACATAAATATTTTTGAGGGGTCATGTTACAAAATAATTCTGAGGGAGGTCATATTACAAAATTTGAGGGGAGTCAAATGAAAAGATTAAGGGGGTATATATAAACTTTCTCAAAAATTGAAAGGGCCAAAATGGAATAACGGAAAATTCAGGGGGGTTAAGTGAGATTTCATTCTCAAAATATTCTCTTTTAAAAAAATATATCCCAAAATAACAACCCTTCCAACTATTATTAACCAAAGTAAGTATTTTTTTGAAACTCGCTACACGTTGTAGCGAGTTTAAATTTTGATATTTTTTTTTTTAAAAAAAACACTTAAATTTGAACTCGCTAACGAGTTTAAATTTTGATATTTTTTTTTTTAAAAAAAACACTTAAATTTGAACTCGCTACTTGAAGTAGCGAGTTCTAAGTTTCCATCTTCCGTGGCACACTAACCACAATACTACTTCTCCGTCTCCGTCTCACTTTAAATTACAAAATTACAAAATAAAAATATAAAAATTATGTTTTAATAAAGAAAAATAAAAAAAAATATTATTTTTTCCATTTCAAATAAATATTTTAAAAAATGTACTTCTGTAAAATATAACGGGTAGACATGTCTTTTTTCTATCTTTCTAATGATACTTTAATAAAAAGACTAATGACTTAATAATTAAAGACTTAAAAGAGAAAACATATTTATAAAAGATATGACTTTTAGATTGTTTCAATGAAGGAAGTGGAATGAATAGTTGTATGAATAGTGCCAAAAGTTTTTTTTCCATTTTACCCTCACTAAGTTGTCCCTTTCCCATTTTGCTCTCACTTTTAATTAAAAAAATACCACGTGTCCTCGAACACGAACTTTTACTAGTATATATATATATATATATATATATATATATATATATATATATATATATATATATATATATATATATTACTGTATTACATTTTTAAAGTTTGAAACTAAGTGAAGTGCGTAATATTCAATATAATTAAATGGAGATTGAATATTCATACATTTATATGGAGTACTAAATGTTAAGGATATTGGATATTTCATTAAAATAATATTTTGAAAATGGAAGGGGAGAGCATTGGTATTTGACAAAAACTCAAGGGAGGATTTTGAAACTTTTTCGTTAGAAATATTTGACAAGAGTTTATTGACAAAATGCCTTGCGTTCTAACTGGGGATATTCAATGTCACATACTTAGTTTTTAAACATGATGTCACCTGCGTACTTTACTTTTGATTTAAATTAGATCACTTTTTTAACACCAGTTATAGAAGAAACGAATCAGTTCATGAGAGTTAAATATTTAACAAATCAATTAATTTGAAGTTGATTTTCTTTTCAAGGGGTTAGTTGAAAATTTCATAAATAAAAGGGTTGTGAATCAAAAATTTGAAATATTAATATATTAAAACTTAAAATAAATATTTCTTTTTATGAGCAATTTTTTTTTAAGTATGAAATGATATACTCCCTCCGTCCCATTACAAACCACAAATATTCCTTTTTGGGCGTCCCATTACAAACCACAAATTCACTATTCCCTCCACTCATTCTCTCTCCTATCATTATTTTAATACTCACAACACCATTATAATTTACTATTCCCTCCACTCATTCTCTCTCCTATTTTACTTTTACACTCACAACATTTATATCATTATTTTTTTTCTTAATCTACGCGTGAACAGTAAATTTCCTCTTTGTAATGGGACGGAGGGAGTATATTTTTATAATTTTAATTATTTTAAATCGGGTCTTAAAAAAACAAATAATAATTGGTTGAAAAATCCAATCATTAACGTTAAGGGATGATGTGTAACTATAAGGGGTGAAATTGTAAAAATATTAAACTGTAAAATAATAATAAAAAAAAACTACTTTGACTCATAGTTATTGCTTTTTTAATTTGTTACAAAATCATCTTTATATACTCCCTCCTCCCTCCGTCCCTCCAAGAGTGTCACCCTTTTAGGGGTAGCACGCAAATTAAGGAAAAAAAGGGGAAGAAAAAAATGTTGTGAGTGTAATTTAAAAATAGGAGAGAGAATTAGCGGAGAAAATAGTGAATTTAAAAAGTGTTGTGAGTGTAGAGAAGAGAGAATTAGTGGAGGGAATAGTGGATGAGATAATAGAATATTAATAAAACATTTCCTTTTTAAAAGATGTGACGCTTCAAACGGGACGCTATTTTGGGTAAAAAGTGACACTTGGAGTGGGACGGAGGGAGTATATATTTTTTGTTACAAATAAAAAAATTAAACCTTTCCAGTTATTCATTAACAAACATTTGCCACCACCCTCCACCACCATCAAACCACTGGCCAACACCACCACAGTGTGGCCGGAGAACCGCAATGTACAACATTCTTTTCCAGGCATCTGATCAAATAGGTTCCACATTGTTGTGATTTCAGAACCAAGATAATTATGAAGTAATCAAACAAGAAAAAGAGAGAAAATTATAGAGATTCTTGTAAAACAAAAAAAATATGTAATCAAAGCTCAAATCATGAACTGGATCTAGATCTGAATTTGGAGCCGGGGATGAGGATGATGATGACGGAGGTAGGGTAGGGATGATGAGGGATATGACTGAGATGGGGTGAGGAGGGAGATGACGGAGGTGGAGTGAGGGGGGAAGGACAGCCTTCAATGAAAGACGGTGGGGATGGCTTGGTCTCGGCCGAGGCGACGACGTAGTAACATCCAAAGGTTCTGATTCTCGTAGCTTGTGCCTCGTTCTCGCTTGGCTTTGGCATGAAAGAGGGTGGTGGAAGCATATTCATGGCCATGTTTGCTGTCATCTCTGTTTCAGCTATACGCAGACCTCGGCAAACGAGATGCTTCCGCAAGTTTTTCAAAGTTAGCAGCAATATTCAAGTGGAGGTTGTGAGATGCAGCACAAGGATACATACTGCAGTGTTTGAAATTGTTGTGGGAGATATAGTTTTCCTGAAAAATGGCGATCAAGTTCCTGCAGATGGGTTATTCTTGAACGGTCACTCGTTACAGATCGATAAATCAAGCATGACAGGGAAAAGTAACCGCGTTGAAGTGAATTCCTCTAGAAATCCCTTTTTGATTTCTGGCATAAAGGTGGCACATCTGTTGGCATGAGCAACACAAGGGGCGAAATGATGAGCAGAATCAGCTGTGATACCAATGAAGATACGCCTCTCCAATCCAAGCTCGGTAAGATATGCCCTTGGGAATCAGATTTACGCTTGCAAATTCGATGAATAAAATGATGGCTGATAAGGCTATCGTGAGAAAGTTCTCTGCTTATGAAAAAATGGGCTATACCACAACCATTTGTATGACAGGAACCCTCACAATGACCAAGATGAAGGTTGCAAAGTTTTTCAATGGACAAGAATCTATGGAAGAAAACGGCTCCACATCCATTGCAGCCAATGTTCTTGCATTGCTCCACGAGGCAGTTGGCCTGAATACAACCCCCAGTGTTCATACTCCCAATTCAGACAGTTCAACAGAAAAGGCGATTCTCTCTTGGGCTGTCCTGAGGTTAAAAATGAACAGCAAAGAAGTGAATCAGAGTTGGTCACTTGTGCACGTTGCATCATTCAATTCAGAAAAGAAGACAAGTGGTGTTTTAATGAAGAAAAATTCAGACAATACGGTCCATGCCCACTGGAAAGGAGCTGCAGAGATGATACTAGCTATGTGCTTTCACTACTACAAGCACGATGGAGGGGTCAAAGCTTTGGATGACGTTGAACGACAGAAATTTGAAGAGCTAATCCAAGGTATGGTTGCCAGAAGTCTCCTATGCATTGCTTTTGCTCATAAGCAAATTACTGAAAGTGCAGAAAGTGTCAATGAAGCTGATCAAGCAATAGAAGACAAAGGTCTGTTGCTTTTGGGGCTGATAGGCATAGAGGATCTGTGCCCGACTTGTCTAAAGAAAGCAGTTGAAGATTGTCGTAATGCTGGAGTGAATGTCAAAATCATCACAGGTGACAATGTCTTCGCTGCAAGAGCTATAGTCACACAGTGTGGGATGCTTGAGCCCAACCAAGACGCAGAAAATGGGCAAGTGCCGCAAGTGATAGAAGGAGCCATGTTTCGTACCTGCACACCCTTACAGAGTTTGGCAGTAGTCAAAAATATCTGCGTTATGGCAACATCATCTCCAACTGACCAGCTTCGGATAGTAAAAGCCCTTCGAAAAAGAGGACATGTTGTCGCGGTCGTTGGTGATGGCACAAATGATGCACCTGCCCTCAAAGAAGCTGATATAGGGATTGCAATGGGAATACCGGGCACAATTGTGGCAAAAGAGAGTTCCGATATTGTTATACCGGATGATAATTTTGCTTCTCTGGTTGCACTTCTAAAATGGGGAAGGTGTGTCTACAACAATATTCAAAAATTCATTCAGTTCCAACTCACAGTTAATGTGGCAGCCCTTGTGATAAACTTTGTAGCAGCATTTTCGGGTGGTGAGCTACTAATAACAGCTGTTCAACAGTTGTGGGTATATCTTATAATGGACACATTAGGTGCTCTAGCTCTTGCCAACGAGCAGCCCACCAAAAAGCTCATGGAAAGACAGTGGATTGGTTCTCCTAACGAGCCGCTCATCAACAACATAATGTGGAGGAATTTGATAGCTCAAGCATCGTATCATATAGTCATCCTCTTAAGCAAGCAGTTTGCAGGAGTAAAGATCTTCAACGTCAAAGAGAAAGTAAAAGACACAATGATCTTCAATACATTTGTTCTTTGCCAAGTCTTCAATGAATTCAACGCGAGGAAGCTTGAGAAGAAGAATGTCCTTAAAGGGATACATCGGAACACGTTATTCTTAGTAATTATTCGTGTGACTATCATCCTTCAAGTGGTGATGGTTGAATTTCTTAAGAAGTTTGCAGGGACAGAGAGGCTGAATTGGGGGCAATGGGGAGTATGTATTGGACTTGCAGCTGTGTCTTGGCCTATAGGTTGGCTTATCAAGTTTGTACCTGTTCCAGCACGACCCTTCTCCATATAGGACACGTAAATTCAAAATAAAAATAAAAAGACGTCATGTACAGAATGGGAATCCGGCAATCAGGAATAATGACACTACTGTTGTCGGTGGACCCCCTGAGAACATTATCGGTGAGCTCAATTTATCTCCAAGAGGACCAAGAATCACTTCTGTTGATGACATTTCGTCTGTTGCTATAGACAATCCTGGTGGTGTTCGCCCTGCCACTCCTTCGGCCTAAAGGTCCCTCTTTGCCACTTCATTTTTACATCATAGTAGGTATAATGAGTTGAAACATCCGAGGCATTGGGAATTGTTCCTCGGTGCGACGGGTGAAACGTCTGTTTAGGATTCATGAAGTGTATGTGTAGCTATTTAAGAACCTAAAATTGATTCTTCCTTGCTCCCTTCTTATGTATGAAAGCTCATGTTCATTTGGATTTTTTGGCTTCATTTCTGTGAGCCTCACCTGTTCATAATGATACTCAAGTTATTTCCTTGCGTGTTTCTCATAATTTATGGCCTAAATCTGTTTCAACTTATTTTGTCTATGCCAGTTGTAGCCGGTTTGAACATCGGAGTTTATGGGATTACTTGATTGATATCACGTAGCAGTTCCTCTTATTGTGCTTATTAGAAATGTCTGCAGATTTTTTGGATATTAAAGCTTTCACGCGGGCTCTGCTTCAAAAATTTCAAGAAAACGGAAAGTGGTTTGAGGGATGATTCATTGTGAAGCTTGATGATGGCACACAAGCACGTGTGGTGGTGCTTAGGTAGCGAATCGGGTTTTTGGTCTCGGGATGCTACATAATCTCTCTCACACACACACACACACGTGATCATCAGGTCCAGTCTAGTACAGTCTCATATTCTATTTGCACTTATGTACAAGACTTTCTTTCCACGACTATCAGCAATGTCATGATGTCTAAACAAAGTTTTACGTTGGCTGTCACACGCCAGCCAACTGCAACGACAAAAAAACAGTGTCAACCTAAAAAAATAGGAGAAAAAGAGAAGTTTAGGCCATAAATGAACTAACATAGATGCTAGTAATGAGGCACGCAATAGTTTTTATTAATTAGCAAGTGAGAGATCTTTGTTGAAAAGAATACCATGATCAATTTATTGCAGTACATTTAGTTTTACACCGATTGTCACATGCCTCGAGCGTTTCTTGTTTATTGAATCTATTTTTGATGCTTTTAGTTTTATGTTATGCAGTTTACAGAAGCGAGATACAAAGTAATCGTTAAAGGGGTTACATCTAATGAAGAGAGATATCTTAAGTGGAATCAGCAGTTCAGTGAACCGCGGAGAAGTCTTGGCCCTTATGGGACCTTCGGGCAGTAGAAAAACCATTCTCCTTAGTCTGCAAGGTGGTAGGCTTAAAGACTCCGTCCCTGGCGGATCAATTACCTACAATGATCAGCCATTTCAAAGTTCCTCGAGAGCAGGTAACAAAACAAGAACTTAAATTAAGTAAATTTTTATTTTCTTCTTAGATTTTCCATAAATAAACTCAAAATGAGTCTTTCTGGAATGACTTGCTGCAGAATTGGATTTGTGACTCAGGACAACATTTTATTTCCTCACCTGACGGTAAAATAAACCATAACATATGCAGCTCTTCGATGACTACCAAAACGTTAACAAAACAAGAAAAGGCGAAACGGGCGAGGTTATATGTGAACTCGGTCTGGAAAGGTAAAGTTGTGATTTTTTACAAGTAGATGGGTAAAGTCGCAGTCATTTATTCTGACGGATATCTTCGAGATTAAATCTTCAATAATTCATGCAGGTGCCAAGAAACCATGATTGGTGGATCATTTGTCCGGGGAGTTTCAGGCGGGGAGAGGAAGCGTGTATGCATCAGACTAGAAATAATAATGAACCCGTCTCTTTGTTCCTCGATGAACAAACGTCTGGCTTGGATTCTACAAGGATCATTTATATGTTGCAAGACATAGCTGAGGCATATCTGCCTTCTATGAATTCAAACAGTTTCATATGTGAATTCAGTACTTCACTTAAAAAACACCTTGATTGCAACAAGGTTCATGTTTAATCTAACGACGTTAGTAAGTTTTGGAGTTACAAATGTTGTTTTTGATATGTTAGGCTGGGAAAACGGTTATAACGACGATTCACCAGCCATCAAGCAGGCTATTTCACAAGTTTGATAAGTTGATTCTTCTGGGAAAAGGCAATTTGCTTTACTTTCGAAAGGCATCAGAAGCGATGATATATTTTTCGTCTATAGGATGTTCTCCTCTAATTGCCATGAATCCAGCAGGGTTTCTTCTAGATCTAGCAAATGGGAACATAAATGACGTTTCTGTCCCTTCAGAGTTAGAGGACAAAGTTCAGGTGGGGAGTTCAGATAGATTAACAAGGAACAACGGAAAGCCGTCACCATCAGTAGTTCAAGAGATAATCATAATCCTTAAGAACTGTCAGAGAGACGTTTAACGTGCAACAACATAGTACGAAACAAAACAAAATGACGATAATGTTTTTTGTTTGGAACAGTATCTGGTGGAGGCGTGCGAGACGAGAGTTGTGGAGGAAGAAAAGAAGAAACATATGGTACCGATACCCTTTGATGAAGATATGAAGGAGAAAATGCATTTGCCTAAACGAAAATGGGGGCGAGCTGGTGGGACCAGTAGGTCCAGCACTGTATATTGTTCAAGGAGAAAATGCATTTGCCTAAACGTCATATCAGTATGACACATGTCTTGTCAGGCGTGATCTATTTAATAATATTAGAGTTTGATATAAAATTTTATTCTTTTTTTGAATATTCTTAATCAATAATAGTTGTGTTTTTTTCCTGTCTCAACCTAGACAATCTTTGCAGGCAGGATTGCTATTCTTCATTGCTGTGTTTTGGGCATTTTTACCGGTATTCACAGCAATCTTTACATTTCCTCAAGAAAGGGGTATGTTGAGTAAGGAAAGAGCTGCTGACATGTACAGATTAAGCGCGTATTTTATATGTTGGTATGTAGAAAGTTCCAGTGTTCATATCATGGCTAAGGTACCTTTCATTTAACTATCACACGTACAAGCTTCTTTTGAAGGTACAGTACGAGCACGTGACTGACACATTCGAAGGGATGGAATTGAACAGTTGTTGGAGGGAAGTGAGTGCCCTGGTAATCATGGTCGTTGGCTACATATTCTTCGCATACCTAGCTTTGCGAAGAACGACTATCCAACGATCCAACGTGGATCTTAGAGTGATGATCAGATGACTCAAGGCACATAAATGAGCTAGTTCAGTGCAAGAAATGTACCTTTAACAAACACAAAACGAGTTACAAACAATCTCAATCTATTATGGGAATTTAAACGTATTGTTTTGCAGAAAAATACTATAGATAATAGTTAGTGAGCAAAACATAAATATGTGTTCTTTAATCACAGTTTTTTGTTCGTCTTTTCTGATCTACATAGACCTAACGGAGAATTAGGAACGAATGCGTAAAATCAGACGACATTTGAAAGGGACATAAAATCTATAGGAAGATTTATATCAAACCAAAATAACATTGCACACCGAACTTAATATACGCAATTGATGAAAAAATACATATCAAATTATCAATACCAACTGAAACAACACTATAATTTACCGAGTAAACGGCCGGCGAGAAGAAAGGCGGAGGTGCATGGCCGATCTCAGGATGTGAAGTAGAAAACGGGGTGAAGGACGAGGTGAATAAGCTTGAAGCAAGCGCAGGATATCGACAAGAACACCACTCCGTAAAGCATCAGCCGGAGACCCATGGCGGCGGCGCTGGTGATTCAGATCTGGATGGTACGGAAAAAAAGAGGTTGCAGTGATGGTGAAGCTTTGTCTATTTGAAAATCAAAATCCAAAAGTGGATAAGGTCGTGCTTTGTTAACGTCGGGAAAATATATTTTGAGCAATAATTTTAATTTATTTTAATAAAAATTTAAAATTATTTATTGATTTATTATTATAAGTTAAAAAAATATCAGTGTAAAGAGTGTCAGTGCATGTATTATTAAGTGCAAGTGTAAAAAAATGACAGTGTAAAGAGCGTCAGCGCATGTATTATAAAGTGCTAGTGTAAAAAAGTGTCAGTGTAAAGAATGTCAGTGCATGTATTATTAAGTGTCAGTGTAAAAAGTGTCAGTGTTAGTGTAACAAAGTATCAGTGTTAGTGTAACAAATTGCCAGTGTAAAGAATGCAATGCATGTATATTAAGTGTCAGTGTAAAAAAGTGTTAGTGCATGTGTAACAAAGTGTCAGTGTTAGTGTAAAAAAGTGACAGTGTGAAGAGTGTCAATGCATGTATTATTAAGTGTCAGTATAAAAAGTGTCAGTGTAGGAGAAAAAAATGTCAGCGTTAGTATAAAAAAGTGCCAGTACATGTATTATTAAGTACTATTGCAAAAATGATTTTTTCTTAAGCTTAAAAAAAACACATTTTTTATGAGTAGGTCTGCTAAGAAACGCGTTTCTCCATAACTATGGAGAAACGCGTTTTTAATAGCCAGAAGCTATACGTTTGATAACCAGAAGAAAATTTCTGGATATCAGTCTCAAAGGGATCTGGATATCCAGAAGCTTTGGAACGGATATCCGTAAGCCTTTGGACGGATATCCGGAAAAATAGATTTGAAGCCAAATCCAAGGCCAAGACCGTAAATTGCTTATTGAAGGTTTTCGGATATCCGAAACCTTCAATGTATATCCAGAACCATCAAATGAATATCCGTAAACATTTTGAAAGTTTCGAATATCATTTTGAAGGTTTCGGATATCACTTTCATAAGCTACGGATATTCTTTCAAAGGGTTACGGATATCCGTAACCTTTAAGATCGATATCCGTAAGTAACTACGGACAAGGTCATGGCCAATACAAAAAGTTTCTGGATATCCTTTCAAAAGGTTCTGGATACCCGTAACCCGTTTCTCCATAACTTATGGAGAAACGCGTTTCTTCCTAGATTTTACGATTTTTTATAAGACCAACTCTTATTTTTGCATTAACATTAAAAAAATTAAAAATATTTTACAATATGTTGTGCGCTTTTTTTCATTTGTTATTTGCTTTTTAAATTGTTTTGAATGATGAGTATTGTTTTAAACCGTTGGTCAAAATATTACTTTTGAGCACAAAAGAAAAATAATTATAGTATATTTATTGATACAAGACATTAAAAGCATAAACAAAAAGAAAATCGTAGGTCAATCGTCTTTATTGTCCGAGTCACGTGTAACACACTCTCCGTAAGACAATTCGACCTCTCATCGAGTTCTTCTTAAGATTGTTTTGGATATTTGTCTCCCATTCCATGATAAAACAGACGTGAACTATTATTGCACACTAGAATCTCATGTAAATTGAAGTAATGGATATTAAATCTCGGGAGTTACTTTTGAGTTTCCAATAGTTATGTCCTCATCTAAGAAATGGGTGGGCATCTAGGAGCAGGTCTATGCAAGAGACTAGTAGTAGCAGGCCCATGAGTAGAAGGCGACTTATAGACACAATGATTCTATGGATATCCCGAGAAAACACAAGGAGTTAATCGTGCTTGAAATTTATTAAATGTTGAGGAAGGAAGGAGAGGGTAACAAAGAAAACCAAACACGTGAAGATGAAAATAAGAAGGATCCTTATGGTAAAGCATTTTCAGATGGTATTTATAGTCAATATTTTTGTGAGGTAAAATATTGAGGAGATAAGTAGTCGACGAAGAACGTGTGACCTAAAGGGGGTAAAGAAGTATGGGCCAACAACGTAATTGTTAATAGTACAAATCGTTCTCTCGGCTTTCCCATTTTGAGGAGAAGTATATGGACATTTAATTCCAAACTATTAATTATAAATAATGTATATCATACTCCCTTTGTTACGGAATAATTTATATCATACTCTATTTTTTTTATGCACAATAATAGAAAAAAAGTAGCTAAATATGTGACAATTTTTTTCATTTTTCATTAATAGATGGTTAAACCCCTAAAGAGATGAAGTAATGATTTGTTAGATGATTATGGTGACTTTAATGAGTTCAATTTATTTTACTTTAAGAATAAATAACTTTTCAGGGTTATCATTTATTTTATAGTTCTTGAAATTTTATTTTTATGGATTTTGAAAATTAAATATGATTGGTTATAATCAAGAAAATAGAATATTTTTATGCACAATTAAAGAAAAAATAAGTATGTAGCATTTTTTTTTATTTTCCATTTAAGTGTTAAATTTCTTTTGCCAATTGAATTATGGTGAATTTGCATATATAGGATTTTATGCTTTTTATTTTTTGATTTATTTCATAAAATAAAATTGTTGATATAATTAAGAGTTTGAAATCATCTGAAATAACACTTACGTAACATAATTGATAAAAGAGAGAGAGAGAGAGAGAGAGAGAGAGAGAGAGAGAGAGAGAGAGAGATGACGATTAAAGTTTTAAATGGATGAAGTAGAGAGAGAGAGAGAGAGAGAGAGAGAGAGAGAGAGAGAGAGAGAGAGAGAACACTTACTTGTATTTTAGTCAATCTATATACTATATGAAAGCAGAAGAATTTCAAGCCTTCACACTGCGCCACGTGGCATTATGACGTGGAAAGTCACGTGGCATTTCTCAATTGGTCATCCTTTATTTCTTTCAACACCTAAAATTAAAAAAAATAAAAAAAATTAAAAGCCTAATTCCTTTGATTTCGGATAACTTAATCTATCAATTTAAAATTCAAACCATTTTCCAAATAAACTCCTAACAAAAAGTTTATTTTAGGAATTATTTACTTGAAAAAACTCCAAAAATCTTATTCAGTTTAAAATTATCTGTTATAACTGAATCAATCAATTTAAAATTCAAACCATTTTGAATCACCTAATCTAAAGATTTGATCGGATTTTTAAAATTTGAAATTTTTTCATGCAATCACCGAAAATAAGAAATATAGAATTGATTTTCCAAAAATTGATTTTTAAATGGTAAGCCATTATTTCATGTAATCAACGAACACAATATTTTGGGGGAAACTAGTTTCTCCCTAAGTTATAAAAAGTCCTGTTTTTTTAAACTGCTCTTATATTCGTCAAATATTTGCAAATTGAAAAAAATTGGACTTTTTATAATTTATGGAGAAACTGATCTCTCCCAAAACTTACTCATCAACGAAAGTAAAAAATAAAATAAAAATAAAAGCCTAATTCCTACCATTTAAGATAATTCAATTTTTTATCTTAATTGATTATCTTTATTTTAATAGATAATAGATAATTCAACATATTTTTAAAGTGTTAATTTTAAATTCAAAATTAAGGATCATTATAATCCGAAAATTATATATACATGTTTTCAATTTCCATGAAAATTAAAAATTCAAACCTAAAATTAAAAAAACAAAAAAAAATTAAAAGCTCAATTCCTTTGATTTCGGATAACTTAATCAATCAATTTAAAATTCAAACCATTTTCCAAATAAACTCCTAAAAAAAGTTTATTTTAGGAATTATTTACTTGAAAAAACTCCTAAAATCTTATTCAGTTATAATCCTAAAATTATAAATAGATGTTTTCAGTTTCCATGAAAATTATAAATTCAAACCTAGAGTGAATTACGAAGGAAAAACATATTTTCAGTTTCCGCCAGTTTTTTTTTGAATACTCGGTTTTTCGTTTCAACTCATAATGGAATCTTCAATTTTCGAACTTACATATCTCCATCTGTTTGTTCTTCTCACACGCGACAGGTTCTTCACAAGAGCCAAAAAATCAGAGCCATCAGTTCCATTGTTCACTGTGAGAGAATCCGTCGTGAAGGTAATCCTATTTTTTTTATTCACTCTAAAATGTTTTATGATTAAAATTTGGACTGAATCTATTGTTTGTTAATTTCACAGATCAATGAAACAAACAGTCGGTTGATTCTCTCACATTTCATCAGCTTTGGATCTACTCTTTTTTTGCCAGAAGTCACAAAATTTTTAAATAGTTCGGGCATTGAACAGGAAAAAAATCACTGATGTATTGTACGGCAATTTTAAAACTAAATTCAATAAACTTGTGAGAGATTTGAAAGATGAATGTTGTTTTAGCAACCTCAATTCATGTAAGTAATTCTTTTAATTTATTAGTTTAAGTTCGATTTTATGAATGCAGTTTTTTTTAACAATCTCTATTTTAATTATATATCTGTTCATCTATGCAGTTGTCGTCTCTATCATCTCCGTGGAGTTTTTCAAACGCGGACTACCTCATGGTCACATTCGAATTGATGTTAACTATATAGATCAAGTGCGCCTTAATCATGTCGACAACAATCAAGTTCATCGGTAGGAATAATGTTACTCACGAATTTAGTTTATTTTAATTTTTTTTTTAATCATTCGAATTGATGTCATGTTATCTTTAAGTTTTTAGTTTATTTTTCTTTTCTTTTTTTGGTTTATGCAACGATGAATTTTTTATACCATTTGCATTTGTGGTCATTTAGGCAATGTGACTGCAATAATTATTCAGTTTTTTTTATTTATTTTTTTAAATGGTAATGAGTTTGGCAAATTGAATGGATTTCGGCTTAGATTCAAAAACAAAAAAAAATGTCAAATTATTTGACATTTTTAAATGGTAATGAGTTTGGCAAATAGGGAGATAAACCTGCAATTAAAGAAAATAACCATGATCAAATGTACTTAAAATGTCAAATTATTTGATAATACGTAAAGCTAATTTCTAACTTTCAACTTTGTCCCAGTTTCCTTTCAGTTCTCATAATCAAGTTGGACAACCGACAATAATTTTTCACTATTGGCTTCAAAACATCAATCAATTATATAATCAATATACATCTCTGGCCAACACAATCGAATATTAAAATGCAAAATCATTTAAAATATTATTAAAACAGTTATATATTTTCAGAGATCATAGATAAAAAAAAAACATAAAGTTATAATGTATCAAAATAAAACAGTTATATATTTTCTAAATCACAAATGAAAACTGCGTTCAACCATTTCAAAGTTTGATTTATTCATAAATTTTCGGATCAATTTAAAGTAATCAATTCCTAAATTTTCGGCAATCATAGATTTTCAAGTAATCAACTCCTAATTTTTTTTGCAATCATAGATTCAAAAAAATAAAAAATTTCCAAATTCATTTTAAGTATTTTCGGTAGTTATATATTTTCTATTATTTATATGGAGAATTTAAATTTATAAAGTGATATAATTTACAAAAGATTCAGATTTATCCCCAAGATTTGAAGTATTTTAAAACAGTTATATATTTTCTAAACTGAAACAGATTATTTTCGGCAATCATAGATAAAAAAATATAAAATTTCAAATTATTTGATTTATTCAAAAAAATTCGGGATAGATTCAAAATTCCCCTCCCTCCAATCTGCAAAATAAAATAAACCAAAAAATTTATTATCCAAATATTTAGGTAGCTTATTAGTGAAAAATAATTTCATAACAATCCAATTAAATCACCTGTATCCTATAAATACTAAGTCATTCATCTATATTTCGCATATCACTGTTTTTTTATTATTCACTGTCAACTCTTCAAATTTCTTTTGTGTATTCAATTACAATGGTTTCCATTGATAGTCTTCCTATGGAACTTATCATTGAAATTTTCGGCAACCATCGTTGAAAATACGTATCCTGACATATTACACAATATGCGCATTGATGGATTTTTTCAGGATAGAGCAATTTTGGCACCAACTAATGAGATAGTAGATACTATCAATGATTATGTGATATCGATGTTGCCCGGTGATGAAGTGTTGTATATGAGTTACGATAGCATCGGCAAGGAGGACGGAGATATTCTTGGCCACGAGGATGTATTTTTACGTTGAATATCTTAATACAATTAAATGCTCGGATTGCCGAACCATTCCATACGTTTGAAGGTTGGGTGTATAGTGATGCTACTCGAAACATTGATTAAGCTTCGAGAATTATGCAACGGAACGAGAATGATCGTTACAAATGCAGGAAAACATATAGTTGAAGCTAGAATGCTTTCGGGAAAGAATAAAGGAATGAAGGTGTTTGTGCCTAGAATGATGTTGAGCAGTCGGATATGACAAAATTCCTGTTAAATTCCAACGTAGGCGGTTCCCATTAAATGTTTGCTTCGCTATGACTATAAATAAGAGTCAAGGACAGTCACTTTCAAATGTTGGGCTTTACCTTCCTCGACCTGTATTCAGTCACGGGCAGTTGTATGTGGCAATCTCGAGGGTTACAAGCAAAAATGGGCTCAAAGTTTTGATTTGTGAAAAGGATGGTGAAACGAGCGAGTTTACTACTAACGTGGTCTATAAAGAAGTTTTTCACAAATTATGAGGTAATCCAAAATTTATGACATTCAACTGTTCCATTAATTCATTTAGGGACGGTTAGAGTATTACAATTTTTGAATGCCAATTTATTTTAGGACTAAGGCTCTGTTGTTGTTGTTGTTATTGGCTTGGGAATCCTATTCAAGTTGGAACAATCTGGATGTGCTAACTTGTAGATGTCTCTGTATTTAACACTACTGAATATATTTACAAGCTTGCTGCTGTTTTTGATGTGTAATATTGCAGGAGAAACAAATCCATTAAATACTTATGGTTGATTTATACGGCATTGCATGTGGTTTCTCAGGTACTAAACTTTGATCTTGTCTTTAGTTAACCTTCCTCTTTCGATCTCTATATTTGGATTTCTGACTTAAGTTAATGTGATACAGTTTATTTTCTCATTGACTGCTTTTTTGAGGTTTGATGGAGCACTTAATGTGGATTTGACTGAGTTCCAAACCAACTTTAGTAATTATATGGTTCATATCTTTTTTTTTTTTCAATCTATCAATGAGTATTGATGAGATTCTATCCTAGAACATTTACCTGTTTATTAATACAAAAATGTAAGTTACATTCTATCCTAGATGTTTTAATTTAGTACTCTTTTTTTATTTTAATTGAACAATCATGCAATGTAATAACCAAATTTAGCACTAAAAACGTTTTCTTGGTTATGGACCTTATTGTGTATTGAATGCACATCATGTGTTTGACGATTTTCTTGACTGTGTGTTCTTATATTTGTGTTTGTAAATTTGGTAGGGAGTGAGGGTTGAAGCCAATGGACTCAGAACAATTGAGAGAAAAGGCACACAAGATGGTTGATTTCATTGTTGATTACTACAAGAACATTGAGGATTTGCCTGTTCTCGAATCCATTTTTTTTAAAAAAAAGTTATATTGTGGAATTCCTGGTGGAGATATTAAAACTTCCATCGTTATTTATCATTTTGTAATTTGCACATACAATTAGGATAGCATAGGTGAGATCTTTACGGTGCCTATGGATTCATATGCTCTTGATAGTGCTTAAAAATCAACTTTGTAAAAAGTTCTCCTTAGTTGGATCGGATGGTTACATAGTGAATCTGCTATAAAAAAAATTATATAAAAAAAAACCACTGGAAAGTGGGAGCGTTGGCTCCAAAAAGTAGGGGAGCACCTACTCCCAAATTTGCTCAAAATAATGAAAGTTGCTGGAAATAGGGAGCGCACGCTCCAAAAGGAGGGGAGCGCCTGCTCCCAAATTTGTCAATTTAAGCCACAGTTTCTTACCAAGGGGAGCGTCCGCTCCCAGGCCTGGGGAGCGTCCGCTCCCAATTAACAGTAGGCTTATTCCTTGCCGGGTTTGAAGACTCAAAAATGCATGTTTTAAAAATCCCTAATAACCAACGCCTCCTACCCCCCCCATTATCCATCGTAAACACTGGCCCCTTCATCCCTTCTCTCTAAAATCCTCTCATAAACCTTTGAAATTCTCACCCCCTACTCACCAAATCCATATACCCACTCCCTAACCTTCTTCCAAACCCCAATTTCAAGCATTATTAATTCTGGCATTGGTGATGAAATTTGAAGCTTTAAAAGGATGAGGATTTTTTTTGGTTTGAAAGCTGTCTTTTTGGGGTGATTTTCGAAGGAAGAAGTAGTGGGGAAAGTAGTGACGTCCAAGGGTTGCTTTTCGAGTTCATCCCCTCCAATTCCGGTGACTTTCCGGTGAAACTCCGGCGACAATCCGGCGACTCTGTTCCGGTAATTTTTATCTGTTTGTAAGCTATTTTTCGGTATTATAATGGGTAAACGGGGTAGAGATAAAAATGTTCCCCCTCCCCCGGTTGTGGAAGAACCCCTATTTGATCAACATAGGTTCGTTTCCGACAAAGCGGATAAATTTTTTAATGATCATCGGGGTAATGCATTCAACGTAGAACGGGAATTCGATTGGGAAAGTTGTAATTTAAAGGAGATTTTTACTTTTTATAAATGGAAGATGCTTGCGTCGAACCCGAGCACTTGGGGATTGAATAGAATTGTTCAGGAGTTTTATGCCAATGTGTGTGCTAGAGGTGATACACCCAATTCTTATGTGCGTGGGTTGGAGGTCCCGTATACCAGCACGGTGATCAATAGATATTACAGTATGCCCGCTAATGTGTTGGAGGAGAATTGTGCGTATCAGAAGTTGATAAGGGAAATGAAGACAAAGGAGGATATATTGGGGCACCTCCCAGCATTCTCGATCACACTTGGGGTGAACATTGACCCTACATGGTACAAAAAGGGAAACATAATGAAGACGAGGGATCTGAGTGAGGAGTTAGCCATTTTACACCAATTTATTTGTGAGCGGATTATGCCCTCATCACACTTTATGGGGATGTTAGGCGGAGAAGGGGCGGCACGATGCATGTTGTGGTTTAGAGAAACAGAATAAACACCGGATTGATTATCAGACATGAGATCATCAGATTGGCCAACAACATGGGAAGGTCGAACTACAACTTTCCTATTCTTATCACAGAGTTGGCAGAGATGGCAGGGCTTAATATACGAGGGGATATTCAAAATCTGAAGCCGGGTTCCAAGATTGATAAGTTCACGCTCACTAGCTTCAATCGAGCGAGGATAGGACCACAAATAGGCCATGGAGTTGATGATGAAGGTGAGAGGGAGATGCACGACATGGATCCTACAGGAGGCAGCATATTACTTGGCGGGGCAAGTAGAATTGATTGAAGAGAACGTGACATGATTGAGGATGGAGTTTGGGCGGTTGCGGAGACGAGTGGAGGCGAGAGATTGAGACTAACCGAGATGTGGAGAGAAAGATTGGAAGGGAAGATGGACAACGAGATTGGGCAAGCTCAGGCATTCAGGGAGTAGCAGATGCGGATGATGCATTTGATGATGGAGAGACTACCCCCTCCGCCCCATCAGTGACTTGGTTGAGGTATTCCCTTCCCCTTCCTTATTTCATTTGGTCTGTAGTAATGTATAAGGGGACTATACATGGTTTAGTGAGGGGTGGGGTACCTGTATGTTGTTTGTATATATAGTTGCCTTCTTCTTTACTTAAAAAATAAATAAATAAATTAAATAGAGAGTGACTAAGTGAAAACCCGAATTATGCAATTTGTATATATATATATATATATATATATCAAAATGAATGTAAAATAACATTATCCGTAAGATGTACTTTATATACCATACATATGCAATTTTACGCTTCAAATGGGTGGTATTTGATTTGTGAATGATTGTTACGCAACCTAAATGATTTTAGCCTAATTTTTTATGTTTGTTTTATGAGTAGGTGCGACATGATGCAATTTTAGTTTAAACAAGTAAAGAAGGAGCGGCGGGAGAAAGACTTTGGTTTTATTCTGATTTTGGTTTTGTTACTCTGTAACTATGTTATTATTCAATCGTATTCAATCAATTGCCTTTGAATTGTATGAATTGAATTTGATGTGGAGCGGCGAGGTGAAAGGTTTTGGTTTTGTAACTACGATTACATTATAAACTCCTGGTTTTTCTTTTTCTGATATATCCAAAGATTGAACATTTTTATAATTTGTTACTATTTTTCTAAAATCTTACCAAATATTCTTGGAGACTATCTATTCTTTTTATCATAATGGTAAGTGTGGAGAACTTTATTGATGAGAAAGTTACGGTGTAGAACTTGGAATAAATCGAATAGAGGGATGTTGATCCCATTTTCTCTCTTCAATTCGGTGCTATTGCGAGATGTTGAGGCTTAGAAGAGGAATCTAATAATCGACAATTGGCTATCATGGCACAGACAAGTATTGTCTCCACCTCTTGCTTTAGCCTCCACGATGGTTGGGTTGTGGAAGAGGTACCCCGCATATATGGGAATTTTGTTGACAAGGTATTGTTTCTCTCTCAGTTACTCCTCTCTATTTCATATATTGTGACTTTGGACTGTAGTGAAATCTGTACGCGGAGCCAACTCTTGATTTCCACCTCTTAGTTTTGATTCTATTTTTTTTTGCTTCTTTTCGTTAACAAGCTTTAGATATGCAACAAATGTCCAACTATGTTCAAGTCTTTTTAGTGCATGATGCAAATTTGTTTCGATTTGATCGTTGGATCCAAACTGATAGTTCCACGAAATGAGGCATTTATATGTCTTTATTATGCCATCTTTCTGCCTCACTTTCGACCCCACTCCTCTACTTGAAGACTATTGGAATTGCTTTGGCCAAAGGCATGTTGACAGCAGCTATAGTTGCTTTTAATTTCTGATTTTAATCCTGTGGCTTTGCAGGTGAGGATCTTGAGAGACAGGTTGGTTACGGTGAATTTGAAAAAGGATTAGTTTCTTAATTGATTAGCTTTATTATTCCCGTCGAATTTCGACGGGCTATGAACTAGTTATTGTAAAGGACAAGAACATTTGATCCAATCACTTGAATCTTAATATATACTCCCTCCGTCCATTCGAAAAGACATTTTTGGTAAATATAAGTTAATTTTGAAACTTTTTTCGACATTCATTTAGGGACGGAGGAATTATTACTTTTCTTGGAGAGGAAAGTAATTGAAATGCATTTTTTTATATCGTAGCCCTAGTAAGGATTTAAACCAGTTATTTCAGTGGATTTTCTTGTTTGGTCTGTAATTCAGCCATCTTATTGATAAACTCATTTATGCTGGCTATTGCATCAGAGTATCCCTCACAGAAGCACCACAGGAAGAAATAGACCCCTGCAGAAGGTTGGCTAACCTTGGTACGAGAGCAACTCTTCTTCAGCAAGTAGTGGTAGGTGTTTTCATGCTCAACTTGGGTGGATTGCAGGTCCAACAGCCATGTTATTGTTTGCTGCCATTACACTCATTCCCACCTTCCTACTTTGTGATTGCTACAGATCTCCTGATCCCGAAAATGGGCCTTTCAGAAACTCTTCATTCATGCAGGCCGTTCATTTCTATTTGGGTTAGTTTCAAACTTTCAATCCGCAGCTAACATTAGCATTACCACAACTGCAATTATTTGAAGAAGGTGAGGCTTTAGCTCTCATATATTGCATGTTTTGTATCTCTTTTACTTTTTAGTCGTAGGTTTTTAATGTAAGCATCTCTTTTTTTGCTTTTGTTTTGGACGTTCTATGTTAGAGTCCATTAAAAAAAAAGCTTTAAATGTTTATTGTGTCTCAAAATTAAGCTTCATATTTTCATGAAACGGAGGGAGTAGTATCGCATAAAACATACTACTAAGTACTAATTAATATACGTGCTTCTAATTTCCCCAATAAGTATTCTGTATTCTTTTTACTCCCTCTCCCCCTAAAATACATGTCTCTTTTGGGATACCCCTGAATAAGTGTCCCCTTTTCATTTTTGGAAACTTCTTAATGCCGCTTGTCTATAATGCTCTTTTATTTTGTAGCTTGGAATGGATTAGGTGTTTTTGATTTGTAACCGCAGAAGGATATTTGAGCCAATTGAAGAAAAAACGTCAGTGTCTTATCGTTTCTTAGAACCATGATAATTTTTTTAAAGCCTATTAAAGGATTGCTTATACACAATCTTTTACCAATATATGAAATTTGGTGAAAGGATCAAGAGAATAACAACTTAGATGCGCACTCCTTTGGTGCCAATATACTTGACTATGAATTTAGAAAAAGAACAACAACTAAGATGCACACTCCTATGGAGCTTGGAGTCGACGCATTAGTGTATGAGAAGAGAAGCATTTTCACAGCTGTGGTTGGAAAGGGGTCTCTTGTTTTGAGTCGATCCAGAATCAATGTGGTACTTCCTCTGTCTCTAAATGAATGTCGATCAAGAGCAAATTTGAAATTTTTTTCGACATTCATTTAGGGACAGAGGGAGTATTAATTTTCTTGGAGAGGAAAGTAATTGAAATGCATTTTTTATATCATAGCCCTACTAAGGATTTAAATCAGTTATCTCAGTGGATTTTCTTGTTTGGTCTGTAATTCAGCCATCTTATTGATAAATTCATTTATGCTGGCTATTGCATCAGGTTATCCCTCACAAAAGCACCACAGGAAGAAATAGACCCCTGCAGAAGGTTGGCTAACCTTGGTACGAGAGCAGCTCTTCTTCAGCAAGGAGTAGTAGGTGTTTTCATGCTCAGTTTGGGTGGATTGCAGGTTCAACAACCATGTTATTGTTTGCTGCCATTACACTCATTCCCACCTTCCTACTTTGTGATTGCTATAGATCTCCTGATTCCGAAAACGGGCCTTTCAGAAACTCTTCATTCATGTAGGCTGTTCATTTCTATTTGGGTTAGTTTCAAACTTTCAATCCGTAGCTAACATTAGCATTTAGAATCCAACATCCAACTTTCAATCCCTTTTTCAATCCGTAGCTAACATTAGCTAAATGATGTTTTTGTTGTTGTCTTTTGACAGTGTAATGTAGTTTATAATCATTTGAAATTGAAAAAGGTCTATTTTCTCTAGAAAATCTAAAAATAGGTCATAGCCAACATGTCCCAAGTCCCCACCCCTTAGACATGCCTTAAAGTCAAAAAGCGAATGGTATACTGATAATACCGATTTTATCTTTTCGTGAAATAGGATAGTATTTGGCCCATGCGTTTAACGCACGTGTGTAGCACTAGTCATTTATTAAAATTCTAAAAATTGTTATTCAAAAATCATTTAATGATTTATCAACAACAATTTTTAAAATTTCAATAAAATAATTAGATTTACATTAATATTTGAATCAAAATTAACTTATGTTTATGTTTATGTTAATCAAAAGTGTCTTTTCAAGTGGGTCGGAGAGAGTATTAGATTTGAGAAAAAAAAAATCCCCTTTTTCTCCTCTTGAAACTCAACCCACCATTGATTAATTAAACCAAAAAATTAGAAGATATTAGAGGAATTCGTCAAACGAAAACCAGATTTCTATATGATTCCTATTCTTGCGGAAACCCCCCATTTTTAATTCAATTTCAGTCTTCACGTTTTCGACCCACTTCCCTTGTGAATCGGAAACTTCGACCGGCGTTGCAATGGTTGCGCTTTCTTCATACGCGTCCACTCTTTTCGAAACCCATCTTTAGTTTGGTTTGATCTTGATCTTGATCTTGATCTTGATCTGTACGTATTAGGCTGTGATTTTTTGAATTGGGTTTCTTATTTTGAATTTGGGAGGAAAAAAGAAGAAGAATTAGGGTGATGACGAAGCAAATCTTGCTCCGTCAGTCACCTGGGCATCGCCGGCAACCGTTGCTGACGCAGGACTGTTCGTCACGTGAGGGGAATCGGTTTGCGGAGGTGGCCGGAGGGACGACGGCGGATTGTGCGGCGGTTTGTTGCTGTTGTCCATGCGGTGTGATAAATCTGCTGGTGTTGGCGGTTTACAAGGTGCCAGCGGGTCTGTGCCGGAAGGCGTTGAGGCGGAAGAGACGCAGGCGGCTTATTAAGAAAGGATTGTTGATTCAAGGGGGTAGTAGCCACATGAGGAGCAGCTACGACGGAGCGGATTTGCTGATCCATCCGGCAGTTTCGGCGGAGATGATGACGACGAAATCGGCGGAAACCGATCAAGATGTGATGGAGTTGGAGAGAGAAATGTGGGAACAGTTTTACGGAACCGGGTTTGGGAGAAGTTCAAGTCAAAGGGCGGCTGATGACGTGTAATTTACATACTCCCTCCTTCCTTCTGATTCTTATTTTTCTTTTTGGTCCGTCTCAATTTAAAGTTTCCACTTATTCTTTCCTACTTTAATTTTATATTCACACCAACTTACTAATGATAAAAAAAAAGGGTGTTTTTTTAAATTTAATGTTTGATTTTGTGGTGTTTGATCATGTAATGTGAAAAATGGAGATGATATTTTTGGTCATAACATGTGATCATTAGATAACATGTGATCATTAATTGATCTTTGTTGGGATTATTATGGGAATTGAGAAAATATATGTAAATCTTATCTTACGAGGATGCAATTTCATGCAAAAATATGTTTCTTTGATTTATAGGTTACTCCTAATTTTAATGAGCAAGCTTTGAGAGAAATTAGTTTCTCCGTAAATTATAAAAAATCCATTTTTTTTCTACTTGCAAGTAGTTAGTGAATATTTAGGAACTGTTTATAAAACAGGACTTTCTATAACTTAAGGAGAAACTAGTTTCCCCCAAAATCTTGTGAATTTTAATAGGGTTGGGGTTTCATGAAAAACACTTTTTTTTTTTTTTTTTCTAGTTATGAGTAATTATAAACATCTACTAATTTTTAGTTCACCGTTTTCTTCTTATTGCTTATTTGGAAATAGTAAGCTTATGTCATGAATAAATAAAAAAAATACGATATTTACATTATTGTTGTTTTGATGATGACATCGTTTTGAAAGTATTTCTTGAAATTAATATTGTAATTTATTTCTTATATGTTTTGAACTTACTTACTTTTACGATCAATAAACGATGAAAAAACTAATAGATAATAAATAAAATTCATTTATATTAGGTAAAGTTATAAGCAAAAGAATTCAAATAAGAATATTTAAAAGAAAAAACTATTTGTCATAACATAGGTAAAAAATTTATTAGAATAATAAATAAAAACTATTTATAATATGATGATAAAAGAATTTAAGTAAAATTTTAAAAATAGTTCATTTCTCTTATTAAAAATAACCTGAAAGTTTTTGTATCTAGCAGTAGTATTTAAAACCTGACGATTAGTGAAACTCTATCAGCTTACCAATTAACTTGTAATAAGATCTGTCAATAATAAATGAGAAAATTAACTATTCTTATTTGCGAGGGCACTTAATAACTAAAGTACTTTTTATATATATATTTTTAACTAGAAATAGAATTTGATCGGGTGCACGTGCACCCGACCTCATACACTAAATTTGCCCCTCTATTTATAATTTACTTGTAATCTGTTAAATTGCATTATACCTTTTTTAAGCAATAGTTATTATTTTAAAATTATCATTTAATGAGAATTAAAAAGAAAGTACAACTTTATTTTAGTTTCAGGACGGAATTTATGTTTTATTATTATTACTACTCCCTCCGTCCCACTCGCAAAGACATAAATTTTCATTTTGAGCGTTCTATTTAAAAAAGTGCACTCCCAATTTTTTTTTAAAATAATTTTTATGAATGTCATGCTCATAATAACTATCTATTTGCTATCATTTACCCCACTTTCACTCTCTTATCTCACTTTTTATATTCACAACAATTATTCCACTATACTCCCTTCGTTCCGTTTATAGCTTCACCCTTTTGAGCATAACACACAAATTAAGAAAAAAGATTAGTGGAGAAAGTGTTGTGAGTATAAAAATAAAATAAGAGAGAGAATGAGTGGAGTGAATAGTAAAGTTGATTGGTGTTGTGAGTATAAAAGTAAAGTAGGAGAGAGAATTAGTGGATGAAATAGTAAACATTTTTTGCCATTTTAGAAAAGATGAAGCTTTTAATGTGATACTCATTTTGACAAAAGGTGAAGCTTTCAATGAAACGGAGGGAGTATACTTTTTTTTAATTTTCGTATAGACCACTTTTGTGCTTTTTTGAGTGAGACAAACGTAATATTTCATCTAACCATATCATTTACTTTTTTTAAAAAATATTCAGAAAAATAATTATAAAGCTATAGGCCCATAAGAAAAGACTTGGTATCCTAACGCGGTCTAATAATTGTTATCCACGTATTACATTATCTTGACATGGACAGATAATGGATATAATTGTTTTTCCAATGATTTTGAAATCCTTTTAAATAACTTGAATAAGCAATTTGATTTGTTGACCGAGTGTTTATTATGTTATGATTAAAGCCGTCAATTTGAAATTATTCCGTCGATACGGTTCATCCCGTCATGCAAATGAGATAGGATGAGATACATATCAGTATAAAAATGAATCTATTTGGGATATTCCTTTTGGGAACTGAGACAAAGCGAGATGGGACAGGACGTCTCACATTTTTTTTATTTTTATTTTTTATTTATGGTTTTTAGTTTTTATCTTATTTTGAATCTTAAAATAATGTCTTTTTATGTTTTCAATTTGATGTTTTGGTATCATCTCAATTGAATATTGATTTCATAATATTACAGTTTGAAAAAAAATCATGTTTGTTTTTATTTATAATCGACAGACAAGTTGAAATCAATTGTACTGTATTAAAACCGTTTTAGTTATAGCGTGCCTCTTGTCCCGTATTGATCCGTATCGGCCCGTATCCCAAGGTGGGATGAGACGGGAAGGGGAGTTTCAGGCCTAAAAAAACTTCAGGACATTCTATCCCACCCCGTCCCACAAAATTGCGGGATTGTATACTTTCGTCCCGTTTTATTATTCCGTTGTCCCAAATTGATAGCTCTTATTATTATTATTATGCTTGTATTAATTACTTTGACAAAGCAAGCAATATAGCGTGGATTAGTGGGTCTATATTTGTATGAAAAATCTAGAACATTAATAATTGAGTTGAACTTTTGAATTATAGAAACAAAAAAAAAATTCTTTAAAATATAGAGAAAATGTCAAATTTGGCACTCGAGTAACGCTATCAAGTTGATATTTATTTCCACTAACCCCCCACTTTAACAATCTAAATTCTACAAAAGTGGTCGTAATATATAATACTCCCTCGGGGTCCCGGTAATTGCTTCACCCTTTCGGGGTGGGCACGCAAATTAAGAAAATTGATGAGTGAAGAAAATGTGTGAGTGTAATAGTAAAATAGGAGAGAGAATGAGTAAATGAAATAGTAAATTTGAAAAATGTTGTGAGTGTAATTGTAGAAATTTAAATTGGGATAATAATTTCTCTTGTTATTCTTCTCACATGGAGGAAGGATTTATATGAGATTACAAAAGAGTTGTAGTCAAAAGGAAACCCTAAGCAAATAAGAAACCCAAAGGAAAAAGGAAACATCAAATAAGGAAATAAGAAACCCAAAGGAAAAAGGAAACATCAAATAAGGAAATAAGAAACCCAAAGGAAAAAGGAAACATCAAAGAAGGAAACACAATCCTAGCTGCGTTACACCCTCCCTCAAGTTGGAGCGTGAGGATCAAGAATGCCCAACTTGCTAAGTAAAACATCAAACTGTTGCTTCCCGAGAGCTTTAGTAAATATGTCAGCTAACTGAGTCTTCGTTGGAACATAAGAAGGGGCAATAAGACCATTGGAGATAGCGTCACGGACAAAATGACAATCTACCTCAATATGCTTGGTGCGCTCATGATAAAAAAGATTCTTGGCAATGTGAAGAGCCGATCACTGTCACAGAAAATGGGAATAGCCTTGGGATGATGGACACCCATGCTCAACAATAAACCATTCAGCCATTTAAGCTCGCATGTATGAGCTGCCATGGCGCGGTATTCAGCCTCAGCGGAAGAACGAGAAACAGTAGGTTGTTTCTTAGTCTTCCAAGATATGGGGGAATGCCCGAGAAAAACGAGCCACCCGGTAAGAGAACGACGAGAAATGGGGCATGCAGCCCAGTCCGAGTCACACCATCCTTGAAGAGTGAGATCGTCGGGTGCGCAAAAGAATGCCTTGCCCCGGCGTGCCTTTGAGATATCGAACCACCCGTAGAGCAGCCTCCCAATGCTCGGAACGAGGTTCATTCAGGAACTGAGAAAGGATGTGGAGCGAATATGCAAGATCCGGCCGAGTTACAGCCAAGTAAATGAGTCGCCCAACTAGGCGTCGATAGCGTTAGGATCTTCCAAGATAGCACCGTATGCAACACCAAGCTTATGGTTAGGTTCAATGGGGAAGCTAGAGGGCTTCGAACCTAGTAAACCGGCCTCGAAATAATATCCAATGTATACTTTCGTTGGCACGAAACAGGCCATCGGGATTGCGAGCAACCTCAATGCCAAGAAAGTATTTCGTAGACCCGAGATCCTTCATTTTGAAGCACTCACACAGGTACTTTTCAAGGATAGCAAGGCGGCGGAATCGTTCCGGCTATGATGAGATCGTCAACATACACAAGCACATTTATCTGGATGGCACCTTTGGTGAAGGTAAACAGAGAGTAGTCAGAGTAGGATTGGAGGAAGCCATAAGTCTTCAAGGAAGTCAACAACTTGGCGAACCAACAACGAGGGCTTGCTTCGGACCATATAGGGACTTATGAAGACGACAAACCGTGTTGGTGTTCGGTGCCGCAAAGCCCTGAGGGGGTTTCATATAAACTTCTTCGCTAAGTCGCCATGCAAGAAGGCATTGTGAACGTCCATCGATGAAGCTCCCAATTCTTGGAAGCAAAGAATAGCAAGGAAAGCCCGAACAGTGACCATTTTAGCCACAGAGCAAAAGTTTATGTGTAGTCGATGCCTTCTTTCCGATGATTGCCAAGAACAACTAGCCGAGATTTCATGGCCAACCGGCTCCGTCGAATTGTACTTGATCTTATAGACCCATTGACATCCTAGAGCCCGTTTGCCAGAGGCAGAGACACCATGGACCATGTGCCATTATCCTCCAAGGCACGAATTTCCTCTTGCATTGATTGTTTCCAGCCATCATGAGCCATGGCTTCACGAAAGGAAGTCGGATCTTTAGCCACTGTAAGAGCTGCAAGAAAGGTACGATATTTCGCAGAAAATCGATCACGCTTATATAGTGAGCTATAGGATAGGGAGTACCCGAGGAACCGATTGAAGACGGAGAGGCGGGAGATGGACTAGAAGATGTAGTAAGGGCCACAAAATCGCGAAGACGAACGAAGGCAATTTGTCTCATACCCCTCCCTAAAAGATCGGATCCAGAGTCATCGAAGAGACCGACGTTGATGCGAGAGGAGCAGCTGGGAGCGGAGGAGCCGGATCAATGGGAGCGGAGCAACCTCTTCCTGTACATCGGATAGAGGAGCGGGCTCGAGCTGCGGTACGAACAACGAGAAGGAGCACGTGAGTCTTCTTCAATAGGAAAATCAATGTGACCAAAAGCTTCTTCCTCAGCAAGAACATCAACAGAATCCTGGATATGAGGAACAGTAGTAGAATCGCTGTATGGAAACACAGCCTCAAAGAACTTGACATCACGAGAGACGAAAAATTTCTTGGTCTCAAGATCAAACAGCTTCCACCCCTTTTTACCAAGAGGATACCCCACGAAGATGCATTACGACTGCGACTAGCAAATTTGTCACCCCTAGCCTGCTGATTATGAGCATAACACATCGAACCAAAAACTCGAAGAGAATCATAAAAGGGGTTTTTGCCAAACAAGATATCGTAGGGAGTTTTGTTATCCAACAATGGGGAAGGGGTTCGATTAATCAAATGAGCAGCGGTAAGGACCGCTTCGCCCCAAAAGTAAATGGGAAGGTGAGCCTGAAACCTCAAGGCTCTAGCTATGTTCAAAATGTGACGGTGTTTACGTTCGACACGCCCATTTTGTTGAGGGGTGCCAACACATGATGTTTGAAAAAGAATGCCGGTGGAAAGAAAATAATCAAACAGGGAGTTAAACTCAGTGCCATTATTAGATTGAACAATTTTGATTTTTGAGAAAGCGTCGATCCACCATTGCAACAAAGGCCATAAACATGCGAAAAACTTCCGTTTTATCAACTAGTAAATAAATCCAAACAGCATGTGAATAATCATCTACCAAAGTCAAAAAATAACGGGCACCACAAGAGGAAACATGGGTGTAAGGACCCCACAAGTCACAGTGAACTTTCTCAAAAACTCTAGTAGATTTATACTCACTAATAGGAAAGCTATCTCTAGAATGTTTAGCACGAAAACAAACGTCGCAAGGTTGATGAAGACTACCCGACAAATGAGAGACCGGAGGAAGAAGTTTTACTACTTTTTCAGAAGGATGCCCCATACGATTATGCCACAACTCGAGCAAAGCAGATGCATTGTTGACAGAAACGTGACAAGCAGAAGGTGCGCCTCCGAAGTAGTATAGTCCATCCCGCCTAACACCCGTTCCAATCAGGTTCCTCGGCCGGTCTGTATAGCACACATAGAAGCATTAAAATGGACGGTGCAATGAACATCATCGATAATTGAGAAACAGAGAGAAGACCAGTTTAAATTTGGTATATAAAGAACATGATGAAGAACAAGGGTATGTCAGGCGAACAGAACCCTCAATATGTGCAAACACAGAGGTGCCGTTAGGAAGCTTGACGGGGCAAGCTTGTATAGAGTATGAATCAAAGAGACAAGCAGCGTTTCCGGTCACATGATTGGATGCTCCCGTATCAATGATCCAAGAAGATGTCTCAGACGTACCATGAAGGCGATTATCCGGAATACGAGTGTTACCAACTAGGCCGGCCAAAGTATTCCAATGTTCTCAAAGTAAACAAGGATGAAGAACCGGCTTGGGCGGATCCGGCACCCATGCCGACTTGGGCGGCACCAACTTGGGCAGCCGAGTTGGTCCGCGCAACTCCTCTCCCTCGACCTTGTTGAGGACGACCGCCACCACGAGCACTTGTTTTGCTTCTTTGTCTCCCCACCATTCTGGATAACCGACAAGCTCAAAGCAAGAAGAGACATCATGGCCCTTTTTCCGACGGTGTGAACATGTAAGGTGGGATTTATCGGGCTTGTCACGACCACGAGGACCACCGGTTTTGAGGGAAAAGCCAAGCGCATCCGGAGGTTCATCAAGAATTGGTTTAGCAAGTCGCACTCGTTCAGCCTGTGCTATCAATTGGTAAGCTCGATCAAGAGTGAGCAAGGGATCCTGAGACAAGAGGTTAGTACGAAGAGAGGCATATTATTCAGAATTTAAACCCATAAGAAATTCATGAAGCTTGCCGGTCTCCCTTCGTGCCGCGTGCTTCTGTCCATTTGTGCGGTTGTCGCGAAGAACAATCTATAAGCGACTCGTAATTGTGCGAGAGATTCCCATAATCCGGTCCAACTTACCGAAATACACGGCAAGAGGCATGGTCTTGGTGCGCTCACATCGTGCTATTGACATCTTCAGTTGTTGAATGCGAGGTCCATCCACCAACGCATATCGAGATTTGAGAGAATCCCACAAACGCCTAGCATCCCTATACTTGGGCAGCGTGCTCTTAACCTCGGGATCAATAGTGTTCATGAGCCATGATACCAACATAGCATGAATAGTATTCCAATCTAACTCGGTGCAAGGAGAAACGGCGGATGGAATAGATCCATTCAAGAAGCCGAATTTGCGTCTAGCCTCAAGAGCGGTCTGTATATCGCCAGCCCAATCATCATAGTTATCACCACGGAAGCGAGTAGGAGTTATGAAATCACCAGGTCGATCTTGGGGACCTAGGTAGAAAGGAGAGTTGTATTCAATCTTCAAAATCGGAGGAGGTCTTCCATCACCACCACCGGCCGGTGGTGCTTGTTCCGCCATCTATCAAAAGCTTGTGTATGCTAGCTCTGATACCATGTAGAAATTTAAATTGGGATAATAATTTCTCTTGTTATTCTTCTCACATGGAGGAAGGATTTATATGAGATTACAAAAGAGTTTTAGTCAAAAGGAAACCCTAAGCAAATAAGAAACCCAAAGGAAAAAGGAAACATCAAATAAGGAAATAAGAAACCCAAAGGAAAAAGGAAACATCAAATAAGGAAATAAGAAACCCAAAGGAAAAAGGAAACATCAAAGAAGGAAACACAATCCTAGCTGCGTTACAGTAATATATAGTATAAATAAGACCCCTCCTTGCTACAGTACAATGAACAGTTTCAAGTGGCAAATTTTCCATTTTGCCCTCACTAAGTTGTCCCTTTCCCATTTTGCCCTTAAATTTTTTTAATTAAAAAAAACACGTGTCCTTGGACACGGGCTTTTACTAGTAGTAAAATAGGAAATAGAATGAGTGGGTGAAATAGTAAAGATTCTTTGCCATTTTAGAAAAAGTGAAACTTTAAACGAGACACCCATTTTAACAAAAAGTGAAATTATTAATGAGACGGAGGAAGTACTAAATAGTTTACATAAAAGAAGGACAAACTACTTAAATAATCTCTTTATTATTCACCTTTTATGTGATTTACTATCTCTTACCCTTACCCGTGCCCCTTACCCGTGCCACTGCACGGTGACAGTAAACAAATTAAAGAAATGATGAAATCGTCTTTCTTTCATCGCAAATAAAATAAAAAAATATACTCAATATCTGATGATTACTTTATTCCATAATCAACATTTGATTTGATGGAGGGTGATTTCTTTGTGTAGGTTGTAGAGAATATGAGAAAGTCGATTATACGGACTAGTATCCATTGAGAGTTAGTAAAATGATTTTTTATAAAAATTATTTTTTTTGAAAGATTCTAAAATCGTTCAAAAACTTAATTATATATAATAGTAATTATTATGTTAAGATACACTCCTTAAATAAATGATCCTAATAAAATAAAAGAGAAAAATAAATATATCAAATTGGAATGAACATAAATTAAAAAAAAAAAATACCCAATTCAAATTTTTTTGAAAGAAAGATTATAAAAAAAAAAAAAGATCATTTATTTATAATTGATTTTTCTGTTTAAAAAAAAAAAAAAAAGAATCTTACCAAATCTTAGTGAATTCATTAAATAAAAACTTAAGCCATCTGCAAAGAGAAATAATATTTAAAAAGGAAAATAGGTAGGGGGAAATCGTAAAGGAAGGTTAAAAAAGAAAATAGGACAGTTATGGGAAGTTACGAACGATTGAAGGAGGGAAGGAGGATTTAAGCAGTCGGATCAATGTTCTAACTTTAAATCTGAACCACCACTTATGTGGTAGATAAGAGGCGGTTAATTTGTCTTGTATTGTATTATTGTTATAGATATTATCCCAATGTGGGATAATATCTCTAACACGCCCCCTCACGTGTAGCGGGCTTTGCCAAAGCTTACAACGTGGACTTATCAATCGATTGGCGCGGAGTAACATCGTGGGCCGTTGGGCCTGCACGTGTAAAGAACCTGCTCTGATACCATGATAAAGTCTGAGGTTCCACCTTAAAACCAATTGGTGCTAAGGGGAGTGACCCAGAATCTTTATATATTATAGGCAAGGTTTGTCAATTCTCAATATGGGATAATATCTCTAACAATAATTATAGATTCCTATATTCAAATTTATAATAAATTATTCATTGTACCATTCAAGTTAAACGCAATTGATCGCTTCATTAAATGTTCGATTAATACTGTTAAATCATATCACATGAAGTTTAAGTGATATTTACTAGGGCTGTACAAAAAATTTGAGGAATCGGACCGGATCAGTAGAACCGGATTGGACCAGTAAAAACCGGACCGAAAAAATAGTATTGGTCCGGTCCTGGTTCCAAATTTTTATGGAACCGATTATTTGGTCCGGTCCTGATTTTGAAAAAAATATACGCGGTCCTGGACCGGAACCGAACCAGACCGAATATATATATAAATATATATATATATATATATATATATGCATGAAAAACCTTGTGAAAGAAATTATGTTGCAATTTAAATCTTCGTCTACTTAGTCGGTAAACATAAGTTTTAAAAGTTCACTTACACCCCCCTAACTTATTTCAATTTGTAATGTTTTCAATGATATTTTTAATTCCAAAATGAATATCATATCGTAGATTTTGTTATTTTAAAAAATTTATATTATATTGTAATTAACTGTTGATTTTGTTATTGTAATATTGTTCAACAATTTGGTTTTTAAATATGCTTTTGCTTGTAGATTTTGTTATTGTAAAATATTATATTATATTGTAATTTGTAGAACCGGTGGAACCGGACCGAAACCAGACCATTGGAACCGGACCGATGGGATCGGTCCTATAATATAATGGTCCGATCCTGGTTCTAAATTTTTACAGAACCGAAGTATTTGGTCCGGTCCTGGTTTTCTAAAATTTTGACAAAAATTGGACCAACCCGGATCGTGAACACCCCTAATATTTACTCTATCTCTTACTCAAAATGCATGTTGTTTTGGATTTCTCACAAGTTTAAAAAACTCAATTATTTCACCAACTTAATGATCAAATTATCAGTATTGCCCTTACATAGGTCATTTCTCCTACATTATCTTTCAATAATGTAAACCAACTAGTACTCTCTTATCCGTGCCACTGGTACGGTAACAGTATGCAATTGGTCGATCGTACAATAGTGTAAGACATACTCTGTGATTTAGAGATTGAAAACATGTCGATTGCTATGTATGGTTAAACCACCACCATAAAAACACACACGAAAATATTTACACAACAATTAATAAAGATTCTTAAATATATGAAAGAAAAAGGAAAATCTATGAATTTCACAAATGTCTTTGTTACATTCTACTAAGAAATTCATAATAGTCTAAGAACTTTGACCACAAATGAAAGTGACAAAAAAGCATCCCAACAGAGACTCTGAAACTAAAAAAAAATGCTTCAATTTATTGTTATCCGAAACCACCATGAAGTGATCTTCAAAAAACATGCAACTTGAGGCGGCATCATAACTTTAAACCTACTGCAATTTAGATAAACCTATCGCAATTTAGATAAACGTTGATGGTGTGATATATTAACTTTTCATAGAGAAACATATAGAGATTATATAATTTTGATATGATTAATTTATTATTTACAGTTCATTTTTAAAATTATTTGTTTTTCTTAAAAAGCAAATTAAAATAAAAAATGTGTTAAAATATGTGTTTTAATATCAAAACAAAAACGTTTTTTGAACAAAATAAATAATTTTTTAAAAGAAACTTAAAATAAATAAATTATTAACCTATATACTTTTTAAAAGATTTGAATATAGGAATAGTAATACAACTCAATATATATGTAGCAACACTTATACTTGGCCTTTTTTGAACAACACATGGAGTACACTATATCAAACCTACAAAGAGAGTACATAATTTCATTTTTACCATCGTCAGAAATGTCTAATATGCCCTTTAATAGTGACGTTTTTGAGCGGCAAGTGGGACTTTCTATTGTTATATATATAGAGATAGAGATTATGTGTGAATTTCTTACTTTGAAAGATTTCTTCATTTGTCTTTCATAGATTTGGAGATAGTAGCTCGAGCCGATGTTTCTATGAAATAAACAGGTGTTATTATTGTTAAATACTGCTTTCTCCTCCGTTACTAAATAAATGTTCAAAATTCATTTAAATGATAGTATATTAAATGATATTATAAAAATGTGTACTTTTTGCATAATTAATATAAATACTCTTGTATCCACTTTCTAAAATTAAAATTTAATTTAGATTTATTTTGAATAAAAAAAGTGTATAACGTATTATGCGATAGGGGGATGGAGAGGTCGATTGCCTTAATGTATGGTTAAAGTTTTATATCATCACCCAAACATCAGTAGTATCATTGAGATTGTAACATCCCCAAAAATGTGTGTGCTTGATGTGTTTGATATGATTTGATTAGTATTACTCATATCACCAAGATGCATCTTCTTTTCGAAAGCTTATCCTATAAGAACTCCAATGTTAAGCGTGCTTGAACTGGGGAAATTCTAGGATGGGTGACCCACTGGGAAGTTTCTCAGTGAGCATGTAAGTGAGGACAACACGTGCTGGAAAGACTTGTGGTGGTTTGTGGGGCTAGTCCGTCAAATCTGATAGCGTTCCGACCTGGTCTTCAGGCTCGGGGCGTTACAAATGGTATCAGAGCGGGACCCGACCGGAAGTGTGGAGCAAAGTGCTGTGCGGAACAAAGTGCACACCGCGGAGTCGGTGGGAGTTGTTGTGAATTTGGTGGTACACCGTTGCAATCTAGACAAGGAATCAACACACCCACAAGTACAATAATGGAAGAAACACACACACAAGAACACAAGAGTTGTTTACCCGGTTCATTCAACACATGAACTACGTCCGGGGGCAATTGCCAAGCCAAAATTCTATTAGACACCTTCTAATATGTTGATACTACAACTCCAATGTGTTCTAGGTCGTATCTATGCTTATATAGTAATACAAGGAAGCCCTAAATCAAAATTAAGAAGAGTTCTTATCAAAATAGAAAACAAAATCTGCTGCTGAACAAAAAACCCGGGACAAGCGCGGTCGCCCTGGCCCTCTAGCGCGGTCGCTCTTCACGCCAGAAACTCCTTCACCCTTGTTCGACCTCCAGCGCGGTCGCCCTTGATAGAAGCGCGGCCGCCCTCATCGACAGTAGCACCTCCGACGATTTCCTCATTGATCTCACCAACTCCTCCGACTTAGACTCCTTTTTCCTCATAGTTTAGGACTCCAATCCCAACAGGAGTCACCTCTTGAATCCGTACGAGCCCCTCTTGGATCCACACTGCCCGGGGTTTCGATCCAAGTAGGCCTTGCCAGGGACGGCAAGGATCCTAAGTGGGGGAGATTGTAACATCCCTAAAAATGTGTGTGCCTGATGTGTTTGATATGATTTGATTAGTACTACTCATATCACCAAGATGCATCTTCTTTTTGGAAGCTTATCCTATAAGAACTCCAATGTTAAGCGTGTTTGACCTGGGAAAATTCTAGGATGGGTGACCCACTGGGAAGTTTCTCAGTGAGCATGTAAGTGAGGACAACACGTGCTGAAAAGACTTGTGGTGGTGGTTTGTGGGGCTAGTCCGTCAAATCTGATAGCGTTCCGACCCGGTCTTCAGGCTCGGGGCGTTACAGAGATAATATTTAGCCTTACTTGATTTGAAATTAATAGTTAAATTGATTAACCTGGTGAAAGAATGTAATTTTTTTTATTAAACTACAATCTTAATATTTGATTCAAGCTATGAAACATTCCAATTCGATTTGTTTCTTCTCTACTAAAATTTCACTAAAGTGACTAAATATAATTATAATTTAAAATATTTTCTATGTACATAAAAATCTTATTAAAATATAAATTAAAAAAACAATGCTAAAAAGAGGGCTTAGTTTGAAAAATATTATATACTTTGGCATATTATTTTACAGGCTATAATAAAACATTAAAAATATCTAACTATATATTATTAAAATAAAGTCAATAAATAAAAAAATAAACTACTATTGAAGTAATAAAAAAAACTAAAAAGTAAATAGAAAAAATCTAAAATTATATTATTAATACTAAATAGCAAGTATCTATTCTATTCTACTAAAACAATAACCGCTGACATCATCATTGGACACTTGACTGCTTCTGGTGAAAAAATTTCCCTCCAAAACGCATGTTGACATCATCACTCATTAATTCAATTAATTACTCAACTTTAATTAATTAGTTTAAAATATTTATACATCCATATTAATTATTGTTTCTCATACCAATACTCCCTTTCACTTTACTTAAGTTATTCAATTTAACTAATTTACATGCTCAAATAAATATAATTGCACATTGTATAATTAATTAATTTCAGTTATTTTCTTTTAATTATTCAACTTAACCAATTTACATACACCTAATAATATTCAATTCTAAAAAATCAATTTTAGAGGTTAATGTGGTGTTCATTAAATATTTAACATTTAAAAATAAATTTTCTCATTTTTAATATTCATGAATAATCTTTATTTTTTCAATTTGAAAATGCTACTTCGTATATTCCGATTTAAACTACATATTTGCCTAACCAAACATTCAAAACTCCCTATTTAACCATTTTTCTATTGGCATCATATTTTTATGTTAAAATAACTTATCCAATATTTTTCTTTTATTACGAAACAAACAAAATTTCATTTTTGTTGTTATATTTACGGTAAGACTTTTTTATATTTTTTCTTAGATATAACTTTTTAATACTCCTTCATTCTATATGAACGTGTCTTTATTATTAAAAAATACATGATAATTGCTCATTTTTTGAGAAATTAATATATCTTACTTTCAAACAACAAGTTCTAATTTATATTTAAACTCAGTATAATAAGATCATAAAAGTATTTAAGTATTTATTTTATTAAAATCACTTAAATGTACAAAATAAATATTTTATATTTCAAATGACAAAATTTAAAAAACCGTGCATCGCACGGGTAGTTGCCTAGTTCACAATAATCTATACTATTCTACTAAAATAATGACGTCATCATTGGACACTTGGCTGCTTCTGGTGAAAAAATTTCCCTCCAAAACACATGGTGACATCACCACTCATTAATTCAATTAATTACTCTGCTTTAATTAATTAGTTTAAAATATTTATACATCCATATTAATTATTGTTTCTCATACCAATACTCCCTCTCACTTTACTTAAGTTATTCAATTTAACTAATTTACATACTCAAATAAATATAATTGCACATTGTATAATTAATTAATTTCAGTTATTTTCTTTTAATTATTCAACTTAACCAATTTACATACACCTAATAATATTCAATTCTAAAAAATCAATTTTAGAGGTTAATGTGATATTCATTAAATATTTAACATTTAAAAAATAAAATTTCTCATTTTTACATGAATAATCTTTATTTTTTCAATTTGAAAATGCTACTTCTTATATTTCGGTTTAAACTACATATTTGCCTCACCAAACATTCAAAACTCCCTATTTAAACATTTTGCTATTGGCATCAAATTTTTATGTTAAAATAACTTATCCAATATTTTTCTTTTATTACGAAACAAACAAAATTTCATTTTTGTTGTTATATTTACGGTAAGACTTTTTTATATTTTTTCTTAGATATGACTTTTTAATACTCATTCATTCTATATGAACGTGTCTTTATTATTAAAAAAATACATGATAATTGCTCATTTTTTGAGAAATTAATATATCTTACTTTCAAACAACAAACAACAAGTTCTAATTTATATTTAAACTCAGTATAATAAGATCATAAAATAATTTAAGTATTTATTTTATTAAAATCACTTAAATGTCCATTAAAATAAATATTTTATATTTCAAATGACAAAATTTAAAAAACCGTGCATTGCACGGGTAGTAGCCTAGTTAGATATAAAACCCAACCCAATATAAATTAAGTTTACAAATGTTCCGTGAAAACACTTTCATAAAATAACATTCCATATATTATAAATAATCATTAATATTATTTAATTAATCTAAAATTATGTTCAAAGTACCTTTTTCTAGAATTAATTAAAAAAGTGAACGAACATTTTTCAACGATGGGAGTAGTTTTTAATAGTGGTATGATGAAAAGAGGAAAAATTGGTAAAATGAATATAGGAACATCTCCTTTTCTCAAAAATGTCATCTTTTTGGGGGACATATCTCAATTGAATGGAATAAAGAAATGGTACTAATAAATTATTATTAAAATAATATTTATTTTATTTTTTGAAAAATATTTACAATTTGAAGTCAATTATTTTTATCTAACGTATTCCCACTTCCCACCCACTCAACCCATTTCCTCTCACTTATTCACTAATACAAATTTATTCCGACACTTCTGAAATTTTTTTAATTTAAAAAAATGAAAACAATTTTATCCTAGCAAATTTAACTACCCCACATATATATCAAGTCATATCTCTCTCCACTTACTTATTCATGCATATAAAATTTAATTTAAAATGATTTCTTATTTATTTTAGCAATAATGTTTCAACTTTCAGAAATAAAAACAATCTTTTTAAAAATACTTATATAATCAAAAAACAAAATAAAAATATATAGTATATAATTAACTTACAACATCATTATTTTTATATTATTATTATTACTCAATGGAAAGCACCTTTAGTCTTTAGATATATAAAAATAAATGGCTTGCATTGGGGGGGGGGGTAATATCAGCCGTTATGTAAGAAATTAAAAAAAAAAAATTAAAACCGATTTTAGAAACCGCCTATATATCAGCCGTTGGATGTATTTTCTTACATTGAATCTCCCCACACCGTCCTCTATTGTACTCCGACCGCTTTTTGTCTATTGTCAATAGGATTTTAGAAACCGCCTAATATTAGCCGTAGGATCTTAACAATAAAAACGAATCTAATGGTTAAAAATAAAGAGGAAAAGAAATCAATCAATGAATACGGATTGGATCGAGGTAGTCATGGGCAAATCCTGACCACTCTTTATCCCTAGTCAATAGGCAGTTATTTCCGCTCTATATTGTATATTAGATTAATAAAGTGAAACAAGTTACAATGCAAGGTTAAGGTAGGTTCAAGATATTTTCTCCATCCAAAATATATGTAATTTTAGGACTAAAAAATTAGTTTTAAATACATATTTTCGTTGTGAATGTGCTAAAATGACTCATTTCAGGTTCAAGAAAAGATTTTAGCTATAGGAGATAATTCAAGTTCAGATTGAAGTGCAAGTTCAAAGACTGGCATGGTAATTCACTAATTACTTTATGGTTGTTCATCCTTGATTTCTAGTGTTTATATTGTTGTCTTTCTTAGTACTATGAGATTGTAAGGATTAATGTCATTTTGTTTGTTTTGAGTTTGTGATAGACTTCAGTTCTTGCATTTCATGGGTACTATAAACAAGCAATTGGGTACTTTTCTTTATCTCGTGAATTGAGAAATGTTGACATGTACTCTTTCTCTCTAAATTCAAAGCTTGTGGGTGCTTACGAAGTTCTGGTGATCTAATTTCTGCTAAGTTAGTCTTTCAAAGAACTCAAAACCCAAATGTTTTTGCATTTAATTGGATGATTTCAGCTCTTGCATTTCATGGGTATTGTGAACAAGCAATTGGGTACTTTTCTTTATCTCGTGAATTGAAAAATGTTGTTCCTAACAGTTATACTTTCTCGTTTGTGTTGAAAGCTTGTATTGGTTTAATGGATTTGAAAATGGTTAAGGAAGTTCATGTAAGAACATGGATTGCAAAATGTGTATACTTAATAAATATAAGTGACATGTAGACGTACATGTATAAATCATTAAAATAATGTTATTGTAAAGTATAGAAATATTAATTAAATGTGTAGAATTCCCGAGGTGGAAATTACCTATTTATGATGGGCAGAATGGTAATTTCACATCGCTTAATTGAAAGGGTGTAGTCCCTTGATGAGGTGCCATTGTTTCCTATATATAGAGGCCTACCATCAGCCTAGAAACACTACATTATTCTTATATACTCTCTCAATAATCCGAGTTTTAAGGAGGGCATTCATCATCAAGAAGATCTACAATTCCCTACTTAATTTTCTTCTTCTTCTCTTCCTTCCTTTGCAAGAACATCATCAAGTAACAAGATGGACTCAACAGGTATCACGCTTCCGCCTTCATCTTCTTCTCTTACTTAATCTAGACTTGAGTGCTTTCAGGTTATTGGAATAGGAATGTTCTAACAATTGGTATCAGAGCCTCTCAAGTTTTGGATTACGTTCGAATTCATATAACATATATTTGCTATACTTTGATTTTTTAATCCTGTTGAAATCATTATGTTATGATGTTATTTAAATGCTCTAATTCCTTGCTAGAGTGTTATTATTCATTACTTGATTAAATTATGAATATGGATTAAAGTTTACTCAAAAGGACATGATGGTTCATGCAAGATTATCCCATTGACACAACAGAGCGTTTTATGTCGCACAACCGTGTTGGATCTACTTGTGTATTCATATCTTGGTTAAGCGTTAATTTTTGCTTGCCATTCATCTTTTGTGTGAAGAAAAATTTTCAGTGAAAAGGGCCTTGCTCGGCCAATTATGAAAAGGTGCCTTTTGGAAAAAGCCGTGAATAGTGATCGCACGGCGTGCAAGTTATAACGCACGGCCGTGCAAACACTGTTCACGTATTTTCAAAATTTTCCAATTTGATTCGGTCGTGCACTAATGAACTGGTGCAACTCTAATTCATTTATAGAGTATTGTGTTAAATTATAATTATAAAGTTTGGTTTTACTCAAAAGACTTTCAATTCTTAATGTAAGATTATCCCATTTTGAACATAGCCACCATCATTGGATGCATTGTGAGTTTGTTCAAATGCATAGCCACGCATTTAAAAATGTGTTGTGAGTATGCGGATCTACTTGCTTTGGTTGAATATTGATTCACCATTAAGTTAAGAATTGATAGTCAAAATCTAGAAAATTTGACATTCAGGGTCTGCTCGGCCGAGCACCTTCCTTGACTCGGCCGAGCACTCCATTTGTATCAAAGACAACGTTTGAAATTTTTTGAAAAGGCGCCATCCAACGGTCATGATGCTCGGCCGAGCACCCCTAAGGACTCGGCCGAGCACCTCTAAGGACTCGGCCGAGCACCCCTAAGACTCGACCGAGCACAAGGGATCAGCAAGGGATGTTTTCTGGAGTCTTTTGCTCGGCCGAGCACCTTCCTTGACTCGGCCGAGCATGACTCATTTTGGCCAGATTTTCAAAATTTTCAATATTTTGCTATTTTGGTCAATTTTCATTCATTATTTGAGTAAAGTATACATTAATTTGTGCCCTAAAGTGTGATTAATTATATGCTTAACAATTTCATTCATTTCTAAACAATATTGTCGCCAAAGTGATTTACGTTGTTTAGATACAAAATTGTAAAGTGATGAATGTTCTTATTGATATGTGATAACATGCTTGTTTCCCAAAGGAGACCTTGTTGTTGACTAAGTATTTGCATTCATGGAGTAATAATTGAATAAAATATTTGGTCATTTTAAATACTTTGAACCATCCCAAAGGAAGGCGGGTATTTAAAATGAGTTGTTTATATTCTTTATTGTCGGGTAACAAATACTTTAAATGTTAGGACATTTTTAATACTTGAACCGGCCCAAAGGAAGGCAAGTATTTGAAATGTATTGTTTAAAGTCATTTATTACCCTAAGATAAATTAAATTATGAGTCAATTCGCAATCCAAAGATTAGTTTTGATGTCATGTTAATTATCTTTTTGATGGAATTCATTGATATAATTAATCACTTTATTCATTATGTAGTTTCTTATGCATGTTTTATATTCATTCTTCGTTCTTATTTCCAACAGATTTGATAAACGCTTCATCTATTACTACTGCTATGAACAATGTTCCAATGCTTAATGGGATTAACTTTAAAACTTGGAAAAATAATATAACGATGATCTTAGGCTGTATGGACATCGATCAAGCATTAGGGGAACCAAGTCCCACTGCTCTCACTAAAGGAAATACCGTTATAGAACGGAAAAATGTTGAGCAATGGGAACGGTCCAACCGCGTGAGTCTAATGATCATGGAAAATGCAGTTTCAAAGACATTTATGGACAATGTCTCTGGGATTGAAAATGCTGAGTTTTTTTTTCTTGAATTCTTGTGGAAACTTGTTTCCATTCGTTACAAGGGTGAGGAAAATCTTCGGGAGTACATTATTGAATTATTTCAATTTTCGATCAAACTAAAGGCACTTAAGTTTGAGATTTCGAAAGATTTGCTCGTGCACTTAGTTTTGATCTATCTTCCTCCTCAATTTGGTCCTTTTGAGGTGACCTATAAATGTCAAAAGTACAAGTGGAATATTAATGGATTATTTTCACATATGACACAAGAGGAAGATAGGATGAAATATCTTAAATTAGAAAGTACTCACTTAGCATTTACTTCTTCTCGTGGGATTAAAAGAAGAGGGAAGGAAATTGCGGTTGCAAGTAAGAAGCATAAGGGATCATTTAATGATCATAAAGTCAAGAAATGCTTCTTTTGCAAGGACCTTACTCGCATGAAGAACGACTATCATAAGTATCGCGAATGGCGAATTCAGAATGGTATGTCATTTGGTCTTATTTGTACTAAGGCAAATTTGGTTTCAATTCCTTAATATACATGGTGGTTGTATTTGGTGCAACAACTCACATTAGTTCATGTATGCAGGGTTGCCTGAATTACCAAATCCCCAGTGAAGATGAGAAATACATCTATATGGGAGCTGGAAATCCGGATGAAGTTATAGGCATAGGGACTTTTAGATTAATGATAATTACTGGGTATTATTTTGTACTAAATAATACATTCATTATACCGTCCTTTAGACGGAATTTAATATCTATCACAATTTTGGACAAGGAAGGTTATTCTTGTTCGTTCGGTAATAATAAATGTGATCTTTATTTCAATTCCAAGCTTGTCGGTATTAGTACTTTATCATATCTTGATAATCTATATTTACTTGACATAGTCAAGACAATTAATGAGTCCCACAATAATGAAATCAAAACTAGAGACACAAAGCAAAAGTTATCAAGTGAAAATTCTTGTATTCTATGGCATAGGCGTTTGGGTCATATCTCCAAAGGGAGAATTGATAAACCTTATGTCAGAGGGAATCCTAAAACAACTTGATACTCCGGATATAACCTTTTGCATTAAGTGTTTTAAAGAAAAATTTACAAACATTAAAGGAAATAGGATCTTTGAGAGTATCAAACGTCTTGGAACTAATTCATATGGACATTTGTGGATCATTCACTAACCCTTCATGGAATGGTCAACAATATTCCATCACATTCATAGATGATTACTCTCATTATGGATACATTATTTTCTTCATGTAAAGTCTCAATCATTGGACGTATTGGGTGAATGACGCCCGTGTCCTTTATATTCACTATCTTGAAGAGTGTGGGATTGTCCCTCATTACACCATGTCAGGTAAACCTAGCATAGTGTAGTGGAAAGACATAATAGAATCCTTAAGGATATGGTAAGAAGTATGTTTTCTTGTACTTCTTTACCTCACTCATTATAGGTGATGCATTAAAGAACCGCTACTTATATTCTCAATAGAGCTGCTTCAAAGGCTACCGACAAAACTCCGTATGAACGTTAAGACCGTTGGCAGTTACTTTGTAGGGTATGCTAAGAGATCTAGGGGATATAAATTTTATGACCCGAAAACTAGAACTTTTTTCGAGACTGACAATGCTAGGTTCTTTGAGGATGTTGAATTTAGTGGGAGAAATAGTAATGATTTTGAATTTGAAGAGTTAAAGGAACCACTCTATATTCCTTAAACTTTAGTTCCTGTTGAAAATCAAGTAATTGTACCTGAAATTCAACAAAGAACATACAATTCAAAATAATATAGAGACTCAGTAAATAACGGATAACATGAAAATGTTGGACATGAGGAAATTCAACAACCTCAAAATAAGGATGAACCAGTGCCCTTAAGGAGATCTACTAGAGAAAGAAGAAGTGCTATTCCGGATATTTGTATCTTGCGGAGAATGAAGACACCTTAGGTTTAGTGGGAGATGATCTAATCACCTTCCATGAAGCCATTAATAGTCCTAATTCTCATAAGTGAATCAATGCCATTAATGAAGAGTTAAAATCAATAAAAGACAATGACGTTTGGAGTCTTGTCCGATTGCCTGAAGGTGCAAAACCTATTGGTTGTAAATGGATATTTAAAACCAAAAGGGATTCGCAAGGCAATATGGAAAGATATAAGGCACGTCTTGTTGCTAAGGAATTTACTCAAAAGGAAGGCATTGATTATAAAGAAACATTTTCTCCGGTATCTTCTAAACCCTCTTTTATGATCATTATGGCATTAGTGGCACATTATGATCTTGAGCTTCAACAAATGGATGTAAGACGGCTTTTCTCAATGGAGACATTGAGGAAACCATCTATTTAAGGAAACCAGAAATGGTGACCGATTCAGATCAAACTAATCAATTAGTTTGTAAACTTAAGAAATCCATTTATGGTCTCAAGCAAGTTTCTCGTCAATGGTATTCAAAATTTAGTCAATTTATTCTTTCATTTGGTTTTGAAACGAATCTTGATGAAGATTGTGTATACCATAAGTTCAGTGGGAGTAGATTTATAATTTTGGTCTTATATGTGAATGATATTTTACTTGCTAGTAATAATAAGGACCTTTTAAAGGAAAATAAGAAATTTCTCTCAAACAAATTTGAGATGAAAGATCTTGGTGAGGCATCTTTTGCATTGGGAATCCAAATTCATCGTGATCATTCACGAGATATTTCGGGATTATCACAAAAGAACCATATAGAGAAGGTATTACAAAGGTTTAGCATGGAAAATTGTAAATCACATGACACCCCTGTCTCTAAAGGAGATAACTTCAGTTTAAAGTAATGTCCTAAAATTAATTTTGAATCCAAGTATACGGAAAATATCCCTTATGCACCTGCAGTAGAAAGCTTAATGTATGCGCAAGTCTGTACTCGTCCAGACCTTGCATTTATTATTGGGATGCTTGGTCAATACCAAAGCAATTCGGAAAGAAGAACATTAAGTCGCATCCAAAAGAATGATGAAGTACCTATAAAACATTAAACTACATGCTTATGTATACAAAATCGGATCATTTTGAGATCATTAGGTATTCCGATTTTGTTTTACTGGATGCAAAGATGTCGAAGGACATCATATGGTTATGTCTCTTGTGGAAGAGAAATAAGTATAAATTGAACAAATAGATATACAACTTATAGGATCAAACTCCATGTTATTGGATCCATTTTTATAAAGCGTTATCTCTTTTGATGTTTCACGAGCATACTGCTCATATGGGTGAAACGACTTTTGATAATGCATAATATAGTTAGAGTTTGTGTTGTGCTTTATTTGCTATTTGTTTTATTCATATTGATCTCATTTGGTTAATAAGGACTAGTTAATGGAATATATATATATGTTTTAATATATATTCATTAAGTTTTTCATGCTACACATCTATACTTAATCTATGTCATTTAGTTGAACATATATATGTGATTAATGTGGGTTTAGTTGCGAATCAATTACAACGACTGCCCCTTTAGTTCCTATACTTGTGAAACTAATGGACGAGATTATTTTAGAATGACAATGAAGTGCAAATATGGATTGTCATTTACATTATGAATATGATTTTATAAGGATTTGTTAAAGTATAAACACATGTTTGGGCAATCCAAGTGGGAGATTGTAAGAACATGGATTGCAAAATGTGTATACTTAATAAATATAAGTGACATGTAGACGTACATGTATAAATCATTAAAATAATGTTATTGTAAAGTATAGAAATATTAATTAAATGTGTAGAATTCCCGAGGTGGAAATTACCTATTTATGATGGGCAGAATGGTAATTTCACACCGCTTAATTGAAAGGGTGTAGTCCCTTGATGAGGTGCCATTGTTTCCTATATATAGAGGCCTACCATCAGCCTAGAAACACTACATTATTCTTATATACTCTCTCAATAATCTGAGTTTTAAGGAGGGCATTCATCATCAAGAAGATCTACAATTCCCTACTTGATTTTCTTCTTCTTCTCTTCCTTCCTTTGCAAGAACATCATCAAGTAACAAGATGGACTCAACAGGTATCACGCTTCAGCCTTCATCTTCTTCTCTTACTTAATCTAGACTTGAGTGCTTTCGGGTTATTGGAATAGGAATGTTCCAACAGTTCATTGTGTGATAAAGAAAGTGGGTTATGATTTGGATGTGATGTTGGGCAATGCATTGATTGATATGTACTGTAAATGTGGCAGTATATGGTACGCCCGTAAGGTGTTTGATAGAAGGACTAACTCAGATGTTGTTTCTTGGACATCGATGATTTCTGGGTACTCGAGTATTGGAGAGTTTCATGCGTCGAGTGAATAATCTTTCATCTTATATATTTGTAAATGTTTTGAGTAATCAGTATAGAAAAGGTTGTGAAAATGCATGTACATCAAGTCTCGCATAAGATATGTGTGATTGTAATTTTTTTTTAATTTTTTTTTTCATTTTGTACTATAGATTCGTTTTGATGGAACTATTTTACTCAATTATTTGATGGTACTTTGTCCAATGTGAATTCGAAAGGAATAATTACTTAAATGTGTTCTTGCTACCTTCAAAACAATCAGAAGCCAGATGGGTCATGGTTAGTTCTTTTTCTTGTTATTATTTACAACCTCCTACCCAAAATGAATGTCCGAAAAATTTCAAATTTTCTCTTGATATCAAGAGTAAATTTGAAAAATAAAAATAAAAAATTGGACATTCATTTTGGGACAGAGAGATTTTTTTTTTCTAGACCATTATAAGACCTGTCAAGGGCAGTTTTCATTTTGGTCTATTTGAGTTTTAAGTTTTAACACAATGATGCCCTTGTATGCAGGTATAGAAACTGGGGTGTGTGCTTCACATATGGCACCTGGGTTGCTTTCTAAAGCGGGTCAAGCTGATGGCAAGAACTACAACAATGGTGAAAAAACCTAAGACTGTTTTAAGACATTGGTGTCTGAACTACAAATGCATGCCAAGACAATCAAGAAAGCAGATATGATGGCAGAGAAGGGATGGTTCCAGATTTGGTTGCTTGGAATGCAATGGTTTCTGGGTTTGTTCAAAGCCAACAATGCGTTGAAGCTGTGGAGTTGTTTAGGGACATGTTGGTTGTGGGAATTAAGCCCAATCATGTTACTGTCATGGGGCTGCTCCCAGCGTGTGGGTCGGAGATAGTAACGACAAAGAATTAGTGGTCGTGATGGAGTGCACCGACGGCGATGGAAACGGCGGCGAGGGCGGCGGCGTCTCCTTAGGCGTTCTCCGTTTTGTTCTCTACTTCTCTTGAGACTCTCTCACTTAATGATTCACGGATTGAGTCCACAAAGTCGATGTAGCCTTAGAATTTTTACTTATAAATGAAGTCATTTTGTGGCAAAAAAAATATAAAAAATATAGTGGGCTGGCCTGCCCTGACCCGCCCTGAACCCGTTTTGGCCCGCACCCAAATGGGTCGGCCCAAATTGGCCCACTTTTATTTGGGTTAGTAGTTTTAAAACCAACCCACCCTTATTGCATGGCGAGGCGGGCTGGCCTAACAGGCCCAACCCAAATTGACGGCTCTACCCCAAACACTCATTTCTCCATTCCTCTTCCACTACCCACTCCACCCACCAACACCCATACACCATCAAATTAATAAGGAGATCGGCAGTTAAAATGTTGTATTTTTGTGTTGTTTGATTGTTTTATCATATGAAATTGGATTTTGTTGATTTTCTGGGGTTTTAATCGAATGATTTGGTGAGGCCAATGTTGGTCAATGACGGTGAAAAGGTGGCCGTGGAGGATTTGTAAGATGGTGGTAACAAAAAAAAAGGTTTAGTGGCTAACATGAGAAAAATAATTTAAAAGATTATTTGTCCTAAATGAATTTTCTTTTCAATTTATTTTTTCCGGAGTTCATTATATTTTTGCAAAACAAAAATTTTGAAAGTGAAAAACAAGAATGTTTATGATTTTTTTTTTCTATTAAAACCAACATTTTCAAATGACTCTTTAATTCCAAATGAACATTCATTTTGGGACGGAGGAGTACATTTTAGTTAATGTTGGGTAAAACCTCAAGGAATCAAGCTTTCCACTCTCACCACAAGCATCAATCGGAATATAGCAATGACTTACATCGCTTGAACAAACAGGGCTCGTAAGTCACAACATCATTTTTTCCATTTTGATAAGAAATTCTTTTGCTTTCACCGCAAGGCCTTCTTGACATAGCCCGATATGAGCGAGGTATATGTCCGAACATGGGGTTGAAGACCTTTCGAACAAAGGTCTTTGAAAAGACCACTTGCAGTACCAAAGTTCCCACTCTTGCTGGTAGCATGAACGAGGATGTTATAAAGGACGACATCAGAATTCGATCCACGAGTTTCCATTGAACCAAACGAAGACAATGTTTCCGCAATCCGGTTATTTTTTGCAAAGCCCATCAAGCACGATAGCCTTGTTGTGAAATTGATGCTTCCCCGTTGCAATCAAGATAAGGAAATCAACACACCCACACATACAAGAAAGAAACAATCACACACAAGAACACAAGAGTTGTTTACCCGGTTCATTCACCAACTCGTGAACTACGTCAGGGGGCAATTGCCAAGCCAATATGTTATTAGTCTCCCTCTAATATGTTGCTACAATGTGTTCTAGGCCGAAATCATGCTTATATAGTTATACAAGGAACCCTAAATCTAATTTAAGAAGAGTTCTAATCAAAATAGGAAACAAATCCGCAGTAAAATTCCCGATCCGACACGCGGGCGGCCGCCCACCACTCCATGGGCGGTCGCCCAAGTAGAAAATTCCCCAAGCCGAACCTACTGTACTCCTGGGCGGTCGCCCAACACCTCCTGGGCGGTCGCCCATCGCGACAGAAGGTCTTCCCCGAATTTCCTCCTTGATTCAGCAACTCCTCCGACTTAGGCCCCTTTTCTTCCTGGTAGTTTAGGACTCCAATCCCAACAATCTCCCACCGGAGACTAAACTAACAAACATAAAATCACCCATCAACTCCCACCACGGAGTAAAGACCTTCGAACACATTCCCCCCTCATCCATATTGGCTTGACACTCCCGCACCTCTCCTCAAGTACTAAGGCGAGTTGAAACCAAGCGACGTTTCAACCACTCCGTGTTAGATCGTTCTTGCCTCCCCAAATCAGCTTCTACCTTGATTTCTCCCCGCAAGTCTAACTTTGCCTTCTCCCTCTAGACCCACCTTCCTCACAATGCCTCCCCTTGAAACTTGGACACACCTTGTTTCTTGCATCGACTGTTCTTGGTCTGAATCCGCTCTCTGTTAGGGCCCTTGGACATCCACACCGCGTTGATCAACTTTGTGTCCCCCCCAACATACCGTTTCTTGATGTCTCCCCTTTTCACACCAACAGGCCGGTTCTTTAGCCTCTTGCTCCCACCGGAACGAACATCGACATTGTAGGTAGAGTACAACATCTTCCCCTTAACCCCACGAGCCAACACCTTAGCCCCTTTTGTGACTTCCCAAGACCCACCAATGAAAGAAACACCATACCCTTCACTGTCAAGTTGTCCCACAGAAATCACCCTTCTCCTCAAATCCGGAACATGCATCACGTTGTGTAGTTGTAAAACAGCCCCGTTAGGTGTCTTCATCATCACATCCCCTTTACCTTTGATCTTCAATGGTTGACCATCACTAAGATAGAGAACCCCAAAATCTCCAGTTTTGTACCGCTTCATTGATTCTGCATCCCCACTAGCATGACAAGAAGCTCCTAATCCAACACCCAATCTTCACCCGATCGCTCCTCCCCTAGGATTAATACATCACCACCATCATCCACCACGTTAGCGCCACCATCTTTTCCTGACAAATATAACCGATATGCCCCAATTCACCACAATTGTAGCACTTGACCTTTTTCCCCTTTTTAGGTCCACCCCTTTTCTCTCTACCCTAAGTGCACCCCATCTACGGAAGATTCTCCCTTTTCTCTTTCCTTCGCAGCTCATCTTGAAGGATGAGATCTCTAACCTCCGTATACACCAATGTTTGTTGACGTACTAATCGTTGTGACAGTAACCTCCCAACTATCAGGCAATGTTTTTAGTAGAAAACAAGCTAGCATTTCATCGGAGAAAGTAATATCAACACTTTTCAATTGGTCCACCAGACCTTTGAAATTGCCGATATGACTTGCCGCCGTCTCGCCCTCTGACATCTTCGCATTCGCAAACCTCTTTATCAAATGCACCTTATTGATATTCGACGGCTTCTCATACATGTCCGACAGCGTTTGTAGCAACTCCACCATTGTCTTGGCCTCCATAGCGTTCCGTGCAACGTCGTCGGTTAGGGCACTCCTTACCGCTCCTAACGCCTTCCGATCCAACGTCTCCCAATCCCCTTGTGACATGTCTTCGGGCTTCGCCTTCAAGGGTCCATGAAGATCCTTACAATAAAGGTAGTCTTCAATCCTTGTCTTCCAAAACGTGAAATTCACACCGTTGAATTTCTCGATTGAGTTCTTCATCTAGACTGCTTCACCAAAATTCCCCAAGAACGCGATTCAAAATTAATCAACTAATGAAAAGATTTTGAATCCTCCGAACCAGGCTCTGATACCAGTTGTTGTGAAATTGATGCTTTCCCGTTGCAATCAAGATAAAGAAATCAACACACCCACACGTACAAGAAAGAAACAATCACACACAAGAACACAAGAGTTGTTTACCCGGTTCATTCACCAACTCGTGAACTACGTCAGGGGGCAATTGCCAAGCCAATATGTTATTAGTCTCCCTCTAATATGTTGCTACAATGTGTTCTAGGCCGAAATCATGCTTATATAGTTATACAAGGAACCCTAAATCTAATTTAAGAAGAGTTCTAATCAAAATAGGAAACAAATCTGCTGCAGAAAATTCTGATCCGACACGTGGGCGGTCGCCCACCACTCCATGGGCGGTCGCCCAAGTAGAAAATTCCCCAAGCCGAACCTACTGTACTCCTGGGCGGTCGCCCAACACCTCCTGGGCGGTCGCCCATCGCGACAGAAGGTCTTCCCCGAATTTCCTCCTTGATTCAGCAACTCCTCCGACTTAGGCCCCTTTTCTTCCTTGTAGTTTAGGACTCCAATCCCAACAAGCCTAAGTTTGAAGATCAGGAGTTATACCATGAGCTTGCATCTCAGCAAGTAGATCGCAAGCTGTTGAACATTTTCCCAATTGAAACAGGCCTTGTGAAAGGGGGTTATAAGTAGCTATAGTGGGTTTCAATCCTTTTCGAACAACATCCCGAAACATATGCATGGCCTCATCTATCATTGCCTTCTTGCAAAAAACATTAATAAGAGTGTTATAACTAACTATGTTAGTCACAATGCCCTTATGCACCATGGAATTGAAAACTTTATTCGCCTTACTCAATTTCCCCGACAAGCAATACCCATCCATTAGTGAGAGCTATAAGTAACTACATTTGGCCTCTCACCATATTGAATCGTTTTAAGGACAATATCATCATCTGCGTCTTTCATTCTCCCTTCCTTGCAATGCGCATCCACTAATATAAAGGCATATACTCCCTCCGTCCCATAACATATTGCAACATTTTGTTCCTAAACATGAAAAGAGTAGAAACTCAGGTGAGAAACTCCTTAAACCCATTTCTCTTCAAACGTCTATTGAATAAATGTGAACAATACAGAGTCCTATTGTTCATGCAGCTTCTCATGAGCAGGAAAGGGAGAATTTTCATTTTTTATCCTTTGGCACAAACATTCTAATCATGTTAAGTAGAGTAGAATCCTGTCCTTCAGCTGGGAGTATATCTATTAACATGGAAAGAGTAGAGTCATTAGGTGAGAAACCAATTTCAACCAATTTCCCTAGAAGTCTCACAGCCTCATGACCTGCATCGTTCTTGAGAAGTCCTTGCAGTATAATATTGTGAGTAACGTCATTTGGTATGCAACCATTCTCTTCCATTTTGATAAGAATTTCTTTTGCTTTCTCCACAAGGCCTTTTTGACATAGACCATATATGAGTGAGTTATACGTCACAACATTGGGTTGTAAACCTTTGGAACAAAGTTCTTCAAAAAGACCACTTGCAGTATCAAACTTCCCACCCTTGCTGGTAGCATGAATGAGAATGCTATAAAGAACAACATTACAATTTGATCCACGAGTTTCCATTGAACTAAACAAAGATAATGCTTCTGCAATCCGGTTGTTTTTGCAAAGCCCATCAAGTACAATAGCATAAGTTTGAAGATCAGGAGTTACACCATCAGCTTGCATCTCAGCAAGTAAATCCCGAGCAGTTGAACATTTACCCAAGTGAAACAAGCCCTGTAACAGGGTGCTATAAGTAGCAATATCGGGCTTCAATCCTTTGCGAACAACTTCCCGAAACAAATGCATGGCCTCATCCACTTTTGCCTTCTTGCAAAAGCCATTTATTAGAGTGGTATAACTATATATGTCAGGCACAATTCCCCTATGCACCATGGAACAAAGAACTTTATTCGCCTCACTCATTTTCCCTTGCAAGCAATAACTATCCATTAGTGAGGTATAGGTAACTACATTTGGTCTCTCACCATATTGAATCATTTTAAGGATGATATCCTCGGCGTCTTTCATCTTTCCTTCCTTGCAATGTGCATCCACTAATATATTATATGTGAATACATCAGGATAGATCTGTTTCTTGCACATTTCGTCTAGCATTTCTGTGGCTTCTCCCCAACGACTCAAGTAACAGAGACCCTGAATCAAAGAGCTGTAAGTAACGACATTTGGCAAAATGCTTTTATCAATCATCTCTTGTAGGAGTTTCAAAGCATCATCGATCATTTTGTCCTTGCACAGACCATCAATAATTGTGTTATAGGATATCACGTTAGCCGTAAAACCTTCTTTTTCCATTGCTCTGAGTAAGTTAATAGCCATGGTTGTTTTCCCAGATTTACATAGGCCATTCATAATAGTCCCATATGTAACCTCATCAGGTTCACAAATTTTCTGTCTGACCAATTTCTTGAATAGTTCGGCAGCATCAACAATCCTACCTTCTAAAGCAAGACCATTTATAAGAGTGGTGAAGGTAACAATGTCAGGAACATAACCAAGCCTAAAGGTGCGGCCCAACATTGCAAACCCATAACTCAACTGGTTTAAATGGCAATAGCAATTAATGGAAATGGTGATGGTATACAAATTTGAAATACCCAGCAAATGCAATTGATTCAAAAGAGAAAGGGCGGGTGAAAAATGCTTCATCTTGACAATGGCTGAAATCAGACGGGTAAAGTGTTTGATTGAAGGGCGAGGCTGCATTTGGAGCATTTCATCGAACAGTTGGAGAGCATGGTCGAGTTCAGTGATATTATCAAATCTGAAACGATTAGGAGGGAAAGTTAAAAGGGTAGAGGATGAGATAGAAGAAGGAGTTGAGGAATTATTGAAATTGAGAAATTTTGGCCGGCGGCAAAAGAAAAGGGAGGCGAGGCATATGCCATTTGGGCTCAGTCTCAACATTCTTGGTTGGTCTGTGCGTGGGTGGGATGGTTTTGCAAACCAATCTATGTTTCAAAAACTAAATTGGGAATAATTACATGAGAGGCCCTCACCCAACCCCAACAATGTGAACCCAAAAAATGTGAATTAGATGTACGGTATGATATACGTGATAATTTTCAATGGCACCTTGCATGCTCTAATTATGCTGTGTGCATGCTTTTGTTGTTTGATCGCTTTCAGATAATTTAGGTGCTGTCAATCGAGTGATGAATAGAAGTGACCCGCAGCGGAGCGCTTGGCGCACCGGGTTTCTTTTTTTTTTTTTTTCCTATCTATTCCACTATCTTTGTAGACAGACGATGACATCTGCAGCATGGACCGTAAAACTGAGCTGCTAGAGAATATCAAACTTTATCAAGTATAGTTTGAAAGATCCCGTTTTCTTGAAAACACTCTCAAGGCCAAAAAAAATATATGAGTTTATGTGCAGCGGAATGGAAATTTTCTATGGCCTTGTAGTTGTTGTCTAACATATATATTCCTAATCTCTTTATCAATTTTATCTTATCTAAGTGATCAATCAATAAAATATTAAAGCAAGAAATAGGCAGCTAAGATTGAACCTTAGCTGTCAGAATTTTAGCTGTCAGATAAAAGCATAAATGAAATGAAAATTAAAGTGCAAGACAAGAAACTAAAAGAGACAAGAGACGAGAATTTTTAAGGTGGTTCAGAGTTCACTCCTCCTACGTCCACCCCCACTATCATGTGCCTGACCAGTGAGACCAATCCACTATAATCTATGTCGCTTTAAGAATTACAAAGATTGATAAGGCAAGTTCCTCGAACCCCCTCTTCCTAATTAGTACAGTCAATTAGGGATGCTAGGTACATAGCATATGTAGTTCTTTCTTGAATTGACACTTGAGTTGTCGAATGAAAGCAATGATTTGGCTTGAGTTGTCGAATGAAAGCAATGATTTGGCTCGTTGGTGTTACCCCTTAATGTTTACATCTTTTGGTTTGGTTGATTGTAACAAGTGAAATGGGTGAAGGATTGAAAGGTGAAGGGTTTAAGGTTGAAGGGTTAATTGGCAACATGGAGCATGGGTGTACTGCCAAGGCCAAGTGTGTACGGTGGGTGTTTATTGTACACACAGCTAAAGGGTGAGGGTTAAAGAGGTGTAAAGGGTGAAGGGTGTTGTATCAATATTAGTGTGTGCAATTGGTTTTTGTTGCACACACTGAGGCCATTGAGGAAGGGGTGTGGGAAAAACACACTTGGGGAGAGAGAAATGGGTGATGGTGTATTGGTGCAAGCACACTGAAAATGAAAGGGCTTCATTTCAATATATAGGGGAGATTAGAAAGTATCCGTTGGTGTTGGTCAAGGTTAATAAGTAATCTTTAATGCAATTGAATTGATGTACTCTCCATAAAGTCTTGGTCTTCATTTTCCATTTGAAGTTGCTGACAATGTTTCCATATTTTATGGAAATGTGTTTGTATCCGTTGGAGAGGTGGGTGAAGGCTTCAATGCAATATTCAATGCACTTAACTCAAAGTAGTTGTCATAATTTCCATGTTTTATGCAAACATGTTTTCTTCTTCTCCTGTGCAAACACATGGCTAATTGGCTGGTATTTCTCCATTTGCAATTCCAAGTTCACTGATGATAAACATGGGGAACTTGGAGGGATCTTTGTGTAACTTTTGCAACTTTCCTCTCTTGACACTTTAGACCATTTAACATTGTCCCGTTAAATGATCAATCTTCATCAAAACACAATGTTAGGTCCTAACATAGTTCATCTTAGATTTTGTTGTATGTTCAGAGTGCTTCAGTTTCTTCCTCTTCTCAGCTCATGTTTATATGGTAAATTCAGCAGGGTTCCCTGAACAACCAAATTTCAGCAGAATCATCATCTGGACGTAAAGAATCTAATTCTATGTTTTTAAGCATGAAATGCACTTTATTGAATCTGTGCTGTGAGAAAAACGATCATATATGAGAAAAACGATCATATGAGAGGCAGGTGACCAAGTGATACTGACATATCAGAACAATGTTATCTGTGACTCTCGATATTCTGTTTGTCTTACGTCATTTGGTGATGACTGAAAGCCAGCATGGTAATCTCTGTGGGGCATACACATTGCTTGCTAGATATCAATGTATATATATTTGATAGTTTATTTGGGACTTGAAAAATGTTACATATCTCTCACTCTCTTTAACGATCTGTAGTACTTGGAAAGCTTGACGTATCACTAATTCGTAGTTATATTTAGAGCTAGTGGGTTGTACTAGCCGTTGGGTATTTAATGATAATTATTGATGTAATACTTTAGGGTTACGGTTGGAGCATTTTTATGGATATTGTTCATGTTTTTGGGATTTATTATTATTATTATTATTATGTATTATGGAAATTAGGGTCGTTATACGTTCAAGGTAACTTCCCATTTGTTGTTTGTTGCCAGAGTCTGGGAGATAAACGTACTCAGCTACTAACCAAAATCTTTGCTGAAACTTTCCGGGACGGAGGGAGTATCTTATTCTCTTTCTATTGAACAACCTGCACCTTCTCTTCAACTTTTGAAAGACCAGTTTATGCATGTTGCTGTATCAGAATGCTGAGCTTAATTATTATAGAAGGGAAACTTTAATCTTAGCAGATTTTACTACCCTTTGGGACGGATATAAATAATATGAAAAAAAAATTTAGTATAAAATGGTTAGTTCTCTTCGTAACTGGATCCAGATATGCTTGTATAACTTATCAAACAATCGCAATGACAAGAAGAAAAAGTAAACTGTACAAGAGTGGAAGGAAGATGTTGGTGTACTGAAAGGAAGTTGTGCCCGCAGGGTTTAACCTTTATTGCTAACTATAAAGGACATAGCGGTACTACTCCCTCCATCCCAAAATGAATGTCCCAAAAGTTTCACCGTAGAAAACTTCTTCATGATATATCATCAAAAAAAATCCATCAATATTCTTTTGGCCTACTTATGTGATGCATTCCTGGCATATATCTTCAGGGGTTAGAAGATTTGTAATTGTTGAGGCCGGAAGCAAGCGTGTTGAAGGCGTTATTTCATTAAGTGACGTATTCCGGTTATTGCTTGGTTAGCTATCTCTTCTGTTTGGCTGGGCAAAGGTTCTCAAATGTTTTCCTTGATTCAATGGGGCGTTTAGCTTTCCGCCCCAAACATTGGTATAGGAAACAAGTTCAAGAGGATAACCCACCGTCCCAAAATGAATGTCAAAAAAATTAAAATTCATTTTGGGATGGAGGTAGCAAAAGAAAGAATATCTGTAAATTGAGAGAATTCATTCTTGAGTTATGGATTTATCACTAGTTGAACTAAAAAAATTGTTCTCTGGTCTCTCCAAAAAAATTAAAATTCATTTTGGGATGGAGGTAGCAAAAGAAAGAATATCTGTACTTCGTTTTGACATGGCGGGGCTACTCAATCCTTGTTGAGATATTGATTTGCTACTTCTGTCATTGTCCTTTAAACCTCAAAAACAACCAAACCAGCCTTGTCCCATTCAAAGTTTTATGGCATGTTGTTCATAGTGTGTTTCTTGCTATTTTAGTTGGAAATGTCAGCGGCCTGGGCACCTTACAGAAGATTGTGTGGTGATGTCATCTAATCCTCAGTCCCTTTCATCAGATCAAACACCTGGGCAGGTGGTGTTCTATTTCTTTGTGATCGTAGATCTTGATATCATATACTCCCTCCGTCCCATTTTAAACTTCAAAAATCTCCCAAAATTATGTCCCATTTTATATCATATACTCCCTCCGTCCCAATTTAAACTCTATTTTTCATCTTATTGGTGTAACACATATTTCTGATAGACATGGGAATCCTTGATTCCTTCAAAATCAGGCTTGATCTTTTTGTTAGTTGTCAATATAGAAAACTCATGCATAATCTTATATCTTTTTGCTGGTGAACCTTAAAGAAGTATCAGTGTTGACTTATTATGTAGCACAGAAGAGAAGATATAGTGGGTACAATATTACTTCAATTCACTGAAGGTAAGAATGGAAACTTATAAGTTTTTGCCATGGAAAGTTGATGTCATTTTACGTCAATGCTTCGTGCCACCATGCACAAACCAAACAGGTAACTGCGAGAAGGACAAGCTGTGTTTCTACTGTAAAACAGGCAATTGCCCGTGTTCACACTTTAGAAGGACACAGTTGGGCAGTATGTATGACTATGGATGGGTAGGTAGTCATTTGCCCCTTTACCCATTGTTGTTCTTAGTTTACCTGCTACTCTGAGTTGAAGGAGTTGGTCAGTCGGTTTCTCAGACACTTAATATATTGTATTCTTCCTTCAGCTATTCTAAACATTTTCAATTTCAGTAACAGTTGCTAAAGGCATATACTCCCTCCGTCCCATAACATATTGCAACATTTTGTTCCTAAACATGAATTAAGAAGAGAATATATATATTCAAAAGTACTGTGAGTGGGAATGGGAGTGAATATGATAAGTGAGTTAGGATTTTCAGGTGGGACCCACAATGCAGGTAGTCAATACGCCCAAAACAGCACGGGAAAAAACATCAAACAATCCAAATTAACAGACAAGTCCACAAGCACCTTAATTTACCAAATTGTTTCAAGCAGTGAGCATGAAGGTGAGAGTCTTTCCATCGAGGACGCTGGCCTTGATTTTCTCTCAACTATAGGGATTTCCTGTGTTGCTTGACTTCTTGATCAGGAATGTTGTTGAATCCCTCTTTATGTTTGACTTCTTCATCGAGGCTTACAAACTGCTGAATGAGGCTTCTATCTGTCATATTCATTCTTTTGTAATGCTGCCTTTCTTGGAACTACTACTTTTGCTTAGCTTCAACTACATTCAAAACTTCTGTAAGTGGTTTCTCTCAATATAAAATGTATAATAAGAACCTTCTGATCAACTAATATCATTCCAATAGAAATTGTATAATAAGAAAGGTAGGGATCATCAAAACACCAAACCATCCAAACAGAACAAGTGTAACATATTTGATGTTCCAAAAAGTGGTGTCACCTTATAAAACCAAATAACAAAATCATTAAGCTTGGTTACCAAGTAATGATTTATTGATACAAAAAGTATATTTAGACTACACGAATTTAAAGAAAAATACAAGTCGTCGGCTCAGATGCCATTAGTTGAGATCAGACAAAGAGGAAATGGTGAGATGAAGTATTTGTTGGATAGTTTTTAACATATGCCTCGTGTAGATTCACTTGATGTCTTGAGAGTTCAAAGATGTTGAGTATAGTACACACTAAAAATTAAGGAAGTTCTGTCTAGGTTTGGTAGGCAAGGGACAGTTTGGGAAGTAACACTGAATTGTACTCTTTTCAAAAGACTACGAAGAAATTCTTGTGTGTCGGAATGCACTAATTACCATAAAAAAATATCCAGGAAAATCATTTACATAAAAAAACTAAGAAGTTCACATCTAAAATCAACAATTCCCACTTGAAAACTACCTAAACTAAATTAAAACACATGAGCTTGAAACTAACTGAAAACTGGGCAGCCATCAACAACAATGCCTTTGGCAGTAGGGCAGGAAGCAAGTGGACATCTAGAAGTATATCTACCTCTTTACGATTTCTAAAGAAGAATTCAGTGCTTGCCCTTGCAATTTGAGATGTTTTTTTGTACGTGATTTGAGATGTTTTTTTGTAATTCTGTTTATTCAGTAATTCTGTTTTGCCCTTGCAATTTGAGATGTTTTTTTGTACGCGATTTGAGATGTTTTTTTGTAATTCTGTTTATTCAGTAATTCTGTTTTGCCCTTGCAATTTGAGATGTTTTTTTGTACGTGATTTGAGATGTAATTAAAAAAATAAAAAATAAAAAATAAAAAATAAAAAATAAAAAATAAAAAGAAAAAAGAAAAGGTATAGGTCTTTAGTTTAATTTATTCCCAAAAAAAAGTATGACCTTAAGAGCTACAGCTTGTAACCAACTGATCATTCGATAAACCTCCATAATCAGTGCTCGATGAAACCCTAGATATATCAAAACTAAATTACAAGAGACATACATATCAAAACTAATTCAATACAGATCTCACTCTTTTCATAAATACTAACTTGTAGCTTTTAATCTATTACTAAATTACCAGAAAATTGCTTGAAATTATGCATCACATTCATTCATTATATCCATCAATCACACACACACATGATTTATTAGATCAAAAGGTAAGAAAACCTGATTGGTACGACGCATTGCAGCAGCCTCATAGCGCTTGGACAATTTGGCAGTGAAACGGAACCGGCGCTTGGAGTTCTTCACAACGCCACACAGATTCCTCCATTTCTGCAACACCTCCTCCGTTGAATGCTTCGAATCTCCCCCAAAATTCTCATTCAAATAGCTTTCCACGCAACCTTAAGCAATCAGCCGCTTGAAAAATAATGAAGCATCAGCCAATAAAATGATGGAATGATACATGGAATTCCACGTCATAAATCCATGTGGCTTAACAATATAGAGTCCTATTGTTCATGCAGCTTCTCATGAGCAGGAAAGGGAGAATTTTCATTTTTTATCCTTTGGCACAAACATTCTAATCATGGAAAGAGTAGAGTCATTAGGTGAGAAACCAATATCACCCAATTTCCCTAGAAGTCTCACAAATTTCATGACTCCGCATTGTTCTTGAGAAGTCCTTGCAGTATAATATTGTGAGTAACATCATCTGGTATGCAACCATTCTCTTCCATTTTGATAAGAATTTCTTTTGCTTTCTCCACAAGGCCTTCTTGACATAGACCATATATGAGCGAGGTATACGTCACAACATTGGGTTGTAAACCTTTGGAACAAAGTTCTTCAAAAAGACCACTTGCAGTATCAAACTTCCCACCCTTGCTGGTAGCATGAATGAGAATGCTATAAAGAACAACATTACAATTCGATCCACGAGTTTCTATTGAACTAAACAAAGATAATGCTTCTGCAATCCGGTTGTTTTTGCAAAGCCCATCAAGCACAATAGCATAAGTTTGAAGATCAGGAGTTACACTATCAGCTTGCATCTCAGCAAGTAAATCCCGAGCAGTTGAACATTTACCCAAGTGAAACAAGCCCCGTAACAGGTGCTATAAGTAACAATATCGGCTTCAATCCTTTGCGAACAACTTCCCGAAACAAATGGATGGCCTCATCCACTTTTGCCTTCTTGCAAAAGCCATTTATTAGAGCGGTATAACTAAATATGTCAGGCACAATTCCCCTATGTGCCATGGAACAAAGAACTTTATTCGCCTCACTCATTTTCCCTTGCAAGCAATAACCATCAATTAGTGAGTTATAGGTAACTACATTTGGTCTCTCACCAAATTGAATCATTTTAAGGATGATATTCTCGGCGTCTTTCATCTTTCCTTCCTTGCAATGTGCATCCACTAATATAGTATAAGTGCGTACATCAGGATAGATCTGTTTCTTGCACATATCATCTAGCATTTCTGTGGCTTCTCCCCAGCGACTCAAGTAACACAGGCCCTGAATCAAAGAGCTGTAAGTAAAGACATCAGGCAAAATGTTTTTATCAATCATCTCTTGTAGGAGTTTCAAAGCATCATCGATCATTTTGTCCTTGCACAGCCCATCAATAATTGTGCTATAGGATATCACGTCAGCCGTAAAACCTTCTTCTTCCATTGCTCTGAGTAAGTTAATAGCCATGGTTGTTTTCCTGCATTTACATAGACCATTCATAATAGTCCCATATGTAACCTCATCAGGTTCACAAATTTTCTCGTCCGACCAATTTCTTGAATAGTTCGGCAAAGATCAACAATCCTACCTTTCTAAAGCAAGACCATTTATAAGAGTGGTGAAGGTAACAATGTCAGGAACATAACCAAGCCTAAAGGTGCGGCCCAACATTGCAAACCCATAACTCAACTGGTTTAAATGGCAATAACAATTAATGGAAATGTTGATGGTATACAAATTTGAAATACCCAGCAAATGCATTTGATTCAAAAGAGAAAGGGCAGGTGAAAAATGCTTCATCTTGACAATGACTGAAATCAGATGGTTAAAGCGTTTGATTGAAGGGCGAGGCTGCGTTTGGAGCATTTCATCGAACAGTTGGAGAGCATGGTCGAGTTTAGTGATATTATCAAATCTGATACGATTAGGAGGGAAAATTGAAAGGGTCTTAGAGGATGAGATAGAGAAGGAGTTGAGAAATTATTGAAATTGAGAAATTTTGTCCGGCGGCAAAAGAAAAGGGAGGCGAGGCATATTTGAGGCATTTACCAAATAATCCCTCTATAGAAACAAAACTACTTCCTAAGACAATTTATAATTTGATTAACCATTTAGTCCCTAGCTTAATAACTACACCCTTCCAATATTTTACTACGTTCACCCTCCTATCATTTCACTAAGTCCAATCTCTTTAACAATTTAATTTCCCTCCAACCACCCTTACCTTAGGTCACCCCCTCCCCATCTTCTCCGGTCAACACTTCCGGCAACCATCAACTCCGGCAACCAACTCCGGCGACTTTTTCCGGCGACTCTATTTTTTTTTTTTTTTTTTTTTTTTTTTTTTACGGCGACCTCTCCTGCGAGCCAAACAATCGAGAACTTAACTTATCGCAAGTTCTCAGTTGTCAACTAAACTACTAAGAACACAATTAACTCCGGCGACTACCAACTCCGGCGACCACCAACTCCGGCGACCTCTCCGGCGACCAAACAAGCGAGAACTTAACTTATCGCAAGTTCTCGCTGTCAACTAAACTACTAAGAACACAATTAACTCCGGCGACTACCAACTCCGGCGACCACCAACTCCGTCGACCTCTCCGGCGACCAAACAACTGAGAACTTAACTTATCGCAAGTTCTCGATTGTCAACTAAACTACTAAGAACACAATTAACTCGGGCAACTACCAACTCCGGCGACCACCAACTCCGCGACCTCTCCGGCGACCAAACAACCGAGAACTTAACTTATCGCAAGTTCTCGCTGTCAACTAAACTACTAAGAACACAATTAACTCGGGCAACTACCAACTCAGGCGACCACCAACTCCGCGACCTCTCCGTGACCAAACAACTGAGAACTTAACTTATCAGTAAGTTCTCAGTTGTCAACTAAACTACTAAAAACACAATTAACTCCGGCGACCACCAACTCCGGCGACCTCTCCGGCGACCAAACAACTGAACTTAACTTATCAGTAAGTTCTCAGTTGTCAACTAAACTACTAAGAACACAATTAACTCCGGCGACTACCAACTCCGGCGACCTCTCTCCGCGACCAAACAGCCGAGAACTTAACTTATCGCAAGGTCTCGCTTGTCAACTTAACTACTATACTAAGAACACGATCAACTCCGGCGACCTCATCGCCGATTACCAACTCCGGCGATCAAACAACTGAGAACTTAACTTATCAGTAAGTTCTCAGTTGTCAACTAAACTACTAATAACACGATCAACTCCGGTGACCACCAACTCCGGCGACTAAACAACTGAGAACTTATCAGTAAGTTCTCATTTGTCAACTAAACTACTAAGAACCAATTTTTTTTTACTCCGATGACCTCTCCGACGATCGAACAACTGAGAACTTATCAGTAAGTTCTCAGTTGTCAACTAAACTACTAAGAACCTTATTTTTTTGGTTTGTTGACCTCTCCGGTGACCAAACAACTGAGAACTTATCAGTAAGTTCTCAGTTGTCAACTAAACTACTAAGAACATGATCAACTCCGGCGACCAACAACTCCGGCGACCAAACAATTGAGAACTGAAATTATCAGTAAGTTCTCAGTTGTCTCTACTAAAAACACGACCAACTCCGACTACCACCAACTTCAACAACCAAACAACTGAAAACTTATTAGTAAGTTCTCAGTTGTTGGGCCTTAGTCAACTTCGACAACCAAAAATAGTACTACCTCCGTTCCAAAATAAATATATATTTTTAATATACTTTTTTCATCCGTCTCATAATATATATATATAAATTAAGAGGCCTGGGAATCAGATCTGATTCACCATTACGAAAAGCTCTGTTCTGATTCACCATCACCGAAAAGCTCTGTTCGGCGACCGGAGTCCACCGCCAAGTCCATCGGACAAAGCAACAAGCTGTTCTTTGAAGAAGCATCACCGACACTCAGATTCTCGCCGGCGCCAACGAGATCGTCGGTCGGAATGGAGAGGGGAGAGGGACATGAAGATGGTGGTAGAGAGAGACATACGCATATCTGTTCAGATCTGGCACCTTAGCCACCGTCGTCTAAGCTCCGTCACCGGCGACCTTTGAATGTTTTTTTAAATACAAATGAGAAATTTGAATGTTTTTTTAAACTTTAACTAGATTTTTATTTTCATGTTTGCTAGAATAGATTTTTTTTACGCCGGCGACCTCTCCGGCGACCAAACAACTGAGAACTTAACTTATCAGTAAGTTCTCAGTTGTCAACTAAACTACTAAGAACACAATTAACTCCGGCGACTACCAACTCCGGCGACCAAATAACTAAAAACTTAACTTATCAGTAAGTTCTCAGTTGTCAAGTAAACTACTAAAAACACAATTAACTCCGACGACTATCAACTCCGGCGACCAAACAACTGAGAACTTAACTTATCAGTAAGTTCTCAGTTGTCAACTACTAATAAGACAACCAACTCTAACGACTAACTCCGGCGACCAAACAAGTGAGAACTTATCAGTAAGTGCTCATTTGTCAATTGAGTCGGCTATCTAAGAGTTTTGGACTCTCCAGTAATGTTAGCATCAATACAGAAGTATAAAGACATGATCATGGCTTTTAAGGCAACTTGAAGCATTTGGCATGAAATGTGCACAACAGTCAACATGCCTTGTGAAAGGAAAACTTCAAAAAAAGAAAAAAAGAAAGATAAAGTCACCATATCAGATTGATAAAGACCAGTTCTGTAAAGTAGAAATACAGACAGGTAAATTATCAATAATCACCATATTATATTGTAAAAAACCTTTAGATCTGATTAAAATTCTACGCCCAGACCAATACAAAATACTAAATGTAAAATGTAGATGACTAAAAATATAGCATGAATTGATCAACAAAGTGAATTCTTAATTCATAAACAACCAAAAGACAGAAAAGCCATTCTTAGGCATAACCTGAAACTCAATCAGTATTACAGGAATGAAAACACATACATAATTAAACCGTATTTATCATGGAAATGAAAATGATTACTACTTCCTCCCCTCCAAATAAATGGTTAAGTATACATAAAGAGAAAAGTTTTCTTATTCTTAAAACAACTTGGTTGACATCATAGTAGTTATTTAACAGAACCATAATGTGAGTAATACTTCAAATGAAAAAAAGAAGAGAATGTTAGTTGCCAAGTTGAATTATGGACTTGGCTTCTCTCAGCAGCTAGCAATGAGCAATCCAGAAGGCTAGAACATTTGTCTAAAGAGGCTATTACTTCTATTTTTGTCTTATTATCATCTATTCCTCAGGTCAGATGAATATTAATCTAGTCTAGCTGTATGAAGGAATTACAGATGTAAATCAATAAATTAACATTCAAAAATAGTGACAAGCTCCAACTTAAGTACAGATGTAGACCCAAGTACAACGTAAAGGAATGGCAAACAAATTATTGACGATGAATGAATGAATTGGTTTTTTGAAAGCAGAATTTAATTTTTGAGTGCAAAATAACATGTGAAAAATTATAATCGACTCCTAAAACCAGTAAAGTTAAGAGTGAATTTGCATTCAATAGAACATACACATTTTGTAAAGGAAATACAGAAGAATGGTTATCATCTGGCTGAGGAATTACAGTTGAGGATGTCCCAAGCAATAATATTGTTGTATCTGATGGCAAATCTGCCAGCAGTGTCAGCATAACTGCCTTAAGTTGCTCATGTGCCTGGAAGAATAAATCTTAATATCGGAGAAGAAAAGAGGACCAACAGGTCCTGTCCTGTGTCTGTGTCTGTGGAGCCAGAAATAAAAATGACGGATTGGGCATGGAATCTGTAATAATTCGTTAAGCACAAGCTTGATAAAGCCAAAATATGCACTCACATTCTCCCACCAAAGATGAAATTGAACAGATTTGGAGGCTTGGCTTAGATCTCGCCGGAGTTCTAAATCTCACCGGGATTGTTGATGGCGACGAAGCATGGAGGAGGGGAGGGGTGGCCGGAGGTGTGGAATGGAGCAAGTGGCCGGAGTTGAGGGGAACGGTTGCTGGAATTGGGGAGATCGTCGCCGGAAGTTGGGGAGGGGAGGGGTGTGTCGGAAATGGTGTGTCGGAAACGGTGAGGGGAGGGGACGGGAGAGTGGGTTCCAGAGACGGGGTAGAGAGAGAAAGTGGGTGTGTAGGGGGGGATTTTTATTTGGTTAACACGGTCGAGGGATTATACGGTAATTTGTTTTTGGGTCTAGGATTAAGACGTAAAATAAGTAATATCTTGTTTTAGGATGTAGATTCGATTTTATCTAGGGACTAGGAGGTAATTTTCTCTATGCCATTTGGGCTCAGTCTCAACATTCTTGGGTGGTCTGTGCGTGGGATGGCAGATGGCTATGTTTCAAAAACTAAATTGGGAATAATTACATGAGAGTACCAATTAGGTGTACGATATGATATAAATGAAAAGAGAGTACCAATTTCTAAATTAGATGCGTGTTTTCAGTAAAAATTACTTTTTAATAGTCTTCTATCAAGATTTTTTTCTCAAAATATTTCTTTTTAAAAATATGATTTTCAAAATAACAACCCTTCCAAACTATTTGTCAAAATGTCCATTTTTTCAAAACTCGCTAATCTATTTAGCGAGTTTGACCTTTGTCCGTTTAAACTCTCCAAATGGAATGACGAGTTCTTTTAATTTTTTTCAATTTTTTCTTTTTTATTCCTGCATTTTAAGAAAATGAAATGGAAGATAAGGTTGGGGACAGATTCTTGCAGGCCCTAAACGTATCTTTTATTTTTTTTTCAATTTTTTCTTTTTTATTCCTGCATTTTAAGAAAATGAAATGGAAATGAAACTCGCCAAGTGATTTGGCGAGTTTAAGCGAGATTCAAACTCGCCAATTGATATGGCGAATTTAAGCGAATTTTGAGATAAGGTTGGGACAGATTCTTGCAGGCCCTAAACGTATCGCTGAAAATAGAGAGAAAGGGAGAAGAAGAATGGTTTGAAAAAATTTAAATTTTTATATTTTTCAACTTTATAATTAGTCAAGAGTAAAAATCAAGGTAAATCTTCAATATCTCAATAATTATATATACTTGTGTTTATATATAGAGTTAGTAATATATATATATATATATATATATATATATATATATATATATATATATATATATATATATATATATATATATATATATATATATATATATATATATATATATATATATATATATATATATATATTACTTGCCGGATCTACCATTGTGACTTGATAATGCTTCTGTGCACCTCACTAAGTAAGCATGGTCTCCCACCATGAGCTTTACAGTCTCCTACTATGCACCTGCAACGATCCCGAACAACGCCTCAGCAACGGTTCTCACAATCCCGGGTCGTACCGCTCCGATACCAATTATTGATTTTTGGTACAAGTAATAATAAACACTATTATTATTACTGTAGTACTTACAAAAGGACATAGTAAAATCCTTTAATGTACACACTAATAACTAAGTTGCAACTCACAAAGAGAAGCCTCACAGCTCACGACTCTCTTTCACTTTGACCGGTCACTCACCCAAACACTCTTGGACTAGACTCACACTAGAATGAAAACCACAAAAGCTCTCACCTCTATTTATAGTTGTGTTAAGGATGAAGCTATAGACGACACTGAAGGACACCAATCCATGGCCAGAGTCACTGCACCTGAGGCGCCCGCCTCACACTCAGCCAGGCGCCCGCCTCAAATGGAAAATGTTGGTGTAATGCCCTAGGCTTTAGTTATGTTTAACTGAAAACCGTTATGTATCATCTTTATCGTTTATGTTTATTATTTGATTATTATATAGTTTGCATATTTATTGTAATAATCTCCGTCCCTGATTATTAAGAGAATAATTAGTATAATTGTCAATGGATAATCATATGATGATTATATGCATAGAGATGCACATTGAAATTATGGGTACTTGTCAGAGAACAAGTAACTGGACTTGACCCGTATGAGATTTATGTCATGGTCAAATGTCATAATTAAATCTCATATGGTCACTTCATTTAGTCCCTAGACCTGAGATTATCATGACCTTACACATGATGAAAGTTATGTTTGATTTTAGTCAAACGGTATCTTAACACGATATCTATAAAGGCTATCTTTGGCATGATCGGATTCATGATGGGAAGGATGATAAGTCAAGATGGAATTTGTCCCTCGAAAGAGAGATGTTTTGCTTGGGCCCCTCAATGAGTGATAATGATGAAAGCGTGTGGCCACACCCCAATATGATTGGACTATCATTATACTCAAGATCGAGAAAGCATTGAACAAATACAAGTTGACGTGGACCATGACTTGTGTTCAATATAACATCGTGAGACAAAGGGATAAATGAAAGTGTACCATTGGAAACGTGAACTCTTACGTTGTGTTATTTGGGTAGACATAATGGCTTGCTAGAGTCCGCTTATGTCTTATGAAGGCCGATATGATCGGACTCATTGCCAACATAATACAATCCTATTGGGTCACACACAAATAGAATGAATTGGTTAAACCTAGGAGGAAGAATGGTTGAGAGTTTACGTATACGGCTATATATACCGCGCGACATATTAAGCCATGGCTTAATATACCGCGCGACATATCAAGCCCTACGCGGTTTGACGGCTGTTCTCCTAATACGATTAGGAGACATATTCATACTATTGTAGTATAAATATGTGAGGTGCATCGAGACCTAATTCCCTAGCCGAATTTTCAATAGAAATTCACAATCAAAAGTCCTCTCAATATTCTTCCATAAGTTTTAGGAATCTAGCAATTCCCAACCCGAGAATTGTTCTCGACATTCATATTTGTGTGGATTACCAAAGAGGGTCTTAGTTTTGTTCAAACAAATCAAAGACCTAGAGTTCAAATACGAAGATCCAAAGGAGTTGAAGGTTCGAAGATTTGAAGATCAAAAGTTTGTGATTACGAATCACATAATTATCCGTTCGATAGCTCAAGACCGGAAAGCAATTTAGGTTGGTAAATTCTATCTCATAGCAATTCAATTTAATCGTATAGAACGGATCTTAGGGCTTGGGTTTTGTGTTAATTTTATGCTTAATTCATTTTGCGCATGGATCCATAAAACCCAAGCGGTGGTATCGAGCCCCGTTCGTATGGTTAAGTTTGAATTAACATGCTAGAATGATTATATAAATTGTTTATATGTTCGTTGCATGTTTTTGTATGTGATAGAATTTTGATTGTTTATGTGAAACAATGTGAAAATCGTTTTCGAATTATGTTGAATTAAATACTGTAAAGGGTTGTTTTATATGATTTAATTGCATATAATCCGAATTGATTGAAATGCGGAAATCTGTTACTTGGCTACTTTAGTCGCGCGACATGATGAGCCATGAGGAATTCGGGTTATACGGCTGTTACGTCGCGCGACATATCAAGCCTCCGGCGATGTTGTCACGCGACATAATAAGCCAAATCAGGGCGAGAATCGGTTTGTTTAATTTTTACGCTATTACGTGATTGTGTTTACAATGCGAGATGTTTTATGTCTTAATCTGGATGCTATAAATTTACGGAAATTGAGTTTATAGGGCTATGCTAGATTAATTCATTGTTTATTCTTGCGTAATTAATTAAAATGGGTTTATTTAATTGTTGCGTTGCATAATTATTGAGTGTTCTTATGCTTGCTTAATTATTTAAAAGGTGATTTTATTAATTATTGCGTTGCATGAAGAAGCTGTTGTAATTCTAGAATGTTTTTGAACATTGAATTATAGTTCACTAATTGTTTATGAGAAACAAGTTAGTGTACGATTGTTTATGAAACAAGTCGGTTTTACAAGTAAGAATTTTATTAGATGTTTAGTTGAAACATTGATTCATAGTTTCCTAATATGTTTAGATTTAGACATTGTAACTTTTTGGATTTTATGATTGTTTATGGAAACAAGTCATAATTATGCGAAATTTAAAAGGAAAGCGATTATTTATAAAAGGTAGTGATTATGTTGCCAAATCGAGCTGATTTCTAATTGTGCATGACTAGGAGAGTTCTGTCTAAGGAAGAGTTGGTACTTAAGTAGTCCTTGTGGCTCACCTATCTTCACGGGAACTTACCTAGTGCATGATTATGACTATCTTTCTTGATATGCTTATAATCTACCTTAAAGAACCTTCATTTAACTTTTAAGTTCTTTATGCCAATTCATGATTAAACACTTGAGACCACTCGGATAGTTTTGGGTGGGCTTGCCATAGCAAGGTACTTTGATTCTATTCCGTTTGCGAGCAAGATGAGGAAATGGTGGTTCCTATACGTTTAATATGAATGAACTTAATTGGGTTATCAAAATGGTTTTGGACCCAAGGCATAAGATGAGATTAAAATATGCTTAGACATATGATGTCTTAAATAAATCTCATAAAAGATCCTAAGAGTCATATATGATATGATTGATGTTTTCTACCTAATTTAGTTTTAATCTTGAGCGGTGCGCCATAGCGTACTTGAGATTAAGTTAAAGATGGATCTTAGTCCTAAGAGTCATATACGATATGATTGATGTTTTCTACCTAATTTAGTTTAATCTTGAGCGGTGCGCCATAGCGTACTTGAGATTAAATTAAAGTTGGATCTTAGCCCATTAAATACATATTATGCTTATTTGCATTGGAAGGTGTATGATTTAATGGGAGTATTTGTAAAATACATTATTTGCTCTTAAATGATAAATGTGCTGATATTGATATGTGTTCATATAATTTGTATATTTTGTTGTAGAAGTAGCATTACATAATGATAATTGCGATTCGTCCTTATGAAGGACAAAGTTCGAAAGGAACGATACATATAATTCTGATTGGATCAGAAGCCTAAAGAATGGTTCTTGGGTAAATGTGTACGTTCTTGACGAATCCGTTCCTACTGAACCCATTGCAAATGTTGCAAAGGGCAAATAAGGAAGCAACATTAGAAACATATTGATGATTCGACAATTTTGCTTGCCTTGTAATTGCCATTATGTTTAAAGGCTCTTGTGAAGAACCTTGAGTACATGATAACTATTCTTCTGTTCTAGCATAACGCAAAAAGGGAAATGTTCCAAGTGCATGCTAGGCAAAAGATATATGTTGTGGTGAAGGCTCTTAATTCATGAGATGAAAGAAGGAGCAATCCGCAAATTGTGTTAATGGTTGACACAAGAAAAGGGTTCATAAAGGAAGGAAAAGAAGGTAAAGCAAAAGTTGCTAAACCTAGGACAAATGTTGTCAAAGCCGAAGAGGCTAAACCCAAAGTGTCTCAAAAGGATGCATTTTGCTATCATTGCAATAAGATTGTCATTGGAAGCAAAGTTGCAAGGCTTATTAGGAAGGCCTAAAAGGTGAAGAAGGGCAATATGATTGCTACTACTTCAAGTATCTATATGATAGATATTTTTTCATTTCGACTTCTTGATTCTTGGGTATATGATACCGGATTGGATCCCACATTTGTTTAAATGTGCAAGGAACAAAGAATAGAAAGCTACTCAAATAAGGTAAATTAAACCTATGCATGGGAATGGAGCAAGAGTTGCAACATTAGCCATAAGGGACTTATGAAGTCACTTTACCTTGTGAAGTAGTACTTGTTTTGAACAAGTATGACTACGTTCAGATTTGAGTAGGAGTATTATTTATGTTTCTTAAATGGATGATGAAGGATATAATTTTCTTATTTTCAATAAGAAGTTTTATATTTATTTAATAATATGCCTTATTGTAATGCATATGTCATTAAATGGTCTTCATATCCTTGAAGATGAGAAACAAAATAATGTTGAAGATATCTATAATATAAATGGAAATCTAAACCGAATAATATGAACAACGCGTTCATATGGCATTGCTGGTTTGGTCGAGATAAATAAGAAACATATATCTAAACTCCATTAACATGGACTTTTAGACTCATATGACTATCAATCATTTGAGGAATGTTGATCTTATTTATTGGGATTATCGACCAAACCACCCTACACTAAAGTAGTGGGAGGGCTAGTGACTTATTGGTCATTATACATAAGATGTATGTGAACTATTAAGCAGCATTGCTAGGGGAGGATTTCGGTATTTCATCATACTTCACTAAAGACTTATCTAGATATGATTATGTCTATCGATGAAGTCCAAAGGTGAATCGTTTGAGATGTTTCGAACATTTCAAGATGAAGTGCAAAACAACTTGGCAAAACTATTAAGTACTTCGATTGGATCGAGGTAATGAATATTTGAGCCAAAAGTTTGACAATCATCTCAAAACTATGAAATCGTTTCAAAGTTGACTCCACAGGAACACCACATTGTATGGTGTGTCCGAAAGGAGGAATTGAACCTTGTAGGACATGGTTCGTTCGATGATGTGTCAATTAGACTTTCCTATTTCCTATTTCCTTTTGAGGATATGCATTAGAAATGATGCGGTTACACTGAATTGAGTCCTTACTAAATCGGTTCCTAAGGTCCTACATGAGATGTGGCATGGAAGAAAACTTAGTTTGTCTTTCATGAAGATTTGGGGTTGCGAATCTTATGTAAAGAGACTTGTCTCTTATAAGTTAGCACCAAATCTAACAAGGTTATTTTCGGATATTGATTTTACAATCACAAAGAGAACAAAATGTTTGTTGCTCTACACGATTTGTTTCTTGAGAAATAGTTTCTCAATAAAGAATCTATTGGGAGTAAAATTAATCTTGAAAGAAGTTCAAGAACCCGAAAATAATATGGAACCAAGAGTAGAGACAGAACCAAGTTCACAAAGGAGTTGTGAAACCGGTTCAAGATGCACAAGTCCATCGTAGATTGGATAGGATCCGATCCGAACTCAAGAAATAGTAATTTCTCGTTGCGGAAAGTGATGAAGTGGAAGTCATTAAGAATGACAATCCTACTTGCTATCAAGAAGCGATGTCCTCTCCTAATTTGGATAAATGGTTAGGAACCATGGAATCCAAATTACAATCCATGTTTAACAATCAAGTTTGGAACTTGATTGGGCTACCTAAAAGTGTAAAAACTAAAGGGTGCAAGTAGGTCTTCAAAGACCGACATGGATGTGAAGGTGTATACTTTCATGACTAAGGATTGTAACAAAGGGATTTAGGCAAATTCATAGTATTGACTATGTTGAAACCTTTTTCGCCAGTTACAATGTCGAAGTACATTAGATTTTCAATTGTCATTATCACATATTGTGACTATGTGATATGACAAATGGATGTCAAACGACTTTCTTTAAATGGAAAGATTATTAAGGATGTGTATAGTACACAACCCGAATAGTTTGACGATCCAAGAAACTCTAATAGAGTATGCATGTTGCAAAGATCCATGAGATGGGTTGAAGCAAGCTTAAAGGAATTGGAATCTTCGTTTTGATGAATTGGTCAAAGAGTTTGACTTTATCAAGTACGAAGATGAACCTTGTGTATGCATGAAATTCAGTGGGAGCGTAGTATTATTTCTATTGTTTATTACAATGATATCTTAATCATTGGAAAAACAAGTTCCGATACTTAAGACTGTTAAGTCTTGGTCAAGGAAAGGTTTCTCAATGAAAGATATGGGTGAAGCCGCTTACATCCTTGGCATCAAGATCTATAAAGATGGATCTAGAAGGATAAATTGGTTTGAGTCAAAGTGTTCACATTGACAAGATTCTTAGAAGAGTCTAAGAAGAGTATCTTGTCAATGGGTCATGGTATTTCTCTTAGCAATATTCATTGTCTTTTGACAACTGATGAGCAAAAGGGAAATGAATGAAGTTCCATATGCTTCGGTATTTGGATCTGTCATGTATGCCATGATTTGTACTAGACCCGACGTCTCATATGCTCTAAGCATGATGAGTCGATACCAATCTGATCCTGTGATGAGAACCATTGGATGGCAGTCAAGATGATCCTTAAGTACTTAAGAAGAACTAAGGATACGTTCTTGGGATTTGAAAGATTGGAAGTTTAATCTTGTTGTAAGGGTTACAAAGATGCTAGCTTCCAAACTGACAAAGTTATTTTAAAATCGCAATTAGGATTTGTGTTTGTGCTTATTAGAGGTGCAATTTTGATTGGAAGAGTTCCAAGCAAAAATTGTAGCCGATTCTACTACTAAGACCATATTTTAGCAACATGTGATGTGGCTAAAAGAGGCAGTTTGGATCAAAGTTCATTAGTGTTTTGGAAATGTTCCAAGTATCACTAATCAGTGAAACTTTTGTTATGACAAATAGTGGTGCCACTTGTGCAAACAATGGAACCAAGGTCACAACAGCGATCCAAACACTTACTTAGACGTTCTTCGAGGAATTCATAAAAAATGAGAAGACGTTAAGATATACAAAGTATCAAGCGATGATGACATAAGGGATTCACTTACAAAAACCCTCGCACAGGCGGAAGCATGATGGTCATGTTAGATCCATGAGTATTCGATACATAAATGGAGCCTAGTGCAAGTGGGAGAATGTTGGTGTAATGCCCTAGGCTTTAGTTATGTTTAACTGAAAACCGTTATGTATCATCTTTATCGTTTATGTTTATTATTTGATTATTATATAGTTTGCATATTTATTGTAATAATCTCCGTCCCTGATTATTAAGAGAATAATTAGTATAATTGTCAATGGATAATCATATGATGATTATATGCATAGAGATGCACATTGAAATTATGGGTACTTGTCAGAGAACAAGTAACTGGACTTGACCCGTATGAGATTTATGTCATGGTCAAATGTCATAATTAAATCTCATATGGTCACTTCATTTAGTCCCTAGACCTGAGATTATCATGACCTTACACATGATGAAAGTTATGTTTGATTTTAGTCAAACGGTATCTTAACACGATATCTATAAAGGCTATCTTTGGCATGATCGGATTCATGATGGGAAGGATGATAAGTCAAGATGGAATTTGTCCCTCGAAAGAGAGATGTTTTGCTTGGGCCCCTCAATGAGTGATAATGATGAAAGCGTGTGGCCACACCCCAATATGATTGGACTATCATTATACTCAAGATCGAGAAAGCATTGAACAAATACAAGTTGACGTGGACCATGACTTGTGTTCAATATAACATCGTGAGACAAAGGGATAAATGAAAGTGTACCATTGGAAACGTGAACTCTTACGTTGTGTTATTTGGGTAGACATAATGGCTTGCTAGAGTCCGCTTATGTCTTATGAAGGCCGATATGATCGGACTCATTGCCAACATAATACAATCCTATTGGGTCACACACAAATAGAATGAATTGGTTAAACCGGAGGAAGAATGGTTGAGAGTTTTACGTATACGGCTATATATACCGCGCGACATATTAAGCCAATGGCTTAATATACCGCGCGACATATCAAGCCCTACGCGGTTTGACGGCTGTTCTCCTAATACGATTAGGAGACATATTCATACTATTGTAGTATAAATATGTGAGGTCTGTCAGACCTAATTCCCTAGCCGAATTTTCAATAGAAATTCACAATCAAAAGTCCTCTCAATATTCTTCCATAAGTTTTAGGAATCTAGCAATTCCCAACCCGAGAATTGTTCTCGACATTCATATTTGTGTGGATTACCAAAAGAGGGTCTTAGTTTTGTTCAAACAAATCAAAGACCTAGAGTTCAAATCTGAAGATCCAAAGGAGTTGAAGGTTCGAAGATTTGAAGATCAAAAGTTTGTGATTACGAATCACATAATTATCCGTTCGATAGCTCAAGACCGGAAAGCAATTTAGGTTGGTAAATTCTATCTCATAGCAATTCAATTTAATCGTATAGAACGGATCTTAGGGCTTGGGTTTTGTGTTAATTTTATGCTTAATTCCGCTGCGCATGGATCCATAAAACCCAACAGAAAACACCATGGCTGATTCTTCTGCAGTCGAGGCGCACGCCTCACCCAGCTCCATGTGGTCGCCTCAAGGCAAGACTCCCTCGGCCTTTGTCACTGCTGGCCAGGCGCCCGCCCCGGCCCACGCTCAGTTCATGTTCTATTTAGGAATGTTGCTGAAGTTTCCTAAATCTCCTCTCCTTATTGTATTTGGTTTATATTGTGATTTACATAGTTTAGGAAACAATATTCTCCTTGTATAGATAGGATCTTACAATCCTTGCATAGTTAGGACTCTACCATTGTAATTATAAATAGTGATCAATTGTGAATAAACAAGTTGAGGCTTTTCAGATCTTACATGGTATCAGAGCGTTAAGATTCAAAACCCAAAACCCCAAAAAACTCCTCCCTATTTTCGGTAGTCCCACCCCACCATGGCAATGGCCGGAGCTTCCTCCACCATTCCAAACGCTGCCCAACCCAACCAATCCGCCACCACCACCCTTCTCGCCATCACTGCCTCCACAACCCAACCCCGTCCTTCACCCAACCGTGGCTACCACTGCACCACCAATCTCTCTCCATCCTACCCCTTCACACACCCTACAATGGCAGTGACGATGTCATCATCGGCGATGGTTCTTCTCTTCCCATCTCTCACATAGGTTCCTTCTCTCTCCCCACATCCTCTTCCCTTCTTAACTTTAATAGTGTCTTACATGTCCCCCTTATTACTCGTAATATTCTATCCGTGTCTCAATTTTGTCGTGACAACAATGCCATCATTGAATTCTCACACTCCTCTTTTCTTATCAAGGACAAAACCACGAGTCAAACACTTATCCATGGAAACCTTGAGGATGGCGTCTACATTTGGCACCCTCCGCCCATTCAAGCTCACTCAAGCTCTCTTTCATCGCAGCTGTGGCATCATAGATTAGGACATCCCTCTTCCCCTGTTCTTTGTTTATTACGTAGCAAGTTCAGTTTATCTATTTCCTCTAGTTTACCTCCTTGTAATTCTTGCTTTATCAATAAAAGCCACAAGCTGCCCTTTGCATCTTCTACTCTTGTCTCACATGCTCCCCTTGATCTCATTTCTTCAGACATATGGACCTCCCCAATTCACTCACTAGACAACTTTAAATACTATGTCATATTTGTCGATCACTTCACTAAATACATTTGGTTTTACCCTCTCAAACACAAATTCGACACCTACAACACATTCCTCCGCTTCAAAGCTTTAGTCGAAAAATACTTTAAACGTCCCATCATTCAAATCTTTTTTTTCTTTTTCACTACTCACACACACACACACACATGCACGCACAGAAGCGCCTAGGAGATAAATCCTAGGGAGAGAAAGCCTTCCCTCTAACTTCTGGGGGGATCGAACCCATAACGTCCAGGTTGGAAGCCATGAGCTCTAGCCAGCAGGCCAAATCCCCATCATTCAAAACTACTCCGACAACGGGGGTGAATACCTCAAACTCACACCCACTCTTGGTCAAAACGGCATCACCCACCTCACTACACCCCCTCACACTCCTGAACACAACGGGTACGCCGAACGTCGTCACCGCCACATTGTTGAAACCGGCCTCACTCTTCTCTCCCATGCAAACCTACCCCTCACCCTTTGGCCCTATGCTCTCACCACTGCCACCTACCTCATAAACAGATTACCCACCCCCACCCTAAACAATGATTCCCTCTATTTCCGCCTTTTCCGTTCCCCTCCAAACTACACCAAGCTACGTAGTTTTGGTTGCCTCTGCTACCCATGGCTTCACCCATACACCACCCACAAACTAGACCCAAAATCCATCCCTTGTATCTTCGTTGGTTACTCACCCACGCAAAGTGCGTATTACTGCCTTGATCCCACATCCCATCGTGTCTACACCTCCCGCCATGTCCGCTTTGTTGAAACCACCTTCCCATATAACTCCCTCACCACCACATCCCCCACTGTTTCCGCTCCTCCTCTTTCTGAATGGCACACCCTGTTTCTCCCCATTATAGACACTACCTCCTCTATCCAAACTCCACCCCCCAACCCCACCCCCCCTCCTCCTCCCCTCACCCCTCCCACTCCAACTCATCCTTCTCCCAATCCCACCCCTAATGAAACTCAACCCCATCTCAGCCGGATATTCCACCACCCTCTCCCAACCCTCCATCCCCTCCACCTCCCACCCGCACTATCACCACTAGACTATCCCATGGCATCACCAAACCCAACCCCAAGTATGCCAACCTATCCCTCCTCACCTCTCCCACAAGCCTTCCCACCACCACCAAACAAGCCCTATCCATTCCTCATTGGCATAACACCATGATTGAAGAATTCCAAGCCCTAACCGTAACAACACTTGGTCCTTGGTTCCACCTACATTAACCCATAACATTGTCAGATGCAAGTGGGTCTTTCGCGTCAAATATAACCCCGACAACACCATTTAGAATTACAAGGCCCGACTTGTAGCCAAAGGTTTTCACCAACAACCTGGTGTTGACTACACCGAAACCTTTAGTCCTGTTGTCAAACCAGCCACAGTCCGACTACTCCTTTCCCTTGCCACAACCAACCATTGGCCCCTTCGCCAACTCGATGTCAACAACGCCTTCCTTCCAGGAACTCTCTCTGAAACTGTTTTTATGACACAACCCCCCAGATTTGAGGACTCCACCAACCCATCCTTTGTTTGTCGCTTGTCAAAAGCCATCTATGGTCTCAAACAGGCTCCCCGGGCATGGTTTCAAGAACTCAAAACCTACCTCACCATATATGGCTTCCAACCCTCCTTAGCCGATCCCTCTCTGTTTATCTTCAACATATCTCCATCCCCAATTTACCTACTTGTCTATGTTGATGATATCATTATCACCGGCCCTTCTTCCTCTCACCTTCAGTCATTCATCTTCAACCTATCCAACCGGTTCTCCCTCAAGGACCTTGGCCTCTTATCCTACTTCTTGGGTGTCGAAGTCGTTCCAAACCAAAACGGGCTCCTCCTCTCCCAAACCAAATACATCCATGACCTTCTCACCCGTCACAACATGATCGACTGCAAGCCGCTTCCCACTCCCATGGTAGCATCAACTCTCCTCACAAGATCTACTGCCACTCCAGTTGTTGACCCTACTTCCTATCATGCTATTGTTGGTGGACTTCAGTACTTATCATTCACTCGTCCCGACATTGCCTTCTCGGTCAACAAGCTTGCGCAATTCATGCAAAACCCCCAATCTTCTCACTGGGTTGCATTGAAGCTTCTTCTACGCTACCTTTAAGGCACTATGCACCTTGGTCTTCAAATTTTTGCGAAGTCTCCTCCCTCTCTTCATGCATTCTGTGATGCGGATTGGGCTGGAGACAAAGATGACTTTGTGTCCACTTCTGGCTTGCTTGTCTATTTGGGTAAAAACCCGATAACCTGGTCTTCCCGGAAACAACGAGCCCTTGCTCGGTCCACCACTGAAGCCGAATTTCGGGCAATCGCTGACACTGCAGCTGAACTTACTTGGGTTGGGAACTTACTTACTGAGCTTGGATTTCCATCACTTGCTACACCTGTGATTTACTGTGACAACCTTGGTGCCACCACCTACTCTGCACACCCGGTCTTCCACTCTTGCATGAAACATGCGGCCTCTCATTTCACTTTGTTCGTGAGCAAATTCAGTCCGGTTCTCTCCGTGTGCAACACATTGCCGGTTCAGATCAACTAGCCGATGTTCTAACAAAACCACTGCCTCGTATCCGCTTCCAACATCTTATATCCAAGATTGGTCTTCTCTACGGATCGTCCATCTTGCGGGGGCGTGTTAAGGATGAAGCTATAGACGACACTGAAGGACACCAATCCATGGCCAGAGTCACTGCACCTGAGGCGCCCGCCTCACACTCAGCCAGGCGCCCGCCTCAAATGGAAAACACCATGGCTGATTCTTCTGCAGTCGAGGCGCACACCTCACCCAGCTCCATGCGGCCGCCTCAAGGCAAGACTCCCTCGGCCTTTATCACTGCTGGCCAGGCGCCCGCCTCGGCCTGGCCCAGGCGCCCACCCCGGCCCACGCTCAGTTCTTGTTCTGTTTAGGAATGTTGCTGAAGTTTCCTAAATTTCCTCTCCTTATTGTATTTGGTTTATATTGTGATTTACATAGTTTAGGAAACAATATTCTCCTTGTATAGATAGGATCTTACAATCCTTGCATAGTTAGGACTCTACCATTGTAATTATAAATAGTGGTCAATTGTGAATAAACAAGCTGAGGCTTTTCAGATCTTACAAGTTGTACTAAGTCTGTTAGGTAAAATGTAGAGATCTCTAGATTCTTCTATAGTTGCCGCATCTACTTGAGCCAGTGAGAAGCTTCCGGATTATTTCTTGTTTCTTCATTTAAGTCATGTTAATTCCAGTTGCTTCCTTGCTCTTTATCCATGGCGGTGATTTTCCAAAACCATCTAGAAGAGGAGAGAGGTGGTGGTGATTTCTAACAACAAGCACTTATAGGATAACATCTTTTAGAAATTTTGGTGGAGTCGATTTCATTTAACTGTTTCACCAGGGTTAATATTGCGCGTGTTTGAATATGATCCTCGTTTCTTGCCATAGGCTTCTTACATGAAGACACCATACACACAGACACATCATACATAAATCCACTTTAATCGCATACTCCCTCCGTCCCACGTGAATACAAACTTATTTCCTTTTTGGTCCGTCTCACGTGAATACAAACTGCCCAAAATGGAAATAAATTTATTATTTTATATTCACCCTACCCCATCCACTCATTCTCTCTCTTCATTTCCTACCACACAATTTATTCAACCAACTCCACTCATTCTCTCTCTTCATTTCCTACCACACATTTTCATTATCTTAATAATATTTCTTAATAATTGTGCCCGGAAAAATGGTTTGTAATGACGTGGGACGGAGGGAGTATATGGATTTGTATGTTTTTTTATTTCAATTAGATAATTTTATTCAGAGAACATAAAAACTCAAGTTCTGTTAGATCATATGTAGCTTCTGCAATTTCTGTGTCATGACAAAAATGTATATTGTTTTATATCTTATGGAACGTATGAAGGAGAATATGTGCTTCTCATTATGCTCATCCAGTCTTATGTCCATGGCAATGTACGTAGGTGATAGAAGTACATCCTCGGGGTGTGAAGAGAAGCAGGAGACTTCAAAGTCTGGCTCGGGACTTGATATCTGTGAAAAATAGCAGGATCCTCTTAACTCTGGTTTGTTCTGGAAGTCCCTTTACTACTAGCTCTCTGTTAGATTTCTGCTCAGACATGAGCAGGCCTGTGTTTTTCAGTGTTATCTATTCGCAGAAGTGCACAGTAAAAAGAGTCCGAGAAACTATGCTCATAGGAAAATTATCATATGAATCTTGGGTAAACAGATCATGAGCCCTCTGTTTTTTCAATTGTTTAATTTACGTGCAACACTAGATGGGCTTATGTAGTAGGGAAGATGGCAATTCTCTTAGGTTAGCCGTACTTTCGTGATGCAGGTTGGCAGAAGACAACGACAGAAGCAGTGGCAAGCAACAAAGCAGCATCGACAGAAACAGAGGCACTGGGAGTGAGGCGGCCGCCCTAGGTGAACCCAGGCGGGCGCCTGGAGGGCAGCCAAGGCGGAAGTTCAGCAGGCGGCAGAATGGGCTTCAACGCTGGCTTGGTTTTTGGGCTTTAAGTTTAGAGTTTTAATGTTTTATTTTAATATTAAGTTAGGGTATTTAGTATTTTCTTTTAAAAGTTGTATTAGGGTTTATTAACATTCTAGAATATTCTTAGACTAGTATTTAAACAATGTTAGGGTTTATGTTTTTTGGAAGACTTTTGAATATGAAATAGAAAAAGAAAAGCTTGAAGCTTTTGTAAATTGATTCTTGTTCTATCGTTCGGTCATTCTATTCTCTAGCCTTTTATTTGGTATCATTTGGTATCAGAGCTCCGGTTCGTATATCAATGGCTGAACGAGGAAGCGTGGTTCATGGTGGACGTGGTGGTCGATGGAGCAGCCGTGCAGCGGAGCCCCAAGAAGATGACCATCAGTACAGACGACGCCGTCGCAATATCGAGATAGAGGAGGTACGAAGACGGATTCAAATACTCCAGATCCGCTTGGATCGCAGAGAAAAACTTCTAGCTATCAGGGGTTCAGATCCGGTTGTTCCAGCCGAGGAAAAGGAGTACTATCAAGAGGGGATGGATTCCCTCGGCCAAAATCAGGGACTTCATGATAGGTATGAAGCTAACCATTCGAGGAAGATCGATAGGAGGATCGAAATTCCGAAAATCGAAGGTAAAGCAATTCCTAATGATTTTTTTGATTTTTGGGTTGATACTGTTGGTTTTAAAGAGGGCCTTTTTGTCGAATCTTCAAGTGAGGAAAACCTTGTTGATTGGTCAAAACCTCCTCTGTTTGATTCAAATCCGGAAGAATCGATTGATTCTTGGATTGATACTGTTGGTTCTAAAGAGGGTTTTGTGATCGATTCTTCAAAGCAAGAAAATCTTGTTGATTGGTCCAAATCACCTATTTATGATGAGTGCAATTGTGTTAATTCGAAGCCAGATTATACCATTCGTGCGGATATTGAACATTCTGAACCTATTGTTAGTGTTTTTGTGAATTCTGAATATCAATCGCTTGTCCAAGGTGGTGTTCTTTCGGTTGAAAACCAATTGAGGTGGGAGTTTGAAATTAGTCATCCTTATAAAGACCCCTTTGATGTTGATTGTGCAAATATTTCGGCTCCTTGGTTCGTCAAAAGATTGATCATTGAATATTTCGTCTCAACACAATGGGCTGATTGGATGGATGTTGTCACAAGGGCATTGAAATTTAGAGTTCGTTAAGGGCATCAAATTCCTTTTGCGGATGGAGTTCAGATTTTTCGGGATATCGTGGTGTTCATATTGAGGATATTGACTCGAGGACGAGTCTTTTCTAAGGAGGGGAGGATGATGCAGGTTGGCAGAAGACAACGACGAAGCGATGGCAAGCAACAAAGCGGCATCGACGAAACAGAGGCCTTGCTGGGAGTGAGGCGGCCGCCCGGGTGAACCCGGGCGGGCGCACGGAGGGCAGCCAAGGCGGAAGTTCAGCAGGCGGCAGAATGGGCTTCAACGCTGGCTTGGTTTTTGGGCTTTAAGTTTAGAGTTTTAATGTTTTATTTTAATGTTTTATTTTAATATTAAGTTAGGGTATTTTAGTATTTTCTTTTAAAAGTTGTAATAGGGTTTATTAAGATTCTAGAATATTCTTAGACTAGTATTTAAACAATGTTAGGGCTTATGTTTTTGGGCAGACTTTTGAATATATGAAATAGAAAAAGAAAAGCTTGAAGCTTTCGTAAATTGATTCTTGTTCTATCGTTCGGTCATTCTATTCTCTAGCCTTTTATTCGGTATCATTACGCCATCATTTGAATTCCGAGGATGCAAGGATTTTTGACAAGAGAAGCTTCTATTTGAATCTTCTCCGGGTCTAGGTGGGTTATGGCTTTTCTGTGGAACTGAAGTTTGAGTTCTTTCAGGCGTCTTTCTTTATCGTATCTTGCTAAGCATTGGCATTCTGAATTAGTTTGATGTTGACCTGGACTTTTAGGGGTTTTGACGTCTTTTTGTGCTTTCACTGTTTCATTTTGTTTCGATTCAGGACACCCTTTCACTTACTTGTACTTGTTTTTAAGACTCATATTCAAAATGAAACAAAGATTTCATTTTTTCTTATATTCTATCTATTCCACTATCTTTGCGGACAGACGATGACATCTGCAGCATGGACTGTAAAACTGAGCTGCTAGAGAATATCAAACTTTATCAAGTATAGTTCATCTTAGATTTTGTTGTATGTTCAGAGTGTTTCAGTTTCTTCCTCTTCTCAGCTCATGTTTATATGGTAAATTCAGCAGGGTTCCCTGAACAACCAAATTTCAGCAGAATCATCATCTGGACGTAAACTTCCATTACAAATTTCTGAATATGGAGGAGATAGTTGGGATTACAATCGTCATCGCTGGCCTACAAAGCGGTCTAGCCTCTGTACTTATGAATGGTATGTTTCCTCTTGTTGAATTTCTTTATAAAGAATTTAATTCTATGTTTTTAAGCGTGAAATGCACTTTTATTGAATCTGTGCTGTGAGAAAAACGATCATATGTTAGCAAGGTTTCTTGCTATTTTAGTTGGAAATGTCAGCGGCCTGGGCACCTTACATCCAGATCAAACACCTGGGCAGGTGGTGTTCTATTTCTTTGTGAACGTAGATCTTGATATCATATACTCCCTCCGTCCCAATTTAAACTTCAAAAATCTCCCAAAATTATGTCCCATTTTAAACTTCAAAAACCGAAAAAGGAAAGTTTATAATACTTCTTTATTCAATGAGCCCTACATGTCATACTCACAACATTTATCCGCCAACTAGTTGAACTAAAAAAATTGTTCTCTAGTCCATCTCCTGATACTGGTTTGTCTCTATAAGCTCTATTTTTCATCTTATCGGTGTAACACATATTTCTGATAGACATGGGAATCCTTGATTCCTTCAAAATCAGGCTTGATCTTTTTGTTAGTTGTCAATATAGAAAACTCATGCATAATCTTATAGCTTTTTGCTGGTGAACCTTAAAGAAGTATCAGTGTTGACTTATTATGTAGCACAGAAGAGAAGATATAGTGGGTACAATATTACTTCAATTCACTGAAGGTAAGAATGGAAACTTATAAGTTTTTGCCATGGAAAGTTGATGTCATTTTACGTCAATGCTTCGTGCCACCATGCACAAACCAAACAGGTAACTGCGAGAAGGACAAGCTGTGTTTCAACTGTAAAACAGGCAATTGCCCGTGTTCACACTTTAGAAGGACACAGTTGTGCAGTATGTATGACTATGGATGGGTAGGTAGTCATTTGCCCCTTTACCCATTGTTGTTCTTAGTTTACCTGCTACTCTGAGTTGAAGGAGTTGGTCAGTCGGTTTCTCAGACACTTAATATATTGTATTCTTCCTTCAGCTATTCTAAACATTTTCAATTTCAGTAACAGTTGCTAAAGGCATATACTCCCTCCGTCCCATAACATATTGCAACATTTTGTTCCTAAACATGAATTAAGAAGAGAGTATATATATTCAAAAGTACTGTGAGTGGGAATGGGAGTGAATATGATAAGTGAGTTAGGATTTTCTAGTGGGACCCACAATGCAGGTAGTCAATACGCCCAAAACAGCACGAGAAAAAACATCAAACAATCCAAATTAACAGACAAATCCACAAGCACCTTAATTTACCAAAGTGTTTCAAGCAGTGAGCATGAAGGTGAGAGTCTTTCCATCGAGGACGCTGGCCTTGATTTTCTCTCAACTATAGGGATTTCCTGTGTTGCTTGACTTCTTGATCAGGAATGTTGTTGAATCCCTCTTTATGTTTGACTTCTTCATCGAGGCTTAAAAACTGCTGATTTCCTGTGTTGCTTGACTTCTATCTGTCAGATTCATTCTTTTGTAATGCTGCCTTTCTTGAAACTACTACTTTTGCTTAGCTTCAACTACATTCAAAACTTCTGTAAGTGGTTTCTCTCAATATAAAATGTATAATAAGAACCTTCTTACTCATACTCCCTCCGTCCCGTCCGAAATGTCTCAAAATGGCCCATGCACGGGAATTAAGGAAAGTGATATAGGAAAGAAAAAAATTGTATAGTGAAATAAATGTTGTGAGTATGAAAAGTGATGTAGGAAAGAGAAAGTGGGGGTAGGGAATAGTTAATGGATATGTATTATGAGTATGACAAGTGGGTCCCACAAATAAAAAAGTAATAAAAAACTTTCTTTTTTTGGGTTAGGACATTTTAAATGGGACACCCAAAAAAGAAAGTTGGGACACTTCGAGCAGGACGGAGGGAGTATTATTCCAAGAGAAATTGTATAATAAGAAAGGCAGGGATCATCAAAACACCAAACCATCCAAACAGAACAAGTGTAACATATTTGATGTTCCAAAAAGTGGTGTCACCTTATAAAACCAAATAACAAAATCATCAAGCTTGGTTACCAAGTATTGATTTATTGATACAAAAAGTAGATAAGATATCATGTTTTAGCTTAACCTCGCTTTAATTCCTGAAAATAACGCCGCTACAATGTTGCAAAATGATTACACCAATATCGTTTCTTATACTGTTTGGGGAAGTTCTAGGGTTGGTAGCGGATGTTTGATTATTTCAAGGCACAAACTTTTGGATCATATTGAAAAAAATAGAAGTTAGTTCTTGCTTAGAGTATACTCCCTCTGTCCCACAATAACTTGCACAAATTTCCTTTTTGTGTGTCCCAATAGTAAATCACATTTCCTAAAATGTCCATTTTTTATTATTATTTATTTACCCTAGCCCACTTGTTATACTCACAACCTTTTTCTCACTCACAATACTTTATATATATATACACACTCCTTAATTTTGTCTAAGAGCAAAATGTTGCAAGATGTTATGGGAACGGGGGGGTACACACTAACATGGAAAGAGTAGAAACTCAGGTGAGAAACTCCATAAACCCATTTCTCTTCAAACGTCTATTGAATAAATGTGAACAATATAGAGTCCTATTGTTCATGCAGCTTCTCATGAGCAGGAAAGGGAGAATTTTCATTTTTTATCCTTTGGCACAAACATTCTAATCATGTTAAGTAGAGTAGAATCCTGTCCTTCAGCTGGGAGTATATCTATTAACATGGAAAGAGTAGAGTCATTAGGTGAGAAACCAATTTCAACCAATTTCCCTAGAAGTCTCACAGCCTCATGACCTGCATCGTTCTTGAGAAGTCCTTGCAGTATAATATTGTGAGTAACGTCATTTGGTATGCAACCATTCTCTTCCATTTTGATAAGAATTTCTTTTGCTTTCTCCACAAGGCCTTTTTGACATAGACCATATATGAGTGAGTTATACGTCACAACATTGGGTTGTAAACCTTTGGAACAAAGTTCTTCAAAAAGACCACTTGCAGTATCAAACTTCCCACCCTTGCTGGTAGCATGAATGAGAATGCTATAAAGAACAACACTAGAATTCGATCCACGAGTTTCCATTGAACTAAACAAAGATAATGCTTCTGCAATCCGGTTGTTTTTGCAAAGCCCATCAAGCACAATAGCATAAGTTTGAAGATTGGGAGTTACACCATCAGCTTGCATTTCAGCAAGTAAATCCCGAGCAGTTGAACATTTACCCAAGTGAAACAAGCCCTGTAACAGGGTGCTATAAGTAGCAATATCGGGCTTCAATCCTTTGCGAACAACTTCCCGAAACAAATGCATGGCCTCATCCACTTTTGCCTTCTTGCAAAAGCCATTTATTAGAGTAGTATAACTAAATATGTCAGGCACAATTCCCCTATGCACCATGGAACAAAGAACTTTATTCGCCTCACTCATTTTCCCTTGCAAGCAATAACCATCTATTAGTGAGGTATAAGTAACTACATCTGGTCTCTCACCATATTGAATCATTTTAGGGATGATATCCTCGGCGTCTTTCATCTTTCCTTCCTTGCAATGTGCATCCACTAATATATTATAAGTGCGTACATTAGGATAGATTTGTTTCTTGTGCATCTCATCTAGCATTTCTGTGGCTTCTCCCCAACGACTCAAGTAACAGAGACCCTGAATCAAAGAGGTGTAAGTAACGACATTTGGCAAAATGCTTTTATCAATCATCTCTTGTAGGAGTTTCAAAGCATCATCGATCATTTTGTCCTTGCACAGTCCATCAATAATTGTGTTATAGGATATCACGTTAGCTGTAAAACCTTCTTCTTCCATTGCTCTGAGTAAGTTAATAGCCATGGTTGTTTTCCCAGATTTACATAGGCCATTCATAATAGTCCCATATGTAACCTCAGTAGGTTCACAAATTTTCTGTCTGACCAATTTCTTGAATAGTTCGGCAGCATCAACAATCCTACCTTCTAAAGCAAGCCCATTAATAAGAGTGTTAAAGGTAACAATGTCAGGAACATAACCAAGCTTGAAGGTGCGGCCCAACATTGCAAACCCATAACTCAACTGGTTTAAATGGCAATAACAATTAATGGAAATGTTGATGGTATACAAATCTGAAATACCCAGCAAATGCAATTGATTCAAAAGAGAAAGGGCGGGTGAAAAATGCTTCATCTTGACAATGACTGAAATCAGATGGGTAAAGTGTTTGATTGAAGGGCGAGGCTGCGTTTGGAGCATTTCATCGAACAGTTGGAGAGCATGGTCGAGTTCAGTGATATTATCAAATCTGAGATGATTAGGAGGGAAAGTTAAAAAGGTAGAGGATGAGATAGAAGAAGGAGTTGAGAAATTGTTGAAATTGAGAAATTTTGGCCGGCGGCAAAAGAAAAGGGAGGCGAGGCATATGCCATTTGGGCTCAGTCTCAACATTCTTGGTTGGTCTGTGCGTGGGATGGCAGATGGCTATGTTTCAAAAACTAAATTGGTTGGTCTGTGGGTGGGTGGGATGGTTTTGCAAACCAATCTATGTTTCAAAAACTAAATTGGGAATAATTACATGAGAGGCCCTCACCCAACCCCAAAAATGCGAACCCAACAAATGTGAATTAGATGAACGGTATGATATACTCCCTCCGTCCCGCCCGAAAGGGCAATTTTGTTTCCTAGCACGAAAATTAAGAAATGAATAAGGAAAGTGATGTAAGAAAAAGAAAAAGGTTAAATGTTGTGAATAAGGAAAGTGATGTAAGAAAAAGGTTAAATGTTGTGAATATGAAAAATTAAATAGGAGAGAGAATGAGTGAGATGAATAGTTAGGAGAGAGAATGTTGTGAGTGTAAAAGTAAATTAGGAGAAAGAATGTGTGGGGTAGGAAGAGTATAAAAATAATAAAAACTTTCCTTTTTGGGATTGTGCCCTTTTAAATGGACGCCCAAAAAGGAAATTTGTGCCCTTTCGGACGGGACGGAGGGAGTAATGGATAATTTTCAAATAAACTATAAATGAAAAGACAGTATCAATTTCTAAAGGTAAATTCTATATACAAGGCACCTTACATACAAGGCACCAATAATTCCCAAACTACCCTTCGTGTGTCGTGCTCGAAAGGACGACATGAAGCCTTCATGTCGTGTACTTTTACATGATATCAACTAATTGGGTTAAATATTAGGTCGTATGAAATTATACGAAATTTAAATTTACTCTGTCATAAATGTCGTACAAAACAACACGATATAATGTCCTAATATCGTGTATATCCATACGACATATCAAAATGAAGGTGTTCTTCGATGATTTGCAACACGATGTTAATGATACGCATATGCTATGTTATATTATTGAATTGTGTTGTTAATTGAGCAAAATTTATACACTTATACATGACAAGGAACAAACGTCATATTGGATCATACAATATCATATAACCTATCATATTTAAGTGATACCACTTTATTTATTTGGAGGAAACTCATGTAGATGAAAAACACTTTAAATGTCATTTAGAATGTAGAAAAAAAAAAAAAAAACGAGGTAGCCGTATACCATTTTTCACAAGATCGGGACACATAAAACCCTAAAAACCCTAAATAATGGCACATATTTGTAACTCAATTTCCATTTGGATTTGGAGGAAACTCATGTAGATGAAAAACACTTTAAATGTCATCTAGAATGTAGAAAAAATTAAAAAAAATAAACGAGGTAGACGTATACCATTTTTCACAAGATCGGGACACATAAAATCCTAAAAACCCTAAATAATGGCACATATTTGTAACTCAATTTCCATTTTGATTTGGAGGAAACTCATGTAGATGAAAAACACTTTAAATGTCATTTAGAATGTAGAAAAAAAAAAAATAAATAAACGAGGTAGACGTATACCATTTTTCACAAGATCGGGACACATAAAACCCTAAAAACCCTAAATAATGGCACATATTTGTAAGTCAATTTCCATTTGGATTTGGAGGAAACTCATGTAGATGAAAAACACTTTAAATGTCATCTAGAATGTAGAAAAAAATTAAAAAAAATAAACGAGGTAGACGTATACCATTTTTCACAAGATCGGGACACATAAAACCCTAAAAACCCTAAATAATGCCACATATTTGTAACTCAATTTCCATTTGGATTTGGAGGAAACTCATGTAGATGAAAAACACTTTAAATGTCATTTAGAATGTATAAAAAAATTAAAAAAAAATAAACGAGGTAGCCGTATACCATTTTTCACAAGATCGGGACACATAAAATCCTAAAAACCCTAAATAATGGCACATATTTGTAACTCAATTTCCATTTGGATTTAGAGGAAACTCATGTAGATGAAAAACACTTTAAATGTCATCTAGAATGTAGAAAAAAATTAAAAAAAAATAAACGAGGTAGCCGTATACCATTTGTTATTTTATTATATGGTGTGTCGTGTTTAAATACACGACATTTACCAATACATTTCGTATGAACAATACACGAAATGAATCAGGGTGCATCTCGTGTATTGTTCATACCAGATAATTACCAGAAACAAAGACTATATCGTGTTTGTATACACGATATGTACCAAAATATCTCGGGTATATACACACGAGATACACCCTGAAGCCCTACATAAAACGCGATATACACGCAGACAACGGCCCAACAGAGACACCATTGCTGTACACCCATGCAGCTGTGACACCATTGTCCAAGTCTTAACACCCATAAATTTATACCCATTATTTTCATTAATTCTCAAATCATCTAACACCATAGTATGGATTCTCCACAACATTCTCCAAGTTTTTATGATCATATTGATCTTGAGCTTGTGGAATATATTTTTGAAGAAGAAGGTTTGCCACCAAATTCTCCACATCAAAATCAAAATCCAAGCAGCAATGAAGTAAGTTTTTAAAGTTATATTTGGTGTTTTGATCAAAATCGCAATAAAAATCCAATGTTGAAACGAAATTGTTTTTCAAGATTGAATTTTTAAATTCTGATATTACTCTATTTCGTGTGAGATTATACGAGTTTTATGCTATTTGTCGTGTTTTTATACATGAGTTATGGCGTATTACCTCGTATTATATAACACGAGATAAATGTGTTTAAGTCGGGTACATTTATACGAGATGTTCAAGGAACATCTCGTATAATGTTACACGAAATGTCATACAACCTGTTGCTTATTGTGCAATTTTCTAATTGATGGTAATACAATTTGTAGGGACCGGATGTCAGTGATCAATTCGATATATATATATATATATATATATATATATATATATATATATATATATATATATATCTTTTTAAATTTAATTTTAAAATTTTTATTTTAGTTGATTATTGAACGTACAATTTAGATGTCAAAAGAAAAAGATATAGTTGATGATATAGGTGGGTTTAAAAAGAATCGGGAAAAAAGAATATATATATATATATCTTTTTAAACTTAATTTTAAAAATTTTATTTTAGTTGATTATTGAGCGTACAATTTAGATGTCAAAAGAAAAAGATATAGTTGATGATATAGGTGGCTTTAAAAAGAATCGGGAAAAAAGAAGAAGGAGAAGACCAGAGTTCGAACTTGGCACATCCAAGTTAGACAAAATGGCTAATACCATCTAGACAACCTAAGTCATCATGTTTTCTCCTACAATAAATAAATATTTATAAACGCATTTATTTTTGGGCCAATACCTAGGAGTAGTAGAAAATATGAGGCCTCATAAAATTTTGGGCCATGTTCAAATGGGTTCCTTGCACTTGCCCAAAATTGGGCCCGGTGATTGGGGGCCAGCGGTGGTGGCAGACGAAAGTATTGATGATATTGTATCATATTTTTAAATATTGTAGGATATTTAATTTAATGAGGAATTTGAAGGAAATAATTTGTCTGTGGAAAGAGACTTATGAGTCAAATTCTTTTACTTTTGCAATTGTGAATCTCACCAGAATTGAAAATTCCGATTCGAGATGCCATAGCATACAAATCAAAGGCCTTGCGTTGAGAATTGGGACATAGTCCAGTGCACTATTCGAGGAGTTTCGTGAAATATAAAATAATGTAGGGTAGCGGAAGCAATGCCAAGATAGAATAGAATCGATTACTGTTGTACCGCGCACGATAACAAGTAGTTGATCTTCAACCCACGTTGAATCGCGCACGATTGCCGGGAATTGGATGAAAGGAGAAACTCCAACTTTCGAATTAAAAAGAGTAAACACTCAAATTTTATTAATCAACAACCAATTTTCAAAATGGAATTTTTATAGGGGTGCTACAACTTAGAAAACAAGTCAAACTCTTCTAAAATTAATCCTAATTTATATGGTAACCTACTAAAACTCTAAGACATCATAATATTGAGTAAATATACTTCTAAACATGATTTATCACCTAATTAAATAATAATCCGAAAATAACATTAAATAAATAAAACTAAAACTAAACTTATCACTATATTCATCTTCATCATTCTCCTCGGCTACGAAAAAATTGCCTCGAATTTGCAGCAAGTTGTAGTCGAATCTTGATCATTGCATAAAAAATATTTGTAACGATCCTCTCATTGAAATAATACTTGAACACTTGAAATCTTCCTTTATAACCTTGTCGGACTTTAAACTTGCTTACTTGAGTAACAACCTCCATCCAATCCGTCCAATGTAATCTAATAAACTCATGAAGTAACCAATTTTTTATGTAACTAGAAGAAAATGTCTTTGAATGAGGGATATCAAACGGATCAACGAATCGATGACTAATAATCTCTTCATCATAAATCGAAGGCTGAAACCAATCAATCATAGATTGTGGAAAAGGTGTATCGGAAAAAGGTAGGACACTATCAAACTGACAATTTTCACAATCACACTTATCATATTTTGGAGGTATTGACCAATCAATAGGAACAACAACACTTGAAGACTCAAAGAAAGGCCAAGATAGATCAAACATCTTTTTTGGTTTTTTGGTTTTTTTTTTTGAAAATATAAGGAGAACAAAAATTGATAAACGAATACCTCAACCGGAAACGAAAATCCCTGGTTTTGACTCTGAATACCAACTAATGTAGGGTAGCGGAAGCAATGACAAGATAGAATAGAATTGATTACTGTTGTACCGCACACGATAACAAGTAATTGATCTTCAACCCACGTTGAATCGCGCACAATTGCCGGGAATTGGACGAAAGGAGAAACTCCAACGTTCGAATTAAAAAGAGTAAACACTCGAATTTTATTAATCAACAACCAATTTTCAAAATGGAACATAGTCCTATTTTTATAGGGCTGCTACGACTTAGAAAACAAGTCAAACTCTTCTAAAATTAATCCTAATTTATATGGTAACCTACTAAAACTCTAAGACATCATAATATTGAGTAAATCTACTTCTAAACATGATTTATCACCTAATTAAATAATAATCCGAAAATAACATTAAATAAATAAAACTAAAACTAAACTTATCACTATATTCATCTTCATCATAAAATGGGTGAAATGTCTGATTTGGCTTGATGAGAGTTACATATTATATCAAGTCCGTTACTTGTAAATGTAATGTTATTTATAGAGTTAAGGACTCTTAGACCCATAGTCCAGATTAATAAGCCATTTTAACCCATTTGAGATGAAAATCCCACTAAACCCCACCATTAACAGGCTGTTAATTTTCCGTCATTATCAAAAACCCTAAGAACAAAGCATGAAGCGGTGGCCAAGTTCAAGCAAATTTCCGAGGCTTACGACGTTCTAAGCGATTCTCTGAAGCGTCAGATCTACGATCTATACGGCGAGGAGGCTCTCAATTCCGGTCAGGTCCCTCCTCCACCGCCTTCGTCCTCCGGATGCGGCTCCTACGGCGGTCACTATAATAATCAGCACCAGTACCCTAATTTCAAATCTTCGTCCTTCGGACGCGGCTCCTATGCGGCTCCTACGGTGAGGAGGCTCTCAAGCAAATTTTCTTACTATTTTTTTGAATCTTTGGATTATAATTTCATGAAAAATCACAAGAATTTGATTGATTTTGGGTTTTGGGTTATACTCCGTAGAATGTAATGTGGTAATTAAGTTTCTTCTGTTTTACAATCTGCTGTGTTTATGAACTGAAATAAGGCTATTTTAATTGTAGGACCAAAATTACTGAGTTTCTTCAAGCATAATTTAGCATAAAAAAATGCGGGGGTGATTTGATCTCATGATGATTGCACAATGACTAGCAAGCAGTTCTTTGAATACTATATGTTACGTTTACTGAATCTATATGGGTATCAAAAGATTGCTTTTCTTGGATGAGCACAGTGGTTGAGATTCATATACTGTCTATGCACAATGACTAGCAAGCAGGTCCTATATCTATTGCTATAGGATCATTCAAGGTTCTTATTGCTTTGTATATAATGTTGGCAGGTCCTATACCAATTGCTATAGGACCAATTAAAGGGCTTATAGTTTTGTATATGATGTTGGCAGGTCCTATACCCATTGCTATAGTGAAAGATGTCGAAGGGGTGAATGATGAAGGAAAAGCCTTAATAGAAGTGAATAATGAAGAAAGTGAAAAAGAAGAAGAGGGTAATGAAGATATTGAAAAAGAAGAATACCAATGATTCAGGAAGCTGTTTGTTTGATAATGAGATATAATATATGTTGTTGTTTATGATGTTGTAGATGACTTATAGCAGGTCTTATAACTTTTGCTATAAGACCTCTTATTAGTGTTATTGTTTATGTTGTTTTTGATGGTATAAGACCAGGTGTTATTATTCTTACAATTTGTGTATGACTAATAATAGGTCTTATACCTGTTACTATAAGACCTCTTATTAGTGTTTTAACATTTTTTTGTTGGTCCTATACCAGTTGCTATAGGACCAATTAAAGGGCTTACATATTTGTATATGATGTTGCTAGGTCCTATACCAGTTGCTATAGGACCAATTAAAGGGCTTATAGCTTTGTATATGATATTGACAGGTCCTATACCAATTGCTATAGGACCAACTAAGGGGCAATATATTTCAATAGTATAAACTGTGGAGAAAAATTAATTTAAAAAAAAATGAGATTTCACAATCAATTAATGAGATTCAATATTCAAAGCTATAAAACCATTGGATGGTCTTCTAGCAAGTAGTATAGGACCTCACACAATCTTATACCAACGCATTAAGATCTGTGAATGGTCCTATAGCAACTGGTATAGGACTTAACAACATCATATACAAAGCTATAAGCCCTTTAATTGTTCCTATAGCAATGGGTATAGGACCTGCCAACATCATATACAAAGCTATAAGCCCTTTAATTGGTCTTATAGCAAGCAACTGGTATAGGACCTGTCAATATCATATACAAAGCTATAAGACCTTTGAATGGTCCTATAGCAATTGGTATAGGACCTATCAATATCATATACAAAGCTGTAAGCCCTTTAATTGGTCCTATAGCAACTGGTATAGGACCTGCCAACATCAAATACACAGATATAAGCCCTTTGAATGGTCCTATAGCAACTGGTATAAGACCTGGCAACATCAAATACACAACTAAAAGAACTTTAAATGGTCCTATACCAAGTGCTATAGGACTTGGCAACATCGTATACAAAGCTTTAAGACCTTTTAATGGTCCTGTAGCAAGTGATATAGGACCTGCTCTATTATGCATTTCATTGTATGTCCACTTGTTTTGCCTATGATTTTATAAAGTGGATGTACTAGTTTGCACTAAATTATATAAAATCATGTATATGATGTTTGCAGGTCCTATACCAATTAGTATATGACCAATTAAAGGGCTATTAGCTATGTATATGAAGTTGGCAGGTCCTATACCAATTGCTACAGAAAAGAAAATTAAAAGCATTAATAATAAAATTCTCATACTATTTTAGGATATAAAAACTCCAGTAACCAAAATTCTAAAAAGAATATAAATGTATAATATTCAGATCAATGGTGTAAAATGTCAAATAAAAAGTGTACAAAACGACATTAATAATTGTTTGACTAAAAAAATTCAAATATACGGAATTTGCTGTGAGGACCCCGACCCGGAACCTACACGTGTCCCGAGTTGGAGCATCCTCAAACTAACCCAAATTTACTAAACTTTGAAAACTTTAATATAACTTTCAAACATAACTAGATTAACATAACCATTTCAAAACAACTCCACTACTCTCCACACCGGAGGAAGAGTGGACTAACTTTGAAAATACTAAATTGTTTTTGTTACAAAAGATTGTGGTTCCAACGTAGAAATTTAAGTTTATAATTACAAACTCCCTAGAGGAATTATAACAAAATATACTTTCTACGCCAATCTAACGTACCCCGACAATACTCAAAAGCTCACTGCCAAACTCCTTTCCGCCCTTACTTGGCCGGTCCGCCTGTCTCGGGATCTAAAAACATTAAAGGGAGAGGGGTGAGAATAAATCTCAGCAAGCTATTATGAATGCAGCAATATGCCAAATAAAATGCAACACATAACAAGTTGCACATAACTCATTGGAAAAGCTGTAAACACCTTCCATTACCTTGGTTTACCTTTTCCCGTCTGAACAATAGTCGTACAACATTGGGTATAATAATACTCCAATCTTAAGTGAGCTGCTTAAGCAATACTCACATCTTATAAGACCCATTTTTCAGGGAACCAAATAAGATAGTAGCAACTCTGTAAGGCTTTTGGCTCACTACAGATGCTATACCCCGACCTGTGGCCACAGGAGGGGACAGTCACAAATATAACATAATCCGATCACATTAGGTCACACTTCCATAATTGATCGTATTATGTTATACCCCCAACATCAGCTGATTAACAAATTATCAAGCACATAATAGTTACTTGAAACATAATCCACAAAAAGGGATAACAATATAGCAACATGGTAAAATATACTCATGTCCAACCAATATCATAGTGCCACATTTATTCAACACACTATGCATAATATAAACAATGTATAAGAACTCAAGTAAGGCAAGGAAGTATCATCAATCCATCATACAAGGTCATTATACAGTAATACAAGGCCCCTATGAAGGTTCAAGCTCAATTTACCAAGTGGGAGTCACAATTTATAAGTGACCAAACAAGATTGCTAAACTAATTCTGGTTCAGATTTAAAGTGAAGTTCTGGGGTCTTGGGCGACCGCCCATACCACTTGGGCGACCGCCCAAGTGGGTTTTCAATTGGATCCCAAGTTCCTGCCCTCTTGGGCGACCGCACATCACCTCGGGCGACCGCCCAAGAGGATTTCCAAGGCATACTAGTTTCTCGGGCAAAGATGGGCGGCCGCCATGCCCTCGGGCGACCGCCCAAGTGTCCTTCCAAAGAAATTCCCAGATTTCAACTCCTCTACTTAGCTTCAATTCCCTTTCTTTTTATCTACCCTAATTTCAAGAACACCAAGAGGATTTCCTAGCTTTACAAGAATCATCATAAATCATGTAACCCATAATAATGGAAACCTAGATTATTCATCACTAAATCTTCCACCCATTTCATACCCTCTAAATCATCTTCCATGAATATTAACTTCATCCTATTTCATTTACCAACCATCCAACTCCTATAAGGTTTCCAAAGTATGGAACAAACATCATAAGAACAAGAATAACATTAAGGAGTTTATGAACAAGTAGAAGAAGGGAAATCATAACAACTCACCTTAGGATTTTTGGATGAAAAGATGATCTTCTTAGCTTGATTGATTCCTCTAGTTGTCCCAACCTCAAAAGTACTCTTGGATTTGGAAATGGATGAGAAATGGGCTTGCTATGTGCCTTGGAAGATGAGGCTTTCAATGGAGGTTTTCCATGGAGGGTTTTTGGCTAGATGGAAGTAAGAAGAATGATGAGGAGGTGAAAGGAGTATGGAAGGTATGGGTGGTTTTGACTAATTGGGACAAGGAGGATGAGTGAATTAGGGGGAGGCATGGCCCCCCATGCCACCAATACTCAAGGCTTTCACCAAAATAACAATTTTGTCCCCTAATATTCCAAAGCATTTAAATTAAACCCTCCTACTCAAGTATTTATTCCACATACTTTAATCCTCCTTCCACATTTTATTCATTTTCTATTATTATATTTTTCCCAATGCTTTATTTTATTTCTCTAGAAATCCTAAGGGTTCTAAATTATCCTCCAACCATTTCATCTTGACATAAGAATGTAAAGACATAAAATAGACACATAAGTTAACATTAATATTAAAAGCATATAATATTATACTAAAATTGTGCCTAGGGTTAGGGTCGTTACACTCACTCCCCCTTAAAGAAAATTCGTCCCGAATTTAAAAAAAAAAACTTACTTGGATGCTCAAACAACCAAGGGTATTTTGCTCTCATCTCCGACTGTATCTCCCACGTCGCTTCCTCAACGGTGTGATTCTTCCAAAGGATCTTCACTATCGGAATACTCTTAGTCCTCAACTCCTTAACTTGGAACTCTAAGACTCTCAATGGTTCCTCAACATAAGACATGTCCGCTTGAACATCATCGGGGGGAGAACTCAAAATATGGGAAGGATCATGACAATACTTCCTCAACATAGAAACATGGAAAACATCATGGAGTAAAGAAAAAGACGGAGGTAATGCCAACCGGTAAGCCAAATCCCCAATCTTCTCTAGAATCTCAAACGGACCAACGAACCTCGGAGCCAATTTACCCTTATTACCAAACCTTTTGATTCCCGTCCTCGGAGAGACCTTCAAGAACACAAAGTCACCAACCTGAAAAGATAAATCCCGTCTTCTATTATCGGCGTAGCTTTTTTGTCTACTCTGAGTCGTCTTCAATCTATCCCGAATCACCTTGATCCTTTCCGTTGAATCTCTAACCAAATCCGGGCCCCAAAGTCTCGCTTCACCAACCTCGTCCCAACACATCAGAGATCGACACTTCCTACCATACAACGCTTCATACGGAGCCATCTCAATACTAGACTGATAACTGTTGTTGTAGGCAAACTCCACTAACGGTAAATGACCTTCCCAAGACAATTGGAAATCCATCACACAAGCCCGTAACATATCCTCAAGTATCTGAATAGTTCTCTCGGACTGATCGTCGGTTTGAGGATGAAACGCCGTACTGAAACATAATTTAGAACCCAAGGCTTCATGCAATGCTCTCCAAAACCTAGAAGTAAATCTCGGATCTCTGTCGGAAACAATGCTAACCGGAACCCCGTGAAGTCTCACAATCTCCTTCATATATAACTGAGCTAACTTCTCTAAAGAAAACTTGGTTGACACCAGAAGAAAATGAGCCGACTTTGTCAATCTATCCACAATAACCCAAATAGCATCCATCTTCTTCGCGGTAAGAGGCAAACCCGAAACAAAATCCATCGAGATCCCTTCCCATTTCCACTCCGAAATATCCAATGGTTGAAGTAGTCCCGCCGGTCTTTGATGTTCGGCCTTAATCTGTTGACAAGTCAAACACTTAGATACATAATCCACAATTTCCCTCTTCATACCATTCCACCAATACCCACGCTTCAAGTCTTGATACATTTTCGTACTACCCGGATGAATCGCAAACTTGGACTTATGGCCATCCTCTAAGACACGACTCTTGATTTCCGGTGACGAAGGAACGCAAATTCTCCCTTGAAAGGTTAAAATCCCATCTCTATTCAACGCAAATTCCCCGGCTTTCCCATCTTGCACTTGATCTAAAATTTTCTTTAACTACGGATCACCTTGTTGAGCTTCCTTCAAATCTCCATACAATGTAGGAACGGCTCGCACATTCGCAATGATTACCTCACTCTTCAATTCTCGGGAACTCAAAGCTGTCACATACGCCTTTCGGCTAATCGCATCCGCCACTACATTGGCCTTCCCCGGATGATAAGAAATTATACAATCAAAATCCTTCAAGAACTCAAGCTATCTCCTTTGTCGGTTGTTCAACTCCTTTTGGGTAAATAAGTACTTCAAACTCTTATGATCGGTGAATATCTCAAATTTCACCCCATAAAGGTAATGCTTCCATTTATGCAACACAAATACGATCGTCGCTAATTCCATATCATGAGTAGGGTAATTCTGTTCCGCCGGTGATAACTTCCTAGAGGCATACGCAATAACTTTCCCATTTTGCATCAATACACACCCCAAACTCGCCTTCGAGGCATCACTATAGATCACAAAATTCTCACAACCATCCGAAAGGGTAAGAACAGGAGCCGTCGTCAACCTCTTCTTCAACTCATTAAAACTTTCTTCACATTTAGAATCCCATACAAACGATACATCTTTCCGAGTCAACCTAGTCAATGGAGTCGCAATCCAAGAAAAATCCTCTATAAACCTTCGGTAATACCCCGCCAAACCAAGGAAACTACGAACCTCAGTCACAGTCGAAGGTTGCTTCCAATTAACCACTGCTTAACCACTGCTTCAATTTTCGAAGGGTCCACGGGAATTCCCAAACTCGACACTACATGCCCCAAGAAAGAAACCTGCTCAAGCCAAAACTCAAACTTGCTGAACTTGGCGTACAACTGCTTCTCACGAAGAACTGACAAGACAATCCTCAAATGATTTTCATGCTCCTCCCGAGACTTAGAATATACAAGGATGTCGTCTATGAATACCACCACAAAACTATCAAGATAGGGCTTGAAAACACGGTTCATCATATTCATAAACACGGCTGGAGCATTAGTCAACCCGAACGGCATCACAACATACTCATAGTGACCATATCTAGTTCGGAAAGCTGTTTTGGCAATATCATCCGGCCTAATCTTCAACTGATGGTATCCGCTTCTCAAATCATGTTTTGAGTAGATAACAGAACCTTGGAGTTGGTCAAATAAATCATCTATATGCGGAAGAGGATACTTATTCTTTATGGTGGCTTGGTTCAACAAATGATAATCTATACATAATCGTAAGGTACCATCCTTCTTCCTAACAAATAGAACCGGTGCTCCCCACGGAGACACACTTGGGCGTATAAAACCCCGGTCTAGCAATTCTTGCAATTGGACCTTCAACTCTTTTAACTCGGCCGGAGCCATTCTATAGGGTGCTTTAGAGATAGGGGCGGTACCGGGTACTAAGTCAATACAAAACTCTACCTCACGATCCGAAGGCATAGAGTACTCACTAAAAAACACGTCACTAAACTCATTCACAACCGGGACATGAGCTAACTCGGGGGACTTCTTATTGGAATCTACCACATAAGCCACGTAACCCGCACACCCCTTAAATAGCATCTTTCTAGCTTTTAAGGTGGAAATAACATGTAAACCGAACATAGATTTATCCGCATCAAATAGAAAAGTAGGCACATCAGGCATAGCAAATGAGACTCATTTTCTACGACAGTCTACCAAAGCATGACACTGACTCAACCAATCCATCCCAAGGATCACATCAAAGTCACGGATTGGTAACTCGACCAAATCCACCGGCAATACATGCCCACATATAGTCACATCACAACCATGGTATATCAAAGAAGATGCAAGGCACTCTCCCATAGGAGTAGAGACCTCCAACACATACGGCATAGATTCAGGCAATTTATGCAATGCACATGCAAAATGAGATGCCACAAATGAATGGGAAGACCCGGGATCTATAAGAATGCGGGCCTTAACTCCTGAGATAGGGACTATACCTCTAATAATGGCATTGGGATCGACCTCTCCTCGACCCAAAGCAAACACTCGACCTTGCACTCTATCTTTGGGTTTCCCATCGACATCTCTCTTCACACCACTACCTTGTCCCCCTTGACCACTACCCGAAGCTTGTTTATTCTGCCACTTGGGACAATTCCTCCGGAAATGGCCTGTCGCCCCACACTCTAAACATCGGCCTTGCTTGCTCCAACACTTGTCCTCCGAATGCCCTTGCTTCTTGCAATATCCACACGATGCCCCAAACTGACCTGGAGTCGATCGATTTGCCGGAGCCGCTACGTTTCCTCCTCGATTTGCTCCCGGAGCGAATGCCCTTGGCTGCCCTCTGTTCTGTCCCGAACCTTGACCTTGGAATCTGTTTCTGTTCCCGCCTTCAGATTTTCCACAATGCTCCTCTATATCATTCTCAATTCGGTACGCCATATTCACAGCCGCTTGGAAGTTGGCAAAGTCATGAGTCAATAATTGCTTCCGGAACTCCACCCTTAAGCCTTTCACGAACCTGTAGACACGCCTCTCTTCATCCGGTACTAAATGGGGACAATATCGGGCTAACTCCGTAAACTTGGCTGAATACTGTGCTATAGACATTGTCCCTTGCTCCAATTTCAGAAACTCAACCTCCTTCTTATCTCTAGTCACCATCGGAACGAAGTGATCCCGGAACTTACGTGTGAAATTCTCCCAAGTTTGCGGTGTCAAATCCCGGTCCCAACCATCCTTCACTACCTGCCACCAGTGCTCTGCGGGTCCTTCCAACTTGAATACGGCACATCTCACCTTTTCTGCATCCGAACTCTCCATTGCCGAGAAAATCTTATTCATCGCTTCAAGCCACCTCTCCGCCTTCACCGGATCCGGATCTCCGTTGAAGCTAGGAGGAGACATCTTCACGAACTTCTCTAGACCACGGTGCCCTTGCCTACCTTCGGGTTGTTGTTGTCCCCTACCTTGATTCTGATTTGCCATATTCTGAAGAAACACTCGGAACATATCCATCATTTCGGCATTCGGATTTCCAACATTTCCCAAAGCCCGATCCTGATCTCCATCATTACCCGCCATTAGTACAAACTCCTGCATTAAACACTCGGCGTCAGTTATCACACACTCTCACTCAGCTAGACTCTACCCGAGAACTCTAACCGAGCTCTGATACCAACTGTGAGGACCCCGACCCGGAACCTACACGTGTCCCGAGTTGGAGCATCCTCAAACTAACCCAAATTTACTAAACTTTGAAAACTTTAATATAACTTTCAAACATAACTAGATTAACATAACCATTTCAAAACAACTCCACTACTCTCCACACTGGAGGAAGAGTGGACTAACTTTGAAAATACTAAATTGTTTTTGTTACAAAAGATTGTGGTTCCAACGTAGAAATTTAAGTTTATAATTACAAACTCCCTAGAGGAATTATAACAAAATATACTTTCTACGCCAACCTAACGTACCCCGACAATACCCAAAAGCTCACTGCCAAACTCCTTTCCGCCCTTACTTGGCCGGTCCGCCTGTCTCGGGATCTAAAAACATTAAAGGGAGAGGGGTGAGAATAAATCTCAGCAAGCTATTATGAATGCAGCAATATGCCAAATAAAATGCAACACATAACAAGTTGCACATAACACATTGGAAAAGCTGTAAACACCTTCCATTACCTTGGTTTACCTTTTCCCGTCTGAACAATAGTCGTACAACATTGGGTATAATAATACTCCAATCTTAAGTGAGCTGCTTAAGCAATACTCACATCTTATAAGACCCGTTTTTCAGGGAACCAAATAAGATAGTAGCAACTCTGTAAGGCTTTTGGCTCACTACAGATGCTATACCCCGACCTGTGGCCACAGGAGGGGACGGTCACAGATATAACATAATCCGATCACATTAGGTCACACTTCCATAATTGATCGTATTATGTTATACCCCCAACATCAGCTGATTAACAAATTATCAAGCACATAATAGTTACTTGAAACATAATCCACAAAAAGGGATAACAATATAGCAACATGGTAAAATATACTCATGTCCAACTAATATCATAGTGCCACATTTATTCAACACACTATGCATAATATAAACAATGTATAAGAACTCAAGTAAGGCAAGGAAGTATCATCAATCCATCCTACAAGGTCATTATACAATAATACAAGGCCCCTATGAAGGTTCAAGCTCAATTTACCAAGTGGGAGTCACAATTTATAAGTGACCAAACAAGATTGCTAAACTAATTCTGGTTCAGATTTAAAGTGAAGTTCTGGGGTCTTGGGCGACCGCCCATACCACTTGGGCGACCGCCCAAGTGGGTTTTCAATTGGATCCCAAGTTCCTGCCCTCTTGGGCGACCGCACATCACCTCTTGGGCGACCGCCCAAGAGGATTTCCAAGGCATACTAGTTTCTGGCAGCATGGGCGGCCGCTCATGCCCCCTTGGGCGACCGCCCAAGTGTCCTTCCAGCAAATTCCCAGATTTCAACTCCTCTACTTAGCTTCAATTCCCTTTCTTTTTATCTACCCTAATTTCAAGAACACCAAGAGGATTTCCTAGCTTTACAAGAATCATCATAAATCATGTAACCCATAATAATGGAAACCTAGATTATTCATCACTAAATCTTCCACCCATTTCATACCCTCTAAATCATCTTCCATGAATATTAACTTCATCCTATTTCATTTACCAACCATCCAACTCCTATAAGGTTTCCAAAGTATGGAACAAACATCATAAGAACAAGAATAACATTAAGGAGTTTATGAACAAGTAGAAGAAGGGAAATCATAACAACTCACCTTAGGATTTTTGGATGAAAAGATGATCTTCTTAGCTTGATTGATTCCTCTAGTTGTCCCAACCTCAAAAGTACTCTTGGATTTGGAAATGGATGAGAAATGAGCTTGCTATGTGCCTTGGAAGATGAGGCTTTCAATGGAGGTTTTCCATGGAGGGTTTTTGGCTAGATGGAAGTAAGAAGAATGATGAGGAGGTGAAAGGAGTATGGAAGGTATGGGTGGTTTTGACTAATTGGGACAAGGAGGATGAGTGAATTAGGGGGAGGCATGGCCCCCCATGCCACCAATACTCAAGGCTTTCACCAAAATAACAATTTGGCCCCCTAATATTCCAAAGAATTTAAATTAAACCCTCCTACTCAAGTATTTATTCCACATACTTTAATCCTCCTTCCACATTTTATTCATTTTCTATTATTATATTTTTCCCAATGCTTTATTTTATTTCTCTAGAAATCCTAAGGGTTCTAAATTATCCTCCAACCATTTCATCTTGACATAAGAATGTAAAGACATAAAATAGACACATAAGTTAACATTAATATTAAAAGCATATAATATTATACTAAAATTGTGCCTAGGGTTAGGGTCGTTACATTTGCAATGGCTCCTTGCATGATCTTTTATATGTTATTCTTCTTTTCCACATCGACGACCTGTCATCTTTCTCTTTGTATTCCTGTATATATTGACAACCATGAAATGATCTGAATGAACTTCAAACACATCTTTGTCTCAACTAAATTTAACAATGGATTAATAGGAATCAAATTGATTGAACTTTGCAACAACAGACAATCTTTCATAGTTCAACATCACCATCATTAGACTCCACCCCCATTGACAGTTAAAAAGGAAATATTCTGCAAAAAAAAAAAAAAACAATAATTAAGGCTTGGTATAAGACTACTTAGGTCTTTTACCTAATGGTATAAGATCAAGTAGTTTCAAATTGAACAATTGTTACTGGATCAAGGCACATCCAAATCAAAAAGCAAAATAGAGCAGGTCCTATAGCAAAGGTTATAGGAACTGGAACAGGTCCTCTGTCACATTAATAATAAAAAATATAATGAAGAAATTTTCCTCAAAATCATATGCACACTATAACAGATCCTATAGCAAGGGGTATAGGACCTATTACAAGTCATATACCACAACATCAAACAATCAAACTGAATCAAATCATCTCCAAATCAAATGCACACTATAATATGTCCTATATCAAATGTTATAGGACCTGGAACAGGTCCTCTGCCACATAAATAATCACAAACAAAATGAAGCATGTTAACTCAGAATCATATAAACACTAGAACAGGTCCTATAGCAAGTGTTATAAGACCTGTTACAGATCATATAACACATCAACAAACACAATCAAAATGAAGCAAGTCATCTCCACAACAAATGCACACTAAAAAATGTCCTATATCAATGATTATAGGACCTGGTATTAGAGATTTTTGAAGAAATATTTCAATTGATTGCTATTTAATAATTGAAACCGACAATGAAATTTCCATCCTATAGGCATAAATCATGTGCAGAGAATGTGGTTACGTAAGATCCAATCATATTACATCTGACCAAATGAACTAGAAGCATTTATGTGTGGATTCCATATCTCACAGAAGTTAACACTCCAAAAAAATTAATTTGCCGCTACAATTAAACCAAAAAGGAAGCCGCACATACTCAAATAAATGTAAATCTAAATGCGATCTAATACCAATAACAGAAAGGTAAAATCACCAGAAGAACACACCAATAAGATCAACAAATATTATCAATGATAGAACAGATTAAGAATGCAGATGATAAATATTATCATTACATTGAGCTATGAATTAATTACTGAAACAAAAAACAAAATTCGGTAGATCTACAACAGATAAGAACAAATTAGGAATGGAATATGAAATTGAAAGAGCAGATCTGAAGAGGAACTTACCGGAAAACGAGATCTAGAAATGATTTGTCGGATTGATTGAAATGGGAGTATGCTTCAGATTCAATTTGACGGAAGTTAACGGCGTTTTGGCCGTTCCATGGTATAATGGGGTTTAAAGGGATTTCAATTTGGAATAACAAAGGAGTCAATCTTTTTTTATTTGGACTGGGTTTTGATGGGATATGATCTGGGATTTGTGGTTAAAAAGGAATTTTCCTTATTTATACTATATATAAAGCCATTGCCACTTTTCTCGCTCAGAAACGTAACTTTCAAAGACAACAATGTCATTTGCTTATGAAATTTGTAATTACTACAATAGTCTTGATGTTATGCTTATGCAATATTATGAAATTTGTAATTACTACAAAAGTCTTGATGTTATACAATAGTCTTGATGTTATGCTTATACAAAGGATGGAAATAAATAAATAAATACAATATTATTTATTCTTATCATATTCGTCATTGAAATTTGTTAGAAATTGGTAGTTTTATTGGTGTTTGACCAATATTTGACCAAGTTTCTAGAAGTTTCTATTTTGTAAAAATAGAAATAAGTTGCAAATAATTAATCTACATTTAGTGTAGATTAAAATGGTATATTTATTTTCTCAAAACCAATTTCGGGTGAATGAGAAATTAATGGTTAAAGTGAGCAACTTAATGTTGTTATTTGAAGAGAAGTTGGAATGGAAGAACCATATCCCACATTGCTAGGAAAAGGGAAGTTACTTCACTTTATTAATGTGAGCATCCAAGGAAGGAGACATCAAGTTAATCTCCTTGGGCCAACCTAGTTGGGCCATTGGCACAACCATGCATCCAAGTGGGCTATTGAGCTAGTTTTGTTCTAGTTCAAAAAGGACCCACAACCCGTGAAGCGCGCGAAGGGCGGAATGGGCGGTTTAGGGCGCACTTTGCACTTCGCATCGTCGCTAGGAGCCTTAAACTTTTGACGGAATTCAGCTCGGTGCAAATGGGTGTGGCTCGTCTGGGCTAAGGGATTGGGCCAGCCGAATGTGGGATGGTTTGGGCCGAATGGCAGTGGGCCAGCGGATGCTTGGCTACTGATCCGGTTAGAGCATTGGGTTGTGATGGTTGGAGAAAAGGCATGGGGCGACCCATGTCTCTTGGAAGAGGTGGGTCAAGGCTGTTGGGTCAACCCAGCAGATCTCCTCCATCCAATTCACTTAGATCCTACGGTCCAGATTTAACGGGTGCAATTTGTGTCTATTCCCAATAGACACCCCATCTCTTCAATAACTATAAATAGCCCCCTCCTCCTCATTTCATTTCCATCCAAATCATTCAAGCATTCTATTCTCTAAAGCATCCTAGCATTCATAAGTCTTGCTTTTCGAGTCCAAGAAAATCCCGAGTATTCAGTAGCTCGCCCGATAGTTTCAGAATTGTTGTGCTGCAATCTGAAATTCCGAAAGTCGTTGTATCTTGGAGACAATTGCCGTAGACCGTGAGCACTCGTATACGGGGCAATATTGTCTTACGGAGAAAGAGTCAAACTCTTGCCTCGACTTATTTTGAAATATAATTTTCCGTCCCGTTTCTTTTTCAAAGCTATTTTTTAAATACACCCAATTTTTCCAACAATCGTAAGACAATATTTTGTGTGTTTAAAGAATGGCATCCGACTCCACCTCCGCTCCTTCTCCTGGCTCGGGAACTCCTGCTGCTCCCATCCATATCCATGCAGAGAAACCGGCAAAATTCACCGGTACAGATTTCAAAAGCTGGCAACAAGAGATGATGAACCTCTTAACCAACCTCGGTTTGAAGATGTTCGTTGAACAAGATATCCCCGCTAGTCGGGATGATGATTCAGATCCGCAAGGACGGATAGCCACAGAGGCATGGAATTATGGAAATCTCATATGTAAATTGTACATATTGAGTGGGCTAAGTAAAGCCCTATACCAGGAGTACTGTCTCGTGGAGACAGCCAAGGAGTTGTGGAACTCATTGGAACGGGTCTACAAGATTCAAGAGACCGACTCCAGAAATCAAGCCACCGTTATTGAAAGGCTGAATGAGCTTGATTTAGAAGCCATGGTGTGTGAAACTTATGAAGCCACCTTAGCAAATCTTGAAGACACCAGTAATAAATGGTGGATAGACACTGGGGCTACCCGCCACATATGTGCTGATAGATTTTGTTTTTCGTCATACACTCCTATCAGTGGAGAGAAGGTGTGTATGGGAAACGGTGTCACTTCCAACATCATGGGATTTGGAAAGGTTATACTGAAGATGACTTCAGGCAAAGAGCTAACTCTCAAGGATGTGCTGCATGTCCCAGACATTCGCAAGAACCTGGTTTCCGGATCGCTGTTGAGCATGGCTGGATTTAAACTAGTGTTTGAGTTAGAAAACTTTGTATTGACCAAGAATGATATGTTTCTTGGAAATGGGTACCTTGAAAAGGGCCTGTTTAAAATGAATGTAAGATGTATTATCCGCATGGAAGCGAAGAATGAAAAGTATGTTGCTTATTTGTCTGAGTGTTCTAATTTATGGCATGATAGATTAGGACATGTGAATCTAAATTCATTACGTAGGTTAGTAAATTTAAATTTACTTCCTAAAATGAAATTTGATTCAGAAAATAAGTGTGAAATTTGTGTGGAAGCAAAATTGACGAAGTCACCCTTCCCCACTATTGAAAGAAATACTACCCCTCTAGAATTAGTCCATACGGACATATGTGATTTAAAACTTGTGCAAACTAGAGGTGGGAAGAAGTACTTCATAACGTTCATTGATGATTGCACTAGATATTGTCATGTGTATCTTTTGAGAAGCAAAGATGAAGCTTTAGAAGCTTTCAAAGGATATAAGAATGAAGTTGAGAATCAACTTAATGTAACAATTAAGAAGATTCGTAGTGATAGAGGTGGAGAGTATGTAGCACCGTTTGAAAATATTTGCTGGGACGCTGGCATTATTCATCAAACGACTGCTCCTTACACACCTCAATCAAATGGAGTTGCTGAAAGGAAAAATTGAACTCTTAAGGAGATGATGAACACAATGTTGATCAGCTCAGGCTTACCCGATAACTTGTGGGGGGAAGCAATCCTTTCAGCTAACTACATTCTTAACAAATTACCATACAAGAATAAAGATAAAACTCCATATGAATTATGGAATGGAAGAAAGCCTTCCTACAATTATCTTAAAGTGTGGGGGTGCCTAGCAAAGGTAGAAATACCTAAACCTAAACAAGTGCGGATAGGACCCAAAACCATTGATTGCATTTTCATTGGATATGCAAACAATAGTAGTGCATATCGATTCTTAGTGCACAAGTCTGAAATTCCTGATATAACGGCAGGAATGACTATAGAATCAAGGAATGCAGTATTCTTTGAAACTAAATTTCCATGTAAGGAAAAGAATGAAGCAAGTTCAAATAAAAGAACTTATGATACGGCTATTGGTTCTTCTCAAGAAGATGAAGAGCCAAGACGAAGTAAGAGGACAAAGGTAGCTAAGACCTTTGGTCCTGACTTTCTAACTTACATGTTAGATGATGAACCAAGGACATTGCAAGAAGCTTTGTCTAGTCCAGAAGCTCCTCTCTGGAAAGAAGCTATCAATAGTGAAATTGAGTCCATCATGCAAAATCATACTTGGGAGATAGTAGATCTTCCTCCAGGATGCAAACCGTTGGGTTGCAAATGGATCCTTAAAAGGAAGTACAAAGCAGATGGAACTATTGATAAGTACAAAGCTAGATTGGTAGCTCAAGGGTTCAAACAAAGAGAAGGATATGACTTCTTCGATACGTATTCTCCTGTAACAAGGATCACATCCATTCGTGTTCTCATTGCTATCACAGCTCTGCATAACCTTGAGATACATCAAATGGATGTAAAAACGGCCTTTCTAAATGGAGAATTAGATGAGGAGATTTATATGCAACAACCTGAAGGGTTCGTTGCACATGGACAAGAACAAAAGGTCTCAGAAACTTGTCAAATCATTGTATGGTCTTAAACAAGCACCAAAACAATGGCACGAGAAGTTTGATCGAACCATGTTGTCGAACGGGTTCAAAATAAATGAGTGTGACAAATGTGTATACATTAAAGGCACACCCGATGAATATGTGATTGTATGTCTATACGTGGATGACATGCTAATCATTGGAAGTAATCATGATATAATCATGAAAACCAAAAAGATGTTAAAGAAGAACTTTGACATGAAAGATGCAGGTCAACGGATGTTATTCTAGGGATAAAGATCTCTAGGACGAGATAACGGAATTGTCTTATCACAATCTCACTACACCGAGAATGTGCTTAAGAAATTCGAAGCGTTCGATCTGTCTCGGCTAAGACTCCGGTAGATCTAAGTCTACATTTAGCCAAAAATAAAGGTGACCCGATATCACAATCAAATTATGCTCGAGTCATAGGAAGTTTAATGTACTTAACAAACTGTACTCGACCGGACATAGCATACTCGGTTAGTAAGGCGAGTAGATTCACGAGTAATCCAAATACGAACATTGGAAAGCACTAACAAGAGTGCTTAGGTATTTAAAACATACCATAAGCCATGGATTACATTATACGAGATATCAGTTTGTATTGGAAGGATACAGTGATGCAAATTGGATATCAGACACAAAAGACTCAAAATCCACAAGTGGGTATGTATTTACCATTGGTGGTGGAGCCGTGTCTTGGAAATCCTCTAAACAAACATGTATAGCTCGTTCCACAATGGAATCAGAGTTTATCGCCTTAGATAAGGCTGGAGAAGAAGCCGAATGGCTCAGAAATTTTCTAGAGGATATTCCATGCTGGAATAAGCCAGTGCCTCCTGTCATGGTACATTGTGACAGCATGTCAGCTATTGGAAGAGCTAAAAGCTGTATGTACAACGGAAAGTCGCGACACATACGGAGGAGGCATAATACAGTAAGACAATTGATCTCTAATGGAATAATTTCCATTGACTATGTAAAGTCAAAAGAAAATATAGCGGATCCATTTACGAAAGGAATAAACAGAGATCAAATGTACAATGCAGTAAGGGGAATGGGGTTAAAACCCACACAATAAAAGAAGTCTATAGCGGTAACTCAACCATGATGAGTGGAGATCCCACAAACTTGGTTCAATGAGACAACTAAGTTATGGATATTCTAGTAGCACACTTGGAACTTCTTAAAACCCATTCTCAGAAGCTGCCCAAGTGCAAGAAACCCTGCTGACGTGTGGTGAGGGTAAGCTTTAAAGCTTTTAATGATTCCTATACCTTAACAAAGGTGGAGTATTGCAGGTTACTCCTTATAGGAGATCACCTATATAAGTGAAGAAGTTTGGCCGCTTCTAATAGAAAACACTTATGAATCCAAGATATGGTCCAGGGCCGAATTGGACACAACGTGAGAACGAAAGATATCAGAATTGTTATCGTGTAAATGTTATTGTCTTGGTTTACACAAAACGCTGATCAGTTCAAGACATCGTGTTCACTGAGCAGCAAGTAAATCCGATAGCATCTTACTAGGGATGGTTCAAAGCCGAAACTACCTACCCCGATGCGGTAACAGTTCGTCGGGATTTTTCTTGAAAGTCTGCATTCATGCATTAATTTCATTCATGTGGGGGATTGTTAGAAATTGGTAGTTTTATTGGTGTTTGACCAATATTTGACCAAGTTTCTAGAAGTTTCTATTTTGTAAAAATAGAAATAAGTTGCAAATAATTAATCTACATTTAGTGTAGATTAAAATGGTATATTTATTTTCTCAAAACCAATTTCGGGTGAATGAGAAATTAATGGTTAAAGTGAGCAACTTAATGTTTTTATTTGAAGAGAAGTTGGAATGGAAGAACCATATCCCACATTGCTAGGAAAAGGGAAGTTACTTCACTTTATTAATGTGAGCATCCAAGGAAGGAGACATCAAGTTAATCTCCTTGGGCCAACCTAGTTGGGCCATTGGCACAACCATGCATCCAAGTGGGCTATTGAGCTAGTTTTGTTCTAGTTCAAAATGGACCCACAACCCGCGAAGCGCGCGAAGGGCGGAATGGGCGGTTTAGGGTGCTTGGCTAGCTTGGATTGGGCCGCCTGGGTCGAGTGGCGCTTGGACTGGGTTGGGCCGAATGGTAACTGATCCGGTTAGAGCATTGGGTTGTGATGGTTGGAGAAAAGGCATGGGGCGACCCATGTCTCTTGGAAGAGGCGGGTCAAGGCTGTTGGGTCAACCCAGCAGATCTCCTCCATCCAATTCGCTTAGATCCTACGGTCCAGATTTAACGGGTGCAATTTGTGTCTATTCCCAATAGACACCCCATCTCTTCAATAACTATAAATAGCCCCCTCCTCCTCATTTCATTTCCATCCAAATCATTCAAGCATTCTATTCTCTAAAGCATCCTAGCATTCATAAGTCTTGCTTTTCGAGTCCAAGAAAATCCCGAGTATTCGATAGTTCGCCCGATAGTTTCGAGAATTGTTGTCTTTGCAATCTGAAATTCGAAAGTCGTTGTATCTTGGAGACAATTGCCGTAGACCGTGAGCACTCGTATACGGGGCAATATTGTCTTACGAAGAAAGAGTCAAACTCTTGCCTCGACTTATTTTGAAATATAATTTTCCGTCCCGTTTCTTTTTCAAAGCTATTTTTTAAATACACCCAATTTTTCCAACAAAATTTGAATATGATTCTTCCCAACTAATTCACATTTTAAATAAAGTTCATTGTTTTTGACAAATGGGTTAGAAAACCACATTTGGATTCGAGCCAAGCCTATTTTTTAAATAATTCATTTTCACTATAAAAGTATTCACTTTCTTAAAGGTTGTTTTTTGAGAAACTAAAACAATTTTCCTTCATATATTATTCTTATTCGGAGCCTCCGCCCCATCACCACCGCCATCCCATTTTTATTTTCCCATCCAAAAATCATCACCAAGCTCCACCATTGTCCCCACACATCCTTTCGGTGTGTCCTTCTCTCTCTCTCTTTTTACATGCTTGGCAAGAGCAAGCTCTACAACCAAACAAAGAATCTCATTATAATTGAAAGATAAAATGATATGGTGTTTTTGGGATAGATACAAAAAACTAAGTAATAATTGTTAGATTATCTTCAGCCTAAACATAATCTAATAGCATGAACATGTCATAGATAATCAGCGGAAGCTATAGGAATCATACCTCCAGCCATTGCTATGCGGAATCGGCTTCGATCGACCGGCGCGGAAGACACCTTTGGGTTTCTAAACCTTAACTCTTCCTACGGTGATGGTAATGTATTTCTGAAAGTGAGAGTAGGTTTGGTGACCCAAGATGAAGAGCATTGTGTCCTATTTATAGCTCTTTGTCCATCACAAAGTTCACGGACACAATATTTGATTGAGAGAAATTCTCTCTTGATTGAGAGAAATTATCTCAATTTGGGCTGAATATGTACATATAAATGGACCACATTCAGAAATCAATTTCCCATATACAATAAGGAAAGGATTTCAATGAAATCAAATCCCTAAATCATGAACGGGAATATTGAAGATCCCTATAGTTACGAGAGAAATCCTTACATTCTCCCACTTGGTCCATTTAACCCCAACATGTCAAAAAACTAATATATGAATCATGGCGATAGGTCCTCTCGTGGCGAGTATTATCTTCCATGTATTACAATACATTAAGCTCCTCAACAATAGCCCTTAACTCATGAATAAACCAAATGTTTATTATGGGTCCATAAATGATGTTTTCTCTTATAACAAATAATATGTGCACAAAACTGTATGAGAAAAATCAAACATCATAAGAGTTTCATTCAAATAGCGTACGTACAATGAAATATCACATTATGGAACCAAGTCCCATTCTTTCTACATGATCCTTAAACCCCTTTGGTGGCATGCCTTTAGTCAAAGGATCGGCAATCATCAACTCAGTGCTAACGTGCTCAATGACCACTTTATTTTCCTTAACACGTTCTCTAATGGCTAAGTACTTAATGTCGATATGCTTACTTCGACTACCACTTTTGTTGTTCTTAGCCATAAAAATAGCAGCTGAGTTGTCACAATATAATTTCAATGGCTTAGAAACTGAATCAATGATTCTAAGCCTGGACATGAAACTCTTCAACCATACACCGTGTGAGGTAGCCTCAAAACACGACACGAACTCGGCCTCCATAGTGGAAGTAGCAGTCAAGGACTGCTTCACGCTTCTCTAAGATATAGCTCCACTAGCTAACATGAAAACATACGCGGATGTTGATTTGCGAGAGTCAACACAGCCAGCGAAATCTGAATCAGAGTAGCCAATCACCTCCAAATTGTCGGTCCGTCTATACATGAGCATGTAACCCTTCGTTCCTTGAAGGTATCTCATGACCTTCTTTGCAGCTCTCCAGTGGTCAATTCCAACATAAGCATACATAAGGCTTCCAACAGCTGAAGCATATGGAATGTCTTTCATTCGTTCCCTTTCGAGCTCATTCTTGGGGCACTGGTCCAGGCTAAACTTGTCACCCTTCACAATGGGTGCTACACTAGGTGAACAATCCTTCATCTGAAATCTCTCTAAAACTTTGTTGATATAGGTCTCTTGAGACAAACCTAATATGCCTCGAGATCTGTCTCTATAGATCTTAATGCCAATGACATAAGATGCCTCTCCCATATCCTTCATATCAAAGTTTTTCGAGAGAAATTGTTTCACATCGTATAGCAATCCTTTATCATTGGTTGCAAGCAAAATATCATCCACATATAACACAAGGAAACAAATCTTGCTCCCACTAACCTTGAGGTATATGCATTGATCCATAGCGTTCTCTTCAAATCCAAATGAAGTGATGACGTTATGGAATTTTCTATACCATTGGCGGGAAGCTTGTTTCAGTCCATATATAGATTTATTAAGCTTACATACCAAATGCTCACCACTACTAGAGGAGAATCCTTCAGGTTGTTTCATATAAACATCTTCCTCTAGATCACCATTAAGGAAAGCCGTCTTCATATCCATTTGATGTAGCTCTAAATCAAAATGGGCTACCAATGCCATAATTACTCGAAGGGAATATTTCTTAGATACAGGGGAAAAGGTTTCCGTGTAATCGATTCCTTCTCTTTGTGAGAATCCTTTGGCAACAAGTCTTGCCTTATGTCTCTCGATGTTGCCTTGTGAGTCTTTCTTTGTTTTGAAGACCCATTTACATCCAATGGCTTTTACACCATTTGGCAACTCGACGAGATCCCAGACTTTGTTAGTTGCCATAGATTCCATCTCATCTTTCATGGCATTGTACCATAAGCTTGAATCGTTAGAACTTATGGCTTGTGAAAACGTTTCAGGATCATTTTCGGCTCCAATATTGTAGTCACACTCTTGTAGATACACGACATAGTCACTAGGAATTGCTGACCTCCTTGCCCTCGTAGATCTTCTTAAAGTTGGATCAACATTATCCTAAGGAGCAGGATCATGTTGTTCAGCAGGTTCAACATTTTCATGTATTTGTTGAACTTCATCTACTATTGGATTAGGATCAGCTTGTGGTGCTTCTTGAACTGGTTCTTCAACACGTGTTTGTTCTTGAGGAGTGTTGTTAACAATAATGACCGGTTCATAACTTGAAGTGGTACGTTGAGCATCAGAATGATCTTTCCTTTGATCAATGTCCAAGGATCGATCGCTCCCACTAATCAAATCATTCTCAAGAAATTTTGCATTTCTTGATTCCACAAACCTAGTGCTGTGAGATGGACAATAAAACCTGTATCCCTTAGACCTTTCGGCATATCCAACAAAATATCCACTTATGGTCCTTGGGTCCAACTTCTTTTCTTGTGGATTATAGATTCTCACTTCGGACGGACATCCCCAAACACGTACATGTTGCAAACTGGGTTTCCAACCTTTGAATATCTCAAAAGGCGTTTTTGGAACGACCTTGGTTGGAACTCGGTTTAATATGTACGTAGCCATCTTAAGTGCTTCGCTCCACAAGGATCGAGGAAGTTTGGAGCTTTCAATCATGCTTCGCACCATGTCCAATAATGTTCGATTTCTTCTTTCAGCTACTCCATTTTGTTGTGGAGTACCTGACATGGTATATTCTGGAACTATACCATTCTCTCGAAGAAATCTCGCAAATGGACCAGGTGCTTGTCCATTTTCAGTATATCTTCCATAGTATTCTCCACCTCTATCTGATCTCACGATCTTAATTTGCTTGCCGCATTGTTTCTCTACTTCTGCTTTAAACACCTTAAAAGCATCAAGTGCTTCATTCTTATTGTTAAGCAGGTAGAGATACATATATCGCGAGTAATCATCTATGAATGAGACAAAGTACTTGTCACAGTATGCATCCATATCTGGACTACAAATATCTGTATGTATGATTTCCAATAAATCTGAGCTTCTTCTGACACCCTTTTTTTGGCTTATTTAACATGTCAGTCTGCTTACCCTTAATGCAGGCTATACACGTCTCAAAGTCTGTAAAGTCTAAAGTACTAAGTACTCCATCGTTTACCAACTTTTTGATTCTATTAATGGAGATATGTCCCAATCTCCGGTGCCACAACATAGAAGAATCGCCATTCATAACACATCTTTTAGTACCAATATGAACGTGCATAGATGAGTGGTCATCATCATTTTTTAAATTTAAGTTAAAAAGACCATTAGACAAAATACCATTTCCAATAACATTAGATTTGAAAATTAAATCAAAACCACTTTCTGAAAAGTTAAAGGAATAACCATCTGATACAAGTCTAGAAACGGAAATTAAATTCCTAGAAAAACTGGGAATATAAAAGGTCTTTTTCAAACTTAAATGAAAACCACTACTTAAAACTAAATTGCATGTCCCAACGGCCTCTACACATGAAGGCATCTGATTTCCTGAATAGACGCTGCATTCATTTTCCACTGGTTTCCGCAGGTTTTGCAATCCCTGCAATGAAGTGGTAATGTGAATTGTAGAGCCCGAATCAATCCACCATGTATTATGATTTACAATAGTCATATTGGATTCATAACAAACAAATGAAAGTTGAGTACCTTTCTTATCAAGCCAATTCTTGAACTTAGAACATTCCTTCTTAATGTGCCCCTTCTTTTTGCAAAAGAAGCACACGGGATCCTTCTTAATGTCCTTGTTGGAAGGGATTTTTCCCTTTCCCTTGTCCTTGGCTTGACTATTCTTCTTGTTCTTTCCAACTGTAGTAAAATTCACACTCTCCTTTTCCTTAGCCTCCATAGCGACTGCCCTCTTCTGAACACACATGGTCATCAATTCATTGATTGTCCATTTATCCTTATGTGTGTAATAGGATATCTTGAATGGGCCATACTGGTGAGGTAAGGTGGAAAGGGCATAATGAACCAAGAAGACTTCCGACATCTCAACCTCTAATGCTTTTAGCTGAGCCGCTATATCCCTCATGCGCATGATATGATCACGCACACCCTTAATGCTATCGAGCCTTAGGGATGTAAACTCCATGATCAGGGTACTTGCCATTGCCTTATCTGAAGTGGCAAACTGATCATCAACAGCCTTTAGTAATTCTTGAACCTTCTTGATATGCTCGACTGAACCCCTTATGCCAGCTGAGATCTTAGTCTTTATGAAACTCACACAGAGACGATTAGATCGGTCCCATTTTTCATAAAGATCAACAGCATCCGGAAGGCTAGTTTCAGTAATTTGAGGGGGTTCATTCTTCCTTATGGCATAGTCAAGGTCCAACCATCCTAAATGAAGGAGAACTCTCTCCTTCCACACTTTGTAGTTGTCCCCTTTAAGCTCGGGAACATCACATCTCATATCAGGGTAATCAACAGATTGAATTGCTGCAAATTAATTGTAAATGCTCATATTATTAATATTGAGGCTAGTAAAATATAGCATGATTTACCAATGTAAAAAACATGCAAAACATGAACCTAGTGACATAAAACTTGCCTGTGGGCTAAAGTTCTAATTCAATTAGATGCATTTAACTTTATGATAAAACCATCAAAACTATGTTCCCTTTTCTAATCCCTGTGGGTAAATTAGAAAATATAGTTTGATATGTAAGGATTTCTCCCGTAACTATAGGGATCTTCAATATTCCCGTTCATGATTTAGGGAATTGATTTCATTGAAATCCTTTCCTTATTGTATATGGGAAATTGATTTCTGAATGTGGTCCATTTATATGTACATATTCAGCCCAAATTGAGATAATTTCTCTCAATCAAGAGAGAATTTCTCTCAATCAAATATTGTGTCCGTGAACTTTGTGATGGACAAAGAGCTATAAATAGGACACAATGCTCTTCATCTTGGGTCACCAAACCTACTCTCACTTTCAGAAATACATTACCATCACCGTAGGAAGAGTTAAGGTTTAGAAACCCAAAGGTGTCTTCCGCGCCTTGGTCGATCGAAGCCGATTCCGCATAGCAATGGTGGAGGTATGATTCCTATAGCTTCCGCTGATTATCTATGACATGTTCACGCTATTAGATTATGTTTAGGCTGAAGATAATCTAACATTTGGTATCAGAGCATCATATGCCTCCGCCTTGCTCTGTTTTCGCAAACCTTCTGTAATTTTCGAAAACTTTGATTCAACGATGTTTTATGCTATGTTTTCTTCTTATTAATCATTAGAAATCACATTACAAGGATTTTGATATAGATTACCTTGAATTTGATTGTTGGAATCTGAAAATATTGTCGGGTCGAAATATGGGTCGGAATAACCCGCGGAAGGTTGAAGATAAGTCTTACGTTCGTAATAATGTATTTGTGTACTTATATGTGCAAATATCCTCTGTGTGTGATCTTATGGTATTGTAGAAGTGGGCAAATAATGAATTTAATTGGGTACCATGGAATGCACTGTACATATATATATATATATATATACTCGCATTAGCCTGTGAACTTAAATGTTGTTCCCTTTTTTAATTGACTAATTATGTAACTCATACTTTTGTACTGGCTTTTGCAATGACCGATTAATTATATAATACATTGAGAATTCTTTAATAATTTTCATTTATAAATGTGTTTAATCATGTAATTTATATAATTACTGTATGTAATATACTTTCGGTTAATTATATAACACATTGAGAATTCTTTAAAAGCATGCTGAAAATATTAATCTGATATTGTATGTATACTTTGTAAGTTTTTGTACATACAATTATTTATGCATGCTTCAGTTAAATGATGTTCATGTGATCCATATAATTTTAATTAATTAGGGAGTAGCCACAACATCCTTAATTAATTAAAACTATAAATTTAGATTTAGGATCACAAATTTGAAATGAACATTAATTGTAATTAATCATACTTTATATAATAAATTTTATCCCACAGGAATTTTTATTATATTATGTATGATTAATTAGGGTAAAATATCAAAGAAAAGCAAGATCAAAAAGTAAGAAAACCTGATTGGTACGACGCATTGCAGCAGCCTCATAGCACTTGGACAAATTGGCAGTGAAACGGAACCGGCGCTTGGGGTTCTTCACAACGCCACACAGATTCCTCCATTTCTGCAAACCTCCTCCGATGAATGCTTCGAAACTCCCCCAAAATTCTCATTCAAATAGCTTTCCACGTCACCTTAAGCAATCAGCCGCTTGAAAAATAATGAAGCATCAGCCAATGAAATGATGGAATGATGACATGGAATTCCACGTCATAAATCAACGTGGCTTAACCTGAGAATGGCAAAAGACTCTCCTATATACCTAAACTAAATTAAAACACATGAGCTTGAAACTAACTGAAAACTGGACAGCCATCAACAACAATGCCTTTGGCAGTAGGGCAGGAAGCAAGTGGACATCTAGAAGTATATCTACCTCTTTACGATTTCTAAAGAAGAATTCAGTGCTTGCCCTTGCAATTTGAGATGTTTTTTTGTACGCGATTTGAGATGTTTTTTTGTAATTCTGTTTATTCAGTAATTCTGTTTTGCCCTTGCAATTTGAGATGTTTTTTTGTACGCGATTTGAGATGTTTTTTTGTAATTTTGTTTATTCAGTAATTCTGTTTTACCCTTGCAATTTGAGATGTTTTTTTGTACGCGATTTGAGATGTAATTAAAAAAATAAAAATAAAAAATAAAAAGGAAAAAGGAAAAAAAGAAAAGGTATAGGTCTTTAGTTTAATTTATTCCCCAAAAAAAGTATGACCTTAAGAGCTACAGCTTGTAACCAACTGATCATTCGATAAACCTCCATAATCAGTGCTCGATGAAACCCTAGATATATCAAAACTAAATTACAAGAGACATACATATCAAAACTAATTTCAATACAGATCTCACTCTTTTCATAAATACTAACTTGTAGCTTTTAATCTATTACTAAATTACCAGAAAATTGCTTGAAATTATGCATCACATTCATTCATTATATCCATCAATCACACACACACATGATTTACAAGATCAAAAGGTAAGAAAACCTGATTGGTACGACGCATTGCAGCAGCCTCATAGCGCTTGGACAAATTGGCAGTGAAACGGAACCGGCGCTTGGGGTTCTTCACAACGCCACACAGATTCCTCCATTTCAGCAACACCTCCTCCGTTGAATGCTTCGAAACTCCCCCAAAATTCTCATTCAAATAGCTTTCCACGCCACCTTAAGCAATCATCCGCTTGAAAAATAATGAAGCATTAGCCAATAAAATGATGGAATGATACATGGAATTCCACGTCATAAATCCATGTGGCTTAACCTGAGAATGGCAAAAGACTCTCCTATATAATATTTATAAATTTTATTTACCCTAGCCCACTTGTTATACTCACAACCTTTTTCTCACTCACAATACTTTATATATATATATATATATATATATATATATATATATATATATATATATATATATATATATATATATATACTCCCTCCGTCCCATAGATTTATAGACTTTTGCCAATGCACGGGAATTAAGGAGGAAGTATTATATTGAAAGTGTTGTGAGTGTGAAAATAAAATAGGAGAGAGAATGAGTGGAGAGAATAGTAAATTATAATGGTGATGTGAGTATTAAAATAATGTAGGAGAGAGAATGAGATGAGGAAATAGTAAAGATTCCTTTCCATTTTGGGAAAGTAATATATTATTGTGGGACGCCCAAAATGGAAAGTTTATATATTATTGTGGGACGGAGGGAGTATATATACTCCTTAATTTTGTGTAAGAGCAAAATGTTGCAAGTTGTTATAAAACGGGGAGGGGGGGGAGGGGAGGAGTACATACTAACATGGAAAGAGTAGAAACTCAGGTGAGAAACTCCTTAAACCCATTTCTCTTCAAACGTCCATTGAATAAATGTGAACAATATAGAGTCCTATTGTTCATGCAGCTTCTCATGAGCAGGAAAGGGAGAATTTTCATTTTTTATCCTTTGGCACAAACATTCTAATCATGGAAAGAGTATAGTCATTAGGTGAGAAACCAATATCACCCAATGAAACTCACGAGTTTAAGCGAGATTCAAACTCGCCAATAGATATGGAGAGTTTAAGCGAATTTTGAGATAAGGCTGGGGACAGATTCTTGCAGGCCCTAAACGTATCTTTTATTTTTTTTTTTCAATTTTTTCTTGTTTATTCCTGCATTTTAAGAAAATGAAATGGAAATGAAACTCGCCAAGTGATTTGGCGAGTTTAAGCGAGATTAAAACTCGCCAATTGATATGGCGAGTTTAAGCAAATTTTGAGATAAGGTTGGGGACAGATTCTTGCAGCCCTAAACGTATCTTTTATTTTTTTTTCAATTTTTTCTTTTTTATTCCTGCATTTTAAGAAAATGAAACTCGCCAAGTGATTTGGCGAGTTTAAGCGAGATTCAAACTCGCCAATTGATATGGCGAATTTAAGCGAATTTTGAGATAAGGTTGGGACAGATTCTTGCAGTCCCTAAACGTATCGCTGAAAATAGAGAGAAAGGGAGAAGAAGAATGGTTTGAAAAAATTTAAATTTTTATATTTTTTCAACTTTATAATTAGTCAAGAGTAAAAATCAAGGTAAATCTTCAATATCTCAATAATTATATATACTTGTGTTTATATATAGAGTTAGTAATATATATATATATATATATATATATATATTACTTGCCGGATCTACCATTGTGACTTGATAATGCTTCTGTGCACCTCACTAAGTAAGCATGGTCTCCCACCATGAGCTTTACAGTCTCCTACTATGCACCTGCAACGATCCCGAACAACGCCTCAGCAACGGTTCTCACAATCCCGGGTCGTACCGCTCCGATACCAATTATTGATTTTTGGTACAAGTAATAATAAACACTATTATTATTACTGTAGTACTTACAAAAGGACATAGTACAATCCTTTAATGTACACACTAATAACTAAGTTGCAACTCACAAAGAGAAGCCTCATAGCTCACGACTCTCTTTCACTTTGACCGGTCACTCACCCAAACACTCTTGGACTAGACTCACACCAGAATGAAAACCACAAAAGCCCTCACCTCTATTTATAGTCGTGTTAAGGATGAAGCTATAGACGACACTGAAGGACACCAATCCATGGCCAGAGTCACTGCACCTGAGGCGCCCGCCTCACACTCAGCCAGGATCCCGCCTCAAATGGAAAACACCATGGCTGATTCTTCTGCAGTCGAGGCGCACGCCTCACCCAGCTCCATGCGGCCGCCTCAAGGCAAGACTCCCTCGGCCTTTGTCACTGCTGGCCAAGCGTCCGCCTCGGCTTGGCCCAGGCGCCCGCCCCGGCCCACGCTCAGTTCCTGTTTTGTTTAGGAATGTTGCTGACGTTTCCTAAATCTCCTCTCCTTATTGTATTTGGTTTATATTGTGATTTATATAGTTTAGGAAACAATATTCTCCTTGTATAGATAGGATCTTACAATCCTTGCATAGTTAGGACTCTACCATTGTAATTATAAATAGTGATCAATTGTGAATAAACAAGTTGAGGCTTTTCAGATCTTACATGGTATCAGAGCGTTAAGATTCAAAACCCAAAACCCCAAAAAACTCCTCCCTATTTTCGGCAGCCCCACCCCACCATGGCAATGGCCGGAGCTTCCTCCACCATTCCAAACGCTGCCCAACCCAACCAATCCGCCACCACCACCCCTCTCGCCATCACTGCCTCCACAACCCAACCCCGTCCTTCACCCAACAGTGGCTACCACCGCACCACCAATCTCTCTCCATCCTAGCCCTTCACACACCCTACAATGGCAGTGACAATGTCATCATCGGCGATGGTTCTTCTCTTCCCATCTCTCATATAGGTTCCTTCTCTCTCCCTACATCCTCTTCCCTTCTTAAATTTAATAGTGTCTTACATGTCCCCCTTATTACTCGTAATATTCTATCCGTGTCTCAATTTTGTCGTGACAACAATGCCATCATTAAATTCTCACACTCCTCTTTTCTTATCAAGGACAAAACCAAGATTCAAACACTTATCCATGGAAACCTTGAGGATGGCGTCTACATTTGGCACCCTCCGCCCATTCAAGCTCACTCAAGCTCTCTTTCACCGCAGCTTTGGCATCATAGATTAGGACATCCCTCTTCCCCCGTTCTTAGTTTATTACGTAGCAAGTTCAGTTTATCTATTTCCTCTAGTTACCTCCTTGTAATTCTTGCTTTATCAATAAAAGCCACAAGCTGCCCTTTGCATCTTCTACTCTTGTCTCACATGCTCCCCTTGATCTCATTTTTTCAGACGTATGGACCTCCCCAATTCACTCACTTGACAACTTTAAATACTATGACATCTTTGTCGATCACTTCACTAAATACATTTGGTTTTGCCCTCTCAAACACAAATCCGACACCTACAACACATTCCTCCGCTTCAAAGCTTTAGTCGAAAAATACTTTAAACGTCCCATCATTCAAATCTTTTTTTTCTTTTTCACTACTCACACACACACACACATACATGCACGCACAGAAGCGCCTAGGAGATAAATCCTAGGGAGAGAAAGCCTTCCCTCTAACTTCTGGGGGGATCGAACCCATGACGTCCAGGTTGGAAGCCATGAGCTCTAGCTAGCAGGCCAAATCCCCGTCATTCAAATCTACTCCTACAACGGGGGTGAATACCTCAAACTCACACCCACTCTTGGTCAAAACGGCATCACCCACCTCAGTACACCCCCTCACACTCCTGAACACAACGGGTACGCCGAACGTCGTCACCGCCACATTGTTGAAACCGGCCTCACTCTTCTCTCCCATGTAAACCTACCCCTCACCCTTTGGCCCTATGCTCTCACCACTGCCACCTACCTCATAAACAGATTACCCACCCCCACCCTAAACAATGATTCCCTCTATTTCCGCCTTTTCCGCTCCCCTCCAAACTACACCAAGCTACGTAGTTTTGGTTGCCTCTACTACCCATGGCTTCACCCATACACCACCCACAAACTAGACCCAAAATCCATCCCTTGTATCTTCGTTGGTTACTCACCCACTCAAAGTGTGTATTACTGCCTTGATCCCACATCCCATCGTGTCTACACCTCCCGCCATGTCCACTTTGTTGAAACCACCTTCCCATATAACTCCCTCACCACCACATCCCCCACTGTTTCCGCTCCTGCTCTTTCTGAATGGCACACCCTGTTTCTCCCCATTATAGATACTACCTCCTCTATCCAACCTCCACCCCCCAACCCTACCCCCTCCTCCTCCCCTCACCCCTCCCACTCCAACTCATCCTTCTCCCAATCCCACCCCTAATGAAACCCAACCCCATCTCAGCCAGATATTCCACCACCCTCTCCCAACCCTCCATCCCCTCCACCTCCCACCCGCACTATCATCACTAGACTATCCCATGTCATCACCAAACCCAACCCCAAGTATGCCAACCTATCCCTCCTCACCTCTCCCACAAGCCTTCCCACCACCACCAAACAAGCCCTATCCATTCCTTATTGGCGTAACACCATGATTGAAGAATTCCAAGCCCTAACCGCAACAACACTTGGTCCTTGGTTCCACCTACATCAACCTATAACATTGTCGGATGCAAGTGGGTCTTTCGCGTCAAATATAACCCCGACAACACCATTTAGAATTACAAGTCCCGACTTGTAGCCAAAGGTTTTCACCAACAACCTGGTGTTGACTACACCGAAACCTTCAGTCCTGTTGTCAAACCAGCCATAGTCCGACTACTCCTTTCCCTTGCCACAACCAACCATTGGCCCCTTCGCCAACTCGATGTCAACAACACCTTCCTTCCAGGCACTCTCTCTGAAACTGTTTTTATGACACAACCCCCCAGATTTGAGGACTCCACCAACCCATTCTTTGTTTGTCGCTTGTCAAAAGCCATCTATGGTCTCAAATAGGCTCCCCGAGCATGGTTTCAATAACTCAAAACCTACCTCACCACATATGGCTTCCAACCCTCCTTAGCCGATCCCTCTTTGTTTATCTTCAACAGATCTCCATCCCTAATTTACCTACTTGTCTATGTTGATGATATCATTTTCACCGGCCCTTCTCCCTCTCACCTTCAGTCATTCATCTCCAACCTATCCAACCGGTTCTCCCTCAAGGACCTTGGCCCCTTGTCCTACTTCTTGGGTGTCGAAGTCGTTCCAAACCAAAACGGGCTCCTCCTCTCCCAAACCAAATACATCCATGACCTTCTCACCCGTCACAACATGATCGACTGCAAGCCGCTTCCCACTCCCATGGTAGCATCAACTCCCCTCACAAGATCCACTGCCACTCCAGCTGTTGACCCTACTTCCTATCGTGCTATTGTTGGTGGACTTCAGTACTTATCATTCACTCGTCCCGACATTGCCTTCTCGGTCAACAAGCTTGCGCAATTCATGCAAAACCCCCAATCTTCTCACTGGGTTGCATTGAAGCGTCTTCTACGCTACCTTCATGGCACTATGCACCTTGGTCTTCAGATTTTTGCGAAGTCTCCTCCCTCTCTTCATGCATTCTGTGATGCGGATTGGGCTGGAGACAAAGATGACTTTGTGTCCACTTCTGGCTTGCTTGTCTATTTGGGTAAAAACGCGGTAACCTGGTCTTCTCGGAAACAACGAGCCCTTGCTCAGTCCACCACTGAAGCCGAATTTCGGGCAATCGCTGACACTGCAGCTGAACTTACTTGGGTTGGGAACTTACTTGCTGAGCTTGGATTTCCATCACTTGCTACACCTGTGATTTACTGTGACAACCTTGGTGCCACCACCTACTCTGCACACCCGATCTTCCACTCTCGCATGAAACATGCGGCCTCTCATTTCACTTTGTTCGTGAGCAAATTCAGTCCGGTTCTCTCCGTGTGCAACACATTGCCGATTCAGATCAACTAGCCGATGTTCTAACAAAACCACTGCCTCGTATCCGCTTCCAACATCTTACATCCAAGATTGGTCTTCTCTACGGATCGTCCTTCTTGCGGGGGCGTGCTAAGGATGAAGCTATAGACGACACTGAAGGACACCAATCCATGGCCAGAGTCACTGCACCTGAGGCGCCCGCCTCACACGGCTCGTCCAGGGCGCCGCCTCAAATGGAAAACACCATGGCTGATTCTTCTGCAGTCGAGGCGCACACCTCACCCAGCTCCATGCGGCCGCCTCAAGGCAAGACTCCCTCGGCCTTTGTCACTGCTGGCCAGGCGCCCGCCTCGGCCTGGCCCAGGTGCCCGCCCCGGCCCAAGCTCAGTTCCTGTTCTGTTTAGGAATGTTGCTGAAGTTTCCTAAATTTCCTCTCCTTATTGTATTTGGTTTATATTGTGATTTACATAGTTTAGGAAACAATATTCTCCTTATATAGATAGGATCTTACAATCCTTGCATAGTTAAGACTCTACCATTGTAATTATAAATAGTGGTCAATTGTGAATAAACAAGCTGAGGCTTTTCAGATCTTACAAGTTGTACTAAGTACATTAGGTAAAATGTAGAGATCTCTAGATTCTTCTATAGTTGCCGCATCTACTTGAGCCAATGAGAAGCTTAGGATTATTTCTTGATTCTTCATTTAAGTCATGTTAATTCAGGTTGCTTCCTTGCTCTTTATCCATGGCGGTGATTTTCCAGAACCATCTAGAAGAGGAGAGAGGTGGTGGTGATTTCTAACAACAAGCACTTATAGGATAACATCTTCTAGAAATTTTGGTGGAGTCGATTTCATTTAACTGTTTCACCAGGGTTAATATTGCGCGTGTTTGAATATGATCCTCGTTTCTTGCCATAGGCTTCTTACATGAAGACACCATACACACAGACACATCATACATAAATCCACTTTAATCGCATATATGGATTTGTATGTTTTTTTATTTCAATTAGATAATTTTATTCAGAGAACATAAAAACTCAAGTTCTGTTAGATCATATGTAGCTTCTGCAATTTCTGTGTCATGACAAATATGTATATTGTTTTATATCTTATGGAACGTATGAAGGAGAATATGTGCTTCTCATTATGCTCATCTAAAGCCAGTCTTATGTCCATGGCAATGTACGTAGGTGATAGAAGTACATCCTCGGGGTGTGAAGAGAAGCAGGAGACTTCAAAGTCTGGCTCGGGACATGATATCTGTGAAAAAGAGCAGGATCCTCTTAACTCTGGTTTGTTCTGGAAGTCCCTTTACTACTAGCTCTCTGTTAGATTTACGCTCAGACATGAGCAGGCCTGTGTTTTTCAGTGTTATCTATTCGCAGAAGTGCACAGTAAAAAGAGTCCGAGAAACTATGCTCATAGGAAAATTATCATATGAATCTTGGGTAAACAGATCATGAGCCCTCTGTTTTTTCAATTGTTTAATTTACGTGCAACACTAGATGGGCTTATGTAGTAGGGAAGATGGCAATTCTCTTAGGTTAGCCGTACTTTCGTGATGCAGGTTGGCAGAAGACAACGACAGAAGCAGTGGCAAGCAACAAAGCATCATCGACAAAAACAGAGGCACCGGGAGTGAGGCGGCCGCCCCAGGTGAACCCAGGCGGGCGCCTGGAGGTCAGCCAAGGCGGAAGTTCAGCAGGCGGCAGAATGGGCTTCAACGCTGGCTTGGTTTTTGGGCTTTAAGTTTAGAGTTTTAATGTTTTATTTTAATGTTTTATTTTAATATTAAGTTAGGGCATTTTAGTATTTTCTTTTAAAAGTTGTATTAGGGTTTATTAAGATTCTAGAATATTCTTAGACTAGTATTTAAACAATGTTAGGGCTTATGTTTTTGGGCAGACTTTTGAATATATGAAATAGAAAAAGAAAAGCTTGAAGCTTTTGTAAATTGATTCTTGTTCTATCGTTCGGTCATTCTATTCTCTAGCCTTTTATTCGGTATCATTTGGTATCAGAGCTCCGGTTCGTATATCAATGGCTGAACGAGGAAGCGTGGTTCGTGATGGACGTGGTGGTCGATGGAGCAGCCGTGCAGCGGAGCCCCAAGAAGATGACCATCGGTACGGACGATGCTTGAGTCGCAATATCGAGATAGAGGAGGTACGAAGACGGATTCAAATGCTCTAGATCCGCTTGGATCGCAGAGAGAAAAACTTCTAGCGATGAGGGGTTCGAGATCCGGTTGTTCCAGCCGAGGAAAAGGAGTACTATCAAGAGGGGATGGATTCCCTCTGCCAAAATCAGGGACTTCATGATAGGTATGAAGCTAACCATTCGAGGAAGATCGATAGGAGGATCGAAATTCCGGAAATCGAAGGTAAAGCAATTCCTAATGATTTCTTTGATTTTTGGGTTGATACTGTTGGTTTTAAAGAGGGCCTTTTTGTCGAATCTTCAAGTGAGGAAAACCTTGTTGATTGGTCAAAACCCCCTCTGTTTGATTCAAATCCGGAAGAATCGATTGATTCTTGGATTGATACTGTTGGTTCTAAAGAGGGTTTTGTGATCGATTCTTCAAAGCAAGAAAATCTTGTTGATTGGTCCAAATCACCTATTTATGATGAGTGCAATTGTGTTAATTCGAAGCCAGATTATACCATTCGTGCGGATATTGAACATTCTGAACCTATTGTTAGTGTTTCTGTGAATTCTGAATATCAATCGCTTGTCCAAGGTGGTGTTCTTTCGGTTGAAAACCAATTGAGGTGGGAGTTTGAAATTAGTCATCCTTATAAAGATCCCTTTGATGTTGATTGTGCAAATATTTCGGCTCCTTGGTTCGTCAAAAGATTGATCATTGAATATTTCGTCTCAACACAATGGGCTGATTGGATGGATGTTGTCACAAGGGCATTGAAATTTAGAGTTCGTCAAGGGCATCAAATTCCTTTTGCGGATGGAGTTCAGATTTTTCGGGGTATCGTGGTGTTCATACTGAGGATATTGACTCGAGGACGAGTCTTTTCTAAGGAGGGGAGGATGATGCAGGTTGGCAGAAGACAACGACAGAAGCAGTGGCAAGCAACAAAGCAAAGATCGGCAAACAGAGGCACTGGGAGTGAGGCGGCCGCCCCAGGTGAACCCAGGCGGGCGCCTGGAGGGCAGCCAAGGCGGAAGTTCAGCAGGCGGCAGAATGGGCTTCAATGCTGGCTTGGTTTTTGGGCTTTAAGTTTAGAGTTTTAATGTTTTATTTTAATGTTTTATTTTAATATTAAGTTAGGGTATTTTAGTATTTTCTTTTAAAAGTTGTAATAGGGTTTATTAAGATTCTAGAATATTCTTAGACTAGTATTTAAACAATGTTAGGGCTTATGTTTTTGGGCAGACTTTTGAATATATGAAATAGAAAAAGAAAAGCTTGAAGCTTTCGTAAATTGATTCTTGTTCTATCGTTCGGTCATTCTATTCTCTAGCCTTTTATTCGGTATCATTACGCCATCATTTGAATTCCGAGGATGCAAGGATTTTTGACAAGAGAAGCTTCTATTTGAATCTTCTCCGGGTCTAGGTGGGTTATGGCTTTTCTGTGGAACTGAAGTTTGAGTTCTTTCAGGCGTCTTTCTTTATCGTATCTTGCTAAGCATTGGCATTCTGAATTAGTTTGATGTTGACCTGGACTTTTAGGGGTTTTGACGTCTTTTTGTGCTTTCACGGTTTCATTTTGTTTCGATTCAGGACACCCTTTCACTTACTTGTACTTGTTTTTAAGACTCTCATATTCAAAATGAAACGAAGATTTCATTCTTCCATAGAGGGGACACATGTATCCTGGCCACAAAAGAATGAATTTACCAAGATCCCTACATGTTTTTACCTTCACCTGTGCATGTTTTGAAGACTTCTTTTCTTTTAAGGACACCTTGCATGCTCTAATTATGCAGTGTGCATGCTTTTGTTGATTGATCGCTTTCAGATAATTTAGGTGCTGTCAATCGAGTGAAGAATAGAAGTGAACAGCGTTTTGATGTTCCGGGAGAACCTGTATGTGTGGTGTGCGGCAAGTATGGAGAATATATTTGCAATGAGGTTGTTTGTGTGACCATCTAATTTTAAATTTGTCTTAGTTCCTTGATTTGTTTGTGTTTTTTTTCTTATGTTCTATCTATTCCACTATCTTTGCAGACAGACGATGACATCTGCAGCATGGACTGTTAAACTGAGCTGCTAGAGAATATCAAACTTTATCAAGTATAGTTCATCTTAGATTTTGTTGTATGTTCAGAGTGTTTCAGTTTCTTCCTCTTCTCAGCTCATGTTTATATGGTAAATTCAGCAGGGTTCCCTGAACAACCAAATTTCAGCAGAATCATCATCTGGACGTAAACTTCCATTGCAAATTTCTGAATATGGAGGAGATAGTTGGGATTACAATCGTCATCGCTGGCCTACAAAGTAAGAATGGAAACTTCCAAGTTTTTGCCATGGAAAGTTGATGTCATTTTACGTCAATGCTTCGTGCCACCATGCACAAACCAAACAGGTAACTGCGAGAAGGACAAGCTGTGTTTCAACTGTAAAACAGGCAATTGCCCGTGTTCACACTTTAGAAGGACCAGTTGTGCAGTATGTATGACTATGGATGGGTAGGTAGTCATTTGCCCCTTTACCCATTGTTGTTCTTAGTTTACCTGCTACTCTGAGTTGAAGGAGTTGGTCAGTCGGTTTCTCAGACACTTAATATATTGTATTCTTCCTTCAGCTATTCTAAACATTTTCAATTTCAGTAACAGTTGCTAAAGGCATATACTCCCTCCGTCCCATAACATATTGCAACATTTTGTTCCTAAACATGAATTAAGAAGAGAATATATATATTCAAAAGTACTGTGAGTGGGAATGGGAGTGAATATGATAAGTGAGTTAGGATTTTCAGGTGGGACCCACAATGCAGGTAGTCAATACGCCCAAAACAGCACGAGAAAAAACATCAAACAATCCAAATTAACAGACAAGTCCACAAGCACCTTAATTTACCAAAGTGTTTCAAGCAGTGAGCATGAAGGTGAGAGTCTTTCCATCGAGGACGCTGGCCTTGATTTTCTCTCAACTATAGGGATTTCCTGTGTTACTTGACTTCTTGATCAGGAATGTTGTTGAATCCCTCTTTATGTTCGACTTCTTCATCGAGGCTTACAAACTGCTGAATGAGGCTTCTATCTGTCATATTCATTCTTTTGTAATGCTGCCTTTCTTGGAACTACTACTTTTGCTTAGCTTCAACTACATTCAAAACTTCTGTACGTGGTTTCTCTCAATATAAAATGTATAATTAGAACCTTCTGACTCATATTATTCCAAGAGAAATTGTATAATAAGAAACGTAGGGATCATCAAAACACAAAACCATCCAAACAGAACAAGAGTAACATATTGATGTTCCAATATCATTTCTTTTACTGTTTGGGGAAGTTCTAGGGTTGGTAGCGGATGTTTGATTATTTCAAGGCACAAACTTTTGGATCATATTGAAAAAAATAGAAGTTAGTGCTTGGTTAGAGTATACTCCCTCTGTCCCACAACAACTTGCACAACCTTTTTCTCACTCACAATACTTTATATATATATATATATATATATATATATATATATATATATATATATATATATATATATATATATATATATATATATAACATTTCCTAAAATGTCCACTTTTTATTATTATTTTATTTACCCTAGCCCACTTGTTATACTCACAACCTTTTTCTCACTCACAATACTTTATATATATATATATATATATGGAAAGAGTAGAAACTCAGGTGAGAAACTCCTTAAACCCATTTCTCTTCAAACGTCCATTGAATAAATGTGAACGATATAGAGTCCTATTGTTCATGCAGCTTCTCATGAGCAGGAAAGGGAGAATTTTCATTTTTTATCCTTTGGCACAAACATTCTAATCATGTTGAGTAGAGTAGAATCCTGTCCTTCAACTGGGAGTATATCTATTAACATGGAAAGAGTAGAGTCATTAGGTGAGAAACCAATTTCAACCAATTTCCCTAGAAGTCTCACAGCCTCATGACCTGCATTGTTATTGAGAAGTCCTTGCAGTATAATATTGTGAGTAACATCATCTGGTGTGCAACCATTCTCTTCCATTTTGATAAGAATTTCTTTTGCTTTCTCCACAAGGCCTTCTTGACATAGACCATATATGAGCGAGGTATACGTCTGAACATTGGGTTGTAAACCTTTGGAACAAAGTTCTTCAAAAAGACCACTTGCAGTATCAAACTTCCCACCCTTGCTGGTAGCATGAATGAGAATGTTATAAAGAACAACATTAGAATTTGATCCACGAGTTTCCATTGAACTAAACAAAGATAATGCTTCTGCAATTCGGTTGTTTTTGCAAAGCCCATCAAGTACAATAGCATAAGTTTGAAGATCGGGAGTTACACCATCAGCTTGCATCTCAGCAAGTAAATCCCGAGCAGTCGAACATTTACCCAAGTGAAACAAGCCCTGTAACAGGGTGCTATAAGTAACAATATCGGGCTTCAATCCTTTGCGAAACTGACTTTCCCTCAGAAACAAATGCATGGCCTCATCCACTTTTGCCTTCTTGCAAAAGCCATTTATTAGAGTGGTATAACTAAATATGTCAGGCACAATTCCCCTATGCACCATGGAACAAAGAACTTTATTCGCCTCACTCATTTTCCCTTGCAAGCAATAACCATCCATTAGTGAGTTATAGGTAACTACATCTGGTCTCTCACCATATTGAATCATTTTAAGGATGATATCCTCGGCGTCTTTCATCTTTCCTTCCTTGCAATGTGCATCTACTAATATATTATAAGTGCGTACATTAGGATAGATTTGTTTCATGTGCATCTCATCTAGCATTTCTGTGGCTTCTCCCCAACGACTCAAGTAACACAGACCCTGAATCAAAGAGCTGTAAGTAACGACATTTGGCAAAATGCTTTTATCAATCATCTCTTGTAGGAGTTTCAAAGCATCATCGATCATTTTGTCCTTGCACAGACCATCAATAATTGTGCTATAGGATATCACGTCAGCCGTAAAACCTTCTTCTTCCATTGCTCTGAGTAAGTTAATAGCCATGGTTGTTTTCCCAGATTTACATAGGCCATTCATAATAGTCCTATATGTAACCTCATCAGGTTCACAAATTTTCTGTCTGATCAATTTCTTGAATAGTTCGGCAGCATCAACAATCCTACCTTCTAAAGCAAGACCATGTATAAGAGTGTTGAAGATAACAATGTCAGGAACATAACCAAGCCTAAAGGTGCGGCCCAACATTGCAAACCCATAACTCAACTGGTTTAAATGGCAATAGCAATTAATGGAAATGGTGATGGTATACAAATCTGAAATACCCAGCAAATGCAATTGATTCAAAAGAGAAAGGGCGGCTGAATAATGTTTCATCTTGACAATGACTGAAATCAGATGGTTAAAGCGTTTGATTGAAGGGCATTTCATCGAACAGTTGGAGAGCATTTCATCGAACAGTTGGAGAGCATGTTCGAGTTCAGTGATATTATCAAATCTGAAACGATTAGGAGGGAAAGTTAAAAGGGTAGAGGATGAGATAGAAGAAGGAGTTGAGGAATTATTGAAATTGAGAAATTTTGGCCGGCGGCAAAAGAAAAGGGAGGCGAGGCATATGCCATTTGGGCTCAGTCTCAACATTCTTGGTTGGTCTGTGCGTGGGTGGGATGGGATAGAAGAAGGAGTCTTTTGCAAACCAATATATGTTTCAAAAACTAAATTGGGAATAATTATATGCGTGATTCAAATAAACTAAATTAGATGCGTGATTCAGTAAAAATTAATTTTTAATAGTCTTCTATCAAGATTTTTTTTCTCAAAATATTTCTTTTTAAAAATATAATTTTCAAAATAACAACCCTTCCAAACTATTTGTCAAAATGTCAAATTTTTCAAAACTCGCTAATCCATTTAGCGAGTTTTGGAATGACGAGTTCGTTTATTTTTTTCAAAATTTTCTTTTTTATTCCTGCATTTTAAGGAAATGAAATGGAAATGAAACTCACCAAGTGATTTGGCCAGTTTAAGCGAGATTCAAACTCGCCAATTGATATGGCGAGTTTAAGCGAATTTTGAGATAAGGTTAGGGACAGATTCTTGCAGGCCCTAAACGTATCGCTGAAAATAGAGAGAAATGAGAAGAAGAGTGGTTTGAAAAATTCTAAATTTTTATATTTTTCAACTTTATAATTAGTCAAAGAGTAAAAATCAAGGTAAATCTTCAATATCTCAAATGAAACAAGTCTCTATTTATAGAGAAAAAAAATTATGAATATTGGTGTAAAAAAAATTAAAAAAATAATAATTTATTATAAAATAATTGAGGTCAAAGAAATCAGATAAAAAAATCTGAAATCCAACCTGCCAATAAACGGACATCAAGCGTTTCAATAAAAAAAGGTTCCGCCGCATACACGCGTCTCTGTCGGTGCGTGTATGACACGCGCCATGTAGGCCCAATCACAGGGCCCCACGTATACATTCAGTCGGGCCCCTCTTGGATTCAATACCTATTGAATAAATTCAACAATTTTTTTTCCAACTATTAAAAATGGGTTTCACTACCCTTGCAATGGTTTCAAGTTTCAACTACTTAAAAAAATAATTCAATAGGCCATTGTAAATGGTCTTATAGCAAGCCTGTTACTCGTAATGTTATTTATACTATATATAATGTCATTGCCACTTTTCTCGCTCAGAAACGTAACTTTTAAAGACAACAATGTCATTTGCTTATGAAATTTGTAATTACTACAATAGTCTTGATGTTATGTTTATGTTACAATTCAACAGGGGTATATTCGTCATTTAAATTAAGTTCATTGTTTTTGACAAATGGGTTAGAAAACCACTTTTGGATTCGAGCCCAGCCTATTTTTAAATAATTCATTTTCACTATAAAAGTATTCACTTTCCCAAAGGTTGTTTTTTGAGAAACTAAAAAAAAATTCCTTCATAAATCATTCTTATCCGAAGCCTCCGCCCCATCACCACCGCTGTCCCATTTACATTTTCCCATCCAAAAATCATAACCAAGCTCCACCATTGTCCCCATACATCCTTTCGGTGTGTCCTCTCTCTCTCTCTCTCTCTCTCTCTTTACATGCTTGGCAAGAGCAAGCTCTACAACTGTTTGGGGTGAAAATTTCAGCTGCATGACAACAACTTGGATCGTCTTGGATTAGCACCTTGGATTGGATTAACGCTCTTGATAATCCTGGATTGACACCTTCCACTGACGTCTTGCATCTTGACTCACCATGTTGACTTGACATATTGACGCAACATGTCACTTGACGTCTTGAACGCCTTACGTCTTGAATTACGCCTTACGTCTTGAACGCCTTACGTCTTGAATTACGCCTTACGTCTTACATCTTGAAATTAGGCCTTGAACTAACGTCTTGCAGCAGTTTGTTATTTTCTTCTTACTTTTCAGGGACAAAGTTATGCATAAAATAAGACCTAGTCTACACTGATTCTACTCAAACCACGACTTCATGTGAAGACCAATTCCACATCCGTTACTCTATAACGTCCATCATGATTTGCATTAACTTCATGGCCGCAATTCAAGGCGAAATATTAGGAACAGTTTTGATTTTTGATATTTCTGCCATCTTTTCTTAGTATTTAAGGAGGAAGAGGCAACACATGTATACACAGGAACTCCTAGCTATCACTCTCACACACTATTACTCTGCACTTTCTATCCAAAACTCAAACTTCAATAAAACAGTATTGGTTGAGGTAGGTTTTTCCTAAAACCTCCCGAGGTTGTGCCGGAGAACGATTGTTCAAGGGCTTTACTCGTTACATAATCGTGTCCATCTTGATAGAGAAACTATATTTCATTTGTGCCCAAAGTTCATCAAAGGCAAATTTACTTGTTGAAATTTGTCCAAAACAATTTGGCGCCGTCTGTGGAAACTTAGGTTTTTTAGGTTTCAATCAAGATGAGTAATTCAACCTCTGCGACGCCTACAGTTTCAAAGGGGGCAACGACCAGCGTATCAAATTCTTCTTCCATGACGCTACCTGGGATTTCGTTGGATATTATTTCCAATATGATGGCTATGATGCAACATATGAAGAATCAGTTGGACGTGCAGCAGCATACCAACAACATGTTTATCAATGTAGTCACAAGGATGCAGCAAGAGCTAGCAGCCTCAAGGCGTAGCGGTCCAATAGTCAGCATGCCTGAAACTTCACCTTTGCATCCTAGGATTCTTTTTTCAGATGCCGGGACGAATGCAGGGGGCAATCGTAGCTTTATTCCAATGGCTAGCATCGTTCAGACTGAAAGCACCACCGTTACATCTAGCCAGTTTCCACTGTCAACATGTTTTACCTTTGCAACCCCACCTCTATGGGGCAGACAGGAAGTTTTAATGCGTTTAGTACTCCTATGAATCAATTTGTTGCCACTAACACTTTTGCAGATAACCCCTTGGCAAGAGAGTTGCAGCAAATCAAGGAGATTCTCATGAATGTTCCAGGAATCACCTTGCCTTACAATCAAGCATCTCCAACCAGTCACCGTGATTCTCATTTTGTTCCTCCATAGCCGGTGTGGAGATCCCAAAGAGGTTTCAAGTACCTCCAATGAAGCTCTATGACGGCACTACGGATCCAGCAGAACACATAGCCCTATACCAAGAGAAGATGGATATTATTGGTATCCCTTACCATCTTAAAGAAGTTTGTTTGTGTAGGGGTTTTGGATCGACCCTAGTTGGTCCAGCCTTGATGTGGCTAACCAATCAACCTTTGAACTCTATTTCATCTTATTCTCAATTACTCAATATGTTTCTAAATCAATTTTCATGTAACCGTGTATTTGAGAAGCTAACAAGTGACCTTTACAGGGTGGTACAACATCCTGATGAGATGCTTAAGGATTATGTGTCTAGGTTCAACAAGGAGGTCGTGAACGTTCCCCATATTGACATGTCGACTGCAACTAAGGCCTTTAGGATGGGACTGAGGAGAGGATCACCGTTCTACCAAGATTCGGTCATGTATCCATCTAAGAGCTTGGAAGAAATCAGAACAAGATCTGTTCGTTTCATCAGGTTGGAAGAAGATGACATGGTCCATGTCAAAGCATCAAAGAAGACGCCTGTATATGAACATCCTGACAGAAAAGCAGAGTCTTCATATCATAGATCTTAAGCGATACTACGTGTAAGTCAAAGGTTATTCGAATTTTGACAATAAGGTATGAATCTCTTCTTAACATCTTTCAATTTCTTGTCTTGTTTATTTTATTTAATAAACCCCTTACTGACGTCTTGCATCGGAAGGGTGTTAGCTAAGCTAACACCCAACCCTAACGTGTTGCTGTTTTGCAAGATGTCATTATAAACTACGATAGTTCAAGATGCATGTGCAACTGTTCAACATGTCAACATCTCTAAGATGTAAGGTAAACACCTTTTACGGCTTAAAAGATTATACATTTTTTCTAAGTTTATTGATTATCATAACCCCGCCTTGGCGCACGTAAAGGTATTCACCTTCTACGGTTTAAAAGATTTTACATCTTTTCTAAGTCTATTGGTTATCATAACCCCGTCTGGGCGCACGTTTTCTCACAACTTGAGAACTAAGTTCTACTGGTTATAACATTGTTGCATGTTATCTTTACAACTTGGTTATAACATCGTTGCATTTTCAACTTGGTTATAACATTGGCATGTTATCCACGTCATGTGGTTGTAACATTTACATGTTACCAACGAACAAAAAGAAGAGCTCTTTCTAAAGAAAAAACAACCCAAATATTTTAAGGACCAACCATCCAGAAAAAGTACCAAATTTAACATCTAATTAAGATTGTTCTTGAACCATATCTTGGTTTATGGTCGCTGAAGTGTCAACACCTTCACCTTCCTTTTTCTCTTCTGCAACTTGATCTGCTATTGTGACATCCTGAGCTTTAGAGCTCACCTCTTCAGCATCAATGACAACATTCAATGTAGAAGTGAAATGCAGCTACTGTAAAATCTTTGACTTTTCGTATTTTACTCAAATTCAAAAATTTTGGGGGCAATTGTTTGGGGTGAAAATTTCAGCTGCATGAAAACATCTTGGATCGTCTTGGATTAGCACCTTGGATTGGATTAACGCTCTTGATCATCCTGGATTGACACCTTCCACTGACGTCTTGGATCTTGACTCACCATGTTGACTTGATATCTTGACGCAACATGTCACTTGACGTCTTGAACGCCTTACGTCTTGAATTACGCCTTACATCTTGAATTACGCCTTACGTCTTACATCTTGAAATTACGCCTTGAACTAACGTCTTGCAGCAGTTTGTTATTTTCTTCCTACTTTTCAGGGACAAAGTTATGCATAAAATAAGACCTAGTCTACGTGATTCTACTCAAACCACGACTTCATGTGAAGACCAAGTCCACATCCGTTACTCTATAACGTCCATCATGATCTACATTAACTTTCTGGCCGCAATACAAGGCGAAATATTAGGAACATATTTGATTTTTGATATTTCCGTTATCTTTTCTTAGTATTTAACGAGGAAGAGGCAAGTATACACCGGCACTCCTAGCTATCACTCTTACACACTATTACTCTGCACTTTGTATCCAAAACTCAAACTTTAATAAAACAATATTGGTTGAGGTAGGTTTTTCCTAAAACCTCCCGAGGTTTTGTGCCGGAGAACGATTGTTCAAGGGCTTTCCTCGTTACATAATCGTGTCCATCTTGATAGAGAAACTATATTCCATTTGTGCCCAAAGTTCATCAAAGGCAAATTTACTTGTTGAAATTTGTCCAAAACAACAACCAAACAAAGAATCTCATTATAATTGAAATATAAAATGATATGGTGTTTTTGGGATAGATACAAAAAACTAAGTAATAATTTGAAAAGCATTTCATTATAATTGAAAAATAAAATGATACGGTGTTTTTGGGGTGGGGATTGAATCAATTTCCTGAAACATGAGAAGTTGTTATGGAAAAGTGAAATATTGTTTTCGTTTAGTAAATTGAAAATATAAAAAATGGTCAAAATAGTGGGTGATGGTTGAATGAGGTTGATGTTGGTGAAAAGTTAAAAAGTGGGAGATTCAAATAGATCTAAACACATATCATATCAGACACATACACCAAAAGAATTAGAAGGATGACTTTAAAAGATGAGATAAACAAAAAGAGAGAGAGAGAAAGAGATGGGGGAAGCAAGCTTAGAGAGAGAAACAGATATTACCTTTGGGAAAAAAAGTCGACGGAGAAGATAATAGTAGGGCAGCGATATTGTGGTGGGTGTCGTGGTTGGGAAGGGGCGGTGGGAGGTGAAAGCGGGAAAGGGCGGAGAGAGGTGAAATTGGGGAGGCACGAGGGATATTATACGATTGAAAAAAAATATAATTGTTTTGGTCAAATTTCAACAAGCGAATTAGATGAGAAGAAAAGTGACTAAAGTGATATGAATCTAGGTACAATGATTATCAAGTTGAATAGAAATGGACACGAATGGTTTGTTGACTAGGGAAAGCCCTTGAACAACTTGTTCGCCGGCATAAAACCCCGGGAGGATTTGGCTCCTGCCTTGACCGAAAGTTTACTAGGAATTCTCTTGAGATTACAATGCTAAGAGCGTATGAAAAAGGGAGCTTAAGCTAGTGAAGAACGTGTGTGTAAATACAGTGTATCTCTCCCTTTTATACCTCAAAATAAAACTAATTAACAAAGAAGGATTATGCGCCTATAAAATCGGGGAAGAGGTTGATCACATAGAGATATATTCGCCATTTATTGTTTGAGGAAAAAGATAAGGTCCATTGCTGAAGAAACGTGGTTGAACTGGTCTTTATTCCCTCCGGCACATGTCCTATAAAATAGGAAAAGCGTTACTGCGTCCCAACCTGCAGAAAGCCAAGTTGTAAATGGAACAGCTCAAGTTGTTAGTACCAAGTTGTTAGGCGTAAGTTGTAAACATGTTGACTGAAAAATGTAGGGCCCAACAATTGCCCCCAAACTTTTTGAATTTTAAAATGAAGAATAGAAAGAGACAAAATAATTCAAAAAGTTTGCCAAAATAAGAAAGAAAAGAACGACGGTTTAAAAGGGACGCGATGGGACGGTTTTAAGTAGTTTCCCGAGGCAAAAATATTTGATCGCTTTTAGAGTTCCAACCACCTTCAACCTTCATAAATAAGTAGTCTCTTTCTCCAACTCTCCCTTTCACCAAATCAAAAACGTTACTTTTGCAGAGGTTTCTAGGAGAAGAACCAAGGAAGACGGTTGGGGCGAAAAATCGAGTAGATACTTACGGTGAGTTTCTTGTCTTCTCTTCAATTTCATCTTTGATTTCTTGTTTTAAGTTGAAAAAATGGGTCGGAAGAAGATAGTCGTGATTGAGAGTGACGAGGGTTTGCCCAAGGGTTTCATAACCCAAAACTTATTGAAGGAACCTGATAATGAGAAATGTCTGATGCCTAAGGCTAACCTAGAGGTTATTAAGAAGAACCATGCCATGCCTGATGAAATGGTCTACTTCACCCACCCTGACTTGACCTCCGAATGTTATTCTCCCACTTGGGTATGCTTCCAGGAGTATCCCTTTGTTATAGGCTTACGATTCCCTTTTCCCGACTTGATTACGAAGTTCTTCTCTTCTACCAAACTCAACTATGCCCAAATGATGCCTCAAGGGTGGAGGTACTTGCAAACCCTAGTTAGATTAGGAGAGAGGGCTGATTTGGTTGCTGGTTTAGAAGAGTTGGCGTATACTGTGGATTTAAGGAGTTTTGGTCCAGGAAGGTTTGGTTTTAGGGTCAAAAATGGTGAGCCTATTCTGATTTCCAATCATGATATTGCTGATAGAGGGTGGAAAAATAAATTTTTCTTTGCAAGGAGGGACACCTTGGGTCAAGAGGAAGGTGTTTTTTCCAAATGGAGGTTTCAAGGTAGTGAAAATAGTTCTTTTATTTTACGAAATGCTTCTCAATACTAGGATAACTAACTCTTAAAATTTCCTTTGTAGAAGTTTCTAAGTTGTCAGACCTGTTTCCGGAGCAAAAAGGGACACAAGCGAACGTAAACCAGCTTCTTCAGTTGGGTGTATCCGATAGGTCCTTCAAGGCATTCCCTGTCGAGTTTTTCGTTGAGGAGGTTGGAGGTGAAGCAGAGGTTGAAGCAGAGGAAAATCTACCCCCAACTCTACCTGAGATGTCTACAGGTTTAAGTCCTCAAAAATCTTTGTACTTTTTCACGAGTATTTCGATTATCTCAATCCCTTGTTTCCTTGTTGTAGCTACATGATCCAAATCCAACGTAAGTGCCGCTGACTTGATGGCCGCTGCTAAGGCAAAGAAAGTTGCCAAGAAGGACAATAAACCTCCAACTCCAATGTCCATGGCCTCTAGCTCGCATTTGAATGCTTCCAAGAAAAAGGAAGAAGTGAAGAAAAGGAAGTTATCCGAAACCGAGGCTACGGATGGGAATGAGATTGGTGACATGGGGACAAAGAAGAAAAAGTTAAAGGAGGCTATAGCTTGTTTTGTCGACAAGGTAAAATGAGAAAACTTGAACCTTGCCCATGATTTTTGATGAAATGCTAACATTTCTTTTGCTTAGGTTGCGGATATCATGGTCCCTATCATGGACCAGCTTGATGCTGTGAAAATCAAGGCAAATGTGCACAATTATGAAGCTGAGGAATACAAGGAGCAGGCCACCAAGAATGCTGAGGAGATTGAGAAGTTGAAGGAAAATCTTGAAGCTGAAAAGAAGGAGTTGGAAGCTGTTAAGGCCGAGAAAACGAAGGAACATGAAGCCCATGAGAAGGAATTGGATGCCGCGAAGAAAGACTTCACGTTTAATGCCACCAAAGTGGTGTTTGAAGCTAGGATTGAACTCATGGAAGAATACAAGAACGGGCTGACTTTGGAGTGGGATGTGGAAGCAGAGAAAAGGGCTTTAGAAGATTTCGTTGGTGAGCCAGTAGATGCAGAGGAAGTGAATTCTGCGGCTTTGGAGGCTCTAGTTGAAGACACTGATAGGACCTTGAGCACCCTAGTGGCAGCTCAGAATGGTCAAGGGGAAAATGCAACACCGGCGGCAGCAGGCCAGGAAGTTTAAAAAAACATTTTAAAACTTTGGGTTTTTTGTATGAAAAAACAATTTTTGCTTTATTTGTGTACCTTTGTCGGTACAACAAATGGGGGGAGTGTCCCCAAAAACAAGGTTTTTTTTAGTTTGTAATGGCTCATAAGAGCCGAGACAATTTATTTGGGGGTACTAGGTTGGTCTAGTACTCCAAGCTTTTTAGGTTTTTAGGGACTTGTTGGCTTTCCCAACTTGTCCACTAGTTTGCAAAAAATCTTTTGAAAAACACTTAATGGTTTTTTAGCAAAGTATTTTATGTCTCTGAGAGACGCTTGTTTGTTCTTTAGATAACATGTAAATGTTATAAACCGTAGGTAACATGAAAATGTTACAACCAATAGTTCACAACTTGAAGAAGTGTGAAAACGTGCGCCCAGGCGAAGGTGTCAAAACCTTAATTCGTAAGAAAAGATGAATATCTTTTAACCATAAGTACCTTTGATCAGAGGTAAATCGTTTGAAGAGATAGAACAAGTATCAGCCGTCCTGGCGTGTCAACAAGTTCTATCCCTCTCTAGCTGGAATTCAACCATGTATTAGCTGCATCGGCGTCGCCAACATGTTGAAATTTTTCTTCCCCAGTTCAAACACGTATCGCCTGACCGGCGTGTCAACATGTTGAAATTTTCTTCCTCAGGTTCAAACATGTATCAACCGTGCACGGCGTGTCAACATGCTTGACCTTTGTCTTCCTCGTGCCCAAACATGTATCGCCCGCACCGGCGTGTCAACATGTTTGTCCTGTTCCAGCTTAGGTCTCAACAAGTATCGCATCGGCGTGTCAACATGTTGAGCCTACTCCGTTTGCTCAAGTTGCACCTCGCAAAACAAATTCATGTTAGGGTTGGGCGTTAGCATAGCTAACGCCCCTCCGACGCTCAAGTCAGTAATGTTTTAATAAGAGTAAAAAATTGAAATGCGTAATTGAACTTGACATAAATTTAAACCGTACCTGAGGAGTCTAGTTATAAATAACTGGACTTACATGAAATAAAGTTTCAAGTGGATAGCGTTCCAACTTCTAGGGATTCTGTCTCCACTTGGGGTTGACAACCGCATGCACCTTTGCGCCTTCAAGATCGATGAGATATGGGCCTTCCCACTTGGGAGCCACTTACCCGCATTCAATTCTCTTGTATTTTGAAATACTTTTCTTAAAACTAAATCACCAACCTGGAACCTTCTAACTCTGACATTCTTGTTGTAAGACCTAGCAATTCGCTGCTGATAAGCTGCCATCCTTATCTTGGCTAAATCCTTGATCTCATCAATTGTATCTAAATCTTGAGTTAGCAAGAGGTTATTTTCATCTTGAGTCAATAAGCCATACTCTGCCGTTGGGACTGCCGTTTCAACTCGGAATTACGCCTTCAGCTCCGTATACTAAAGAATAGGGAGTTCTACCTGTGGCTCCTTTAGAAGTAGTTCTATCTGCCCATAGCACAAGTGGTAATTCTTCAACCCACTTTCCCTTCTTTTGATCTAGACGCTTTTTCAAGTTGTTGATGATCAACTTGTTGCTTGACTCACCGGCCATTGGCTTCGAGGGTGGACAGGTGTCGACATGACTAACTTGATGCCCCAAATGAGTACAAAAATCCCCGGTCTTCTTACTTATGAACTTGTGACCCGTTGTCACATACAATCTCTCGATGGTACACCAAACCTCGCTAATGATATTTTTCTTTAAAAATGAAATTACCTCTTTATCTCTTACTTGTACATAAGCTTCTGCCTCGATCCATTTCGAGAAATAATCGGTTAGAGCCAACATGAACACTTTGCCTCCGGGAGCTTTAGGCAACTTGCCTACAATATCCATGCCCCACTGCATGAAAGGCCAAGATGAGACTATAGGATGTAGAGGCTCGGCAGGTTGATGCAAGATGTTGCTGTGTCTTTGGCAGGCATCACACTTCTGTACGTAGCTCATGGCATCTCGACGCATGGTTGGCCAATAGTATCCCGTCTTGAGGGCCTTCGACGCCAGTGCTTTCTCACCAGAATGGTTCCCACAAATTCCTTCGTGGATTTCTTTGAGTACTAGTTCAACTTGCTCATTATCGACACATCTCAAATAATGTCCTGCAAAAGACCTCTTGAATAGCACATTATCTATCAAAACAAAAGTAGAAGTACGAATCTTAAAAGATCTAACATTCTTAACATCGGGTGGAATAGTTCCAAGTTGAAGGAACTCAATTACAGGTTGGGTCCAAAAAGGTTAGCATCTTGTGCCCCAGTAGGTGGAGTAACCACTTGAGTTTCTTCAACTTGGTCTATTGCCGGGTACTTAACATAAATGATGGGGATATTAGTATGCAACATTGATTTGCAAGTTGAACCCAAGTTGGCCAAGGCGTCCGCTTCTGCGTTCTCATCTCTAGGGACCTGTTCCAAAGAGAATGATAGAAATTTCGAAGCCAAGGCCTTAACCTGTTGGAGGTAGAGAGTCATCTTGGAATGCTTCGCCATATAACTGCCATTAAAGTGGTTAGCTAGCAATTGAGAGTCAACAAATACACTTAAATGTGTAATATTCAAACTCAAAGCTGTAGTTAAACCCATGATTAGGGCTTCATACTCAGCTTCATTATTTGTCGCATTGAATTCACAAGATACAGCTTGAGGTATGATATCACCTTGAGGGGATTTTAGGACTATTCCCAAGCCAATCCCTTTGGAATTTGAGGCTCCATCTGTAAACAATGTCCAAAATCGAGGAACAGTTTTACCTTCAAGTTGCTGCACTTCCAGTTCTACCTCAGGCTGCAAACTTGGACTGAAGTCAGCTACGAAATCGGCTAGGGCCTGCGATTTGATGGTTGTTCTCGGCTCATATGAAATATCATACGTGCTCAACTTGACTGACCACTTGGCCAACCTGCCCGACATCTCTGGGGTTCTCTACACATTTCTCATAGGATAATTAGTTCTAACGGTTATGGAATGTGTTTCAAAATAATAACGTAATTTGGTAGCAGCAGTAGTTAAGGCTAATATTAATTTTTCAAGATGAGAGTACCTTGTTTCAGCATCTAATAAAGACTTACTTACATAGTAAACAGGATGTTGTTCGCCTTGGATTTCCTTCACCAATACTGCACTAACAGCATTTTCAGATACAACTAAATATAAATAAAGATGCTCACCATGTTCGGGTTTGGCAAGTAGGGGTGACGTCATCAAGTATTCTTTAAGTTGTTTGAAGGCTGCTTCATGTTGGTCAGTCCATTGAAAAAGTTTGTTTTTTCTTAATACTTTGTAGAATAACCTCGCACTTATCGATGATTTGGATATAAATCTATTCAAAGCCTACTCTACCGTTAACCTTTGTACGTCCTTTGATGTTCTTAGGGGATTCCAAGTTGAGAATGGCTTTGATTTGTTCGGGACTTGCTTCGATTCCCCTCTTGGTCACCATATATCCCAAGAATTTACCTGCTCTAACACCAAAGTTACACTTCGCTGGATTGAGCTTCATGTTGAAGGCCTTCAAGATGTTGAATGCCTCAGCAAGGTGCGCCACATGATCTTCAATGTGCTTGGATTTGACCACCATATCGTCTATGTAGACCTCCATCGTCTTGCCAAGTTGGTCTTTGAACATTTTGTTCACTAACCTTTGATAGGTTGCCCCTGCATTTTTAAGACCAAAGGGCATTGAAATATAACAATATATACCTTCTGGAGTCATGAATGCTGTATCTTCTTGGTCTGAAGGCTCCATTTGAATTTGTTGATACCTGGAAGATGCATCCATGAATGTCAAGATGTCGTGGCCGGCTGTCTCATCAACTAGAGAATCAATATGAGGGAGAGGGAATGGATCCTACGGACAGGCCTTGTTCAAGTCGGTGAAGTCCACGCATACTCGCCACTTGCCATTCTTCTTCTTCACCACTACAACGTTAGCCAACCACCTTGGGTACTGAACTTCTCTGATCATCTTGGACTTCAGAAGCCTCTCAACTTCATCCTTTATGATCTGGTTCCGCTCCTGGGCGAACTTCCTTCTTTTTTGACGGACAGGACGGATGGTCGGATCGATGTTCAACTTGTGAGTGATGATGTCCCTGCTTATCCCTGTCATGTCTTCATGTTTCCAGGCAAAACAACATTTCTGACTTTTCAGAAACTCGATCAGCTCCTCTTCGATTTCGGACGGTAGGTCTATCCCGACTTGCACTTGGGCCTCAGGATTTGATGCATCAACAGGAACGCTCTTTGTATCGTGCTCCACTGCTTCAAGAACGTCCTGGGCCTTTTTCTTTAATTGCTATGCTTGCCGAGGGGTCGAGCTTGCTTTCATGTTGATCTTGTAGCATTCTTTAGAGACTTGCTGGTTTCCCTTCAACTTGGCAACACCCCAAGGTGTTGGAAACTTGACGCATTGATGGTAAGTTGATGGCACAGCCTTCATGTTGTGGATCCAAGGTCTTCCCAATATAACATTGTACGAGGAAGAGCACTCAATCACACAAAACCTCTCCATGGAATTCATACCCTCTAGGTAGATGGGCAACTTGATCTCTCCGACTGTTTGCTTCACCTCACCACTGAACCCTACCAAGACGGATGAATTCTTCACCACTTCGGACGAGGGATGCCCATATCTTCAAGAGCATGAGTGAAGATGATGTTGACCGAGCCGCCACCATCGATCGTAATCCGCTTGACCACACAATTAGCACCGCACTGAACAACTAGACCATCATGATGAGGGTCCAACGTGTTGTCCTTATCTTCATCTTCAAAGGAAATAACATGACCATCTGGGAAGTCACGACGCCTTGAAGGCAATTCTGATTGATCTTCCTTAGAGCTTTTGGAATGACGCTTGGCGGCAGAGTAAGTTGTGCCGCAAATATGAGACCCACCTGAGATAACATTCACTACCTTGGTGGCTGGAGGGGGTGCAACTTTCTCGGGTCTAGACTGCTCCCCTGAATCAGGTTCTTTGGATTCACTCCTGACCCTCTTCTTGCCCAACAAATCCTTGAGAAGACCCTTGGACAATAAATGAGCAATCTCCTTCCTAAAGGCGAAACAGTTCTCGGTGGTGTGCCCAAAATCTTCATGAAATGCGCACCACTTGGACTTGTCCTTCCAAGTTGTTGACTGGTCATTCTTCTTGGGACATCTTGCTTTATCTCCAAGATTTCCCATGGCGCACAAGATTCCCGCAATGTCCACAGAAAAGCAATATTCAGAAATTTGTGGATAATCATTATCATCACCTTCCTGATCATCATCTACAACATGAATTCTAGAAGGTTCAGTTTTAACAGGGGGTTTGCCCCTGTTGGACTTATAGTGATGGGAATCCGGTCGTCTGTCAGAAGGCTCAAATAGAGGAGTAGGAGTCCTCCCAGTTGACTTCCCCATCGCCAAACTATCTTCCTCCAATCTGATGTAAGGCAAAGCCCTGGTTCTGATTTCTTCAAGTTGTTTCGCGGGGGTCATCACCAACTCGTTGTAGAACAATGAGCTCTTCTTCAAGACTATACGGAATGCTTCCATAGCGGTGGACACGTCCAAGTTGGGTATAGTCACTGCCTCCTTGTTGAACCTGTGCAAATACTCTTTAAGATTTTCGTTAGGCTGTTGCACAATTCTATAGAGATCACTAGTCAACTTGTCAAATGCCCTATTGCACGAAAACTGGTTAATGAACATATTAACAAGTTGAGCATAAGATGAAATAGAGTTTAGAGGGAGTCCTGTTAGCCATTTTAAGGCCGGTCCTGACAAAGTAGAGTCAAAGCCCCTGCAAAAACATGCTTCTTTAAACATAGGAGGGATACTTATGATATCCATTGATTCCTGATACAGCAACACATGCTCTGCTGGATCGGTACTCCCATCATACTTCTTCATATGAGGGACTGAGAATTTCTTCGGGATCTCCACACTGGCTATTGCTGGCACAAAACAAGACTCATTATAGCAAGTTGGAGAGACTTGGTGATACGGCAAGTTGACTCCAGGCACGCTTCGTAGCAACTCCTTAATGGTTTGCATTTCCTTAACAAGTTGGTTCTCTGCGAAAAGAGGAGCATTATTAACTTGAGGTGCGAAAGTATCGAAAGTATTAAAGAAACTTCCCGTTTGCCCCATTGAGGGTGTAGCATAAGTGTAGCAAGATGATTGCGCAGTCAAGTTGGCCGGGTAGGCCGAATCTTGGTTGCTCGATTGGAATGGATGTCACAATTGTGCTCTCCGCTGGCAAGGTGTTGGACATAGGGATATCTCCGACATGGCTCGGTCCCGTACCTGCACCAAACAAAGATCTAGGAAGTAAAGGTGAAAACGGAGTGGATACTTGAGTCTCAGCTTGCTTCCCTTTACGTACTATCAATGGCATTGAATATCATGGTATTCGTATGCTCCCCGAGCATCCAACCGATCGCCTACTTTCTTCAACATGTACGCCATGTTGGACATTATCTCCAAATTGACAGCTCCTGCACTTGGAGGAGGGTTGCCTTGGGGATTGGAAACAGGAAGCGGCCGACTCGGCTCAGCTTGGATGAGGGATTAACCATTTCTATGCAAATAATCAAAGTTTCCACGGACGGCGCCAAATTGTTTTGGTCAAATTTCAACAAGCGAATTAGATGAGAAGAAAAGTGACTAAAGTGATATGAATCTAGGTACAATGATTATCAAGTTGAATAGAAATGGACACGAATGGTTTGTTGACTAGGGAAAGCCCTTGAACAACTTGTTCGCCGGCATAAAACCCCGGGAGGATTTGGCTCCTGCCTTGACCGAAAGTTTACTAGGAATTCTCTTGAGATTACAATGCTAAGAGCGTATGAAAAAGGGAGCTTAAGCTAGTGAAGAACGTGTGTGTAAATACAGTGTATCTCTCCCTTTTATACCTCAAAATAAAACTAATTAACAAAGAAGGATTATGCGCCTATAAAATCGGGGAAGAGGTTGATCACATAGAGATATATTCGCCATTTATTGTTTGAGGAAAAAGATAAGGTCCATTGTCAAGAAACGTGGTTGAACCGGTCTTTATTCCCTCGGCACATGTCCTATAAAATAGGAAAAGCGTTATCGCGTCCCAACCTCGCGTAAAGCCAAGTTGTAAATGGAACAACTCAAGTTGTTAGTACCAAGTTGTTAGGCGTAAGTTGTAAACATGTTGACTGAAAAATGTAGGGCCCAACAATTGCCCCCAAACTTTTTGAATTTTAAAATGAAGAATAGAAAGAGACAAAAGAATTCAAAAAGTTTGCCAAAATAAGAAAGAAAAGAACGACGGTTTAAAAGGGACGCGATGGGACGGTTTTAAGTAGTTTCCCGAGGCAAAAAGATTTGATCGCTTTTAGAGTTCCAACCACCTTCAACCTTCATAAATAAGTAGTCTCTTTCTCCAACTCTCCCTTTCACCAAATCAAAAACGTTACTTTCGCAGAGGTTTCTAGGAGAAGAACCAAGGAAGACGGTTGGGGCGAAAAATCGAGTAGATACTTACGGTGAGTTTCTTGTCTTCTCTTCAATTTCATCTTTGATTTCTTGTTTTAAGTTGAAAAAATGGGTCGGAAGAAGATAGTCGTGATTGAGAGTGACGAGGGTTTGCCCAAGGGTTTCATAACCCAAAACTTATTGAAGGAACCTGATAATGAGAAATGTCTGATGCCTAAGGCTAACCTAGAGGTTATTAAGAAGAACCATGCCATGCCTGATGAAATGGTCTACTTCACCCACCCTGACTTGACCTCCGAATGTTATTCTCCCACTTGGGTATGCTTCCCGGAGTATCCCTTTGTTATAGGCTTACGATTCCCTTTTCCCGACTTGATTATGAAGTTCTTCTCCTCTACCAAACTCAACTATGCCCAAATGATGCCTCAAGGGTGGAGGTACTTGCAAACCCTAGTTAGATTAGGAGAGAGGGCTGATTTGGTTGCCGGTTTAGAAGAGTTGGCGTATACTGTGGATTTAAGGAGTTTTGGTCCAGGAAGGGTTGGTTTTAGGGTCAAAAATGGTGAGCCTATTCTGATTTCCAATCATGATATTGCTGATAGAGGGTGGAAAAATAAATTTTTCTTTGCAAGGAGGGACACCTTGGGTCAAGAGGAAGGTGTTTTTTCCAAATGGAGGTTTCAAGGTAGTGAAAATAGTTCTTTTATTTTACGAAATGCTTCTCAATACTAGGATAACTAACTCTTAAAATTTCCTTTGTAGAAGTTTCTAAGTTGTCAGACCTGTTTCCGGAGCAAAAAGGGACACAAGCGAACGTAAACCAGCTTCTTCAGTTGGGTGTATCCGATAGGTCCTTCAAGGCATTCCCTGTCGAGTTTTTCGTTGAGGAGGTTGGAGGTGAAGCAGAGGTTGAAGCAGAGGAAAATCTACCCCCAACTCTACCTGAGATGTCTACAGGTTTAAGTCCTCAAAAATCTTTGTACTTTTTCACGAGTATTTCGATTATCTCAATCCCTTGTTTCCTTGTTGTAGCTACACGATCCAAATCCAACGTAAGTGCCGCTGACTTGATGGCCGCTGCTAAGGCAAAGAAAGTTGCCAAGAAGGACAATAAACCTCCAACTCCAATGTCCATGGCCTCTAGCTCAGATTTGAATGCTTCCAAGAAAAAGGAAGAAGTGAAGAAAAGGAAGTTATCTGAAACCGAGGCTACGGATGGGAATGAGATTGGTGACATGGGGACAGCAAGAAAAAAGTTAAAGGAGGCTATAGCTTGTTTTGTCGACAAGGTAAAATGAGAAAACTTGAACCTTGCCCATGATTTTTGATGAAATGCTAACATTTCTTTTGCTTAGGTTGCGGATATCATGGTCCCTATCATGGACCAGCTTGATGCTGTGAAAATCAAGGCAGCCAGGCACAATTATGAAGCTGAGGAATACAAGGAGCAGGCCACCAAGAATGCTGAGGAGATTGAGAAGTTGAAGGAAAATCTTGAAGCTGAAAAGAAGGAGTTGGAAGCTGTTAAGGCCGAGAAAACGAAGGAACATGAAGCCCATGAGAAGGAATTGGATGCCGCGAAGAAAGACTTCACGTTTAATGCCACCAAAGTGGTGTTTGAAGCTAGGATTGAACTCATGGAAGAATACAAGAACGGGCTGACTTTGGAGTGGGATGTGGAAGCAGAGAAAAGGGCTTTAGAAGATTTCGTTGGTGAGCCAGTAGATGCAGAGGAAGTGAATCTGCGCGGCTTTGGAGGCTCTAGTTGAAGACACTGATAGGACCTTGAGCACCCTAGTGGCAGCTCAGAATGGTCAAGGGGAAAATGCAACACCGGCGGCAGCAGGCCAGGAAGTTTAAAAAAACATTTTAAAACTTTGGGTTTTTTGTATGAAAAAACAATTTTTGCTTTATTTGTGTACCTTTGTCGGTACAACAAATGGGGGGAGTGTCCCCAAAAACAAGGTTTTTTTTAGTTTGTAATGGCTCATAAGAGCCGAGACAATTTATTTGGGGGTACTAGGTTGGTCTAGTACTCCAAGCTTTTTAGGTTTTTAGGGACTTGTTGGCTTTCCCAACTTGTCCACTAGTTTGCAAAAAATCTTTTGAAAAACACTTAATGGTTTTTTAGCAAAGTATTTTATGTCTCTGAGAGACGCTTGTTTGTTCTTTAGATAACATGTAAATGTTATAAACCGTAGGTAACATGAAAATGTTACAACCAATAGTTCACAACTTGAAGAAGTGTGAAAACGTGCGCCCAGGCGAAGGTGTCAAAACCTTAATTCGTAAGAAAAGATGAATATCTTTTAACCATAAGTACCTTTGATCAGAGGTAAATCGTTTGAAGAGATAGAACAAGTATCAGCCGTCCTGGCGTGTCAACAAGTTCTATCCCTCTCTAGCTGGAATTCAACCATGTATTAGCCGTACTGGCGTGTCAACATGTTGAAATTTTCTTCCTCAGGTTCAAACACGTATCAGCCGTACTGGCGTGTCAACATGCTTGACCTTTGTCTTCCTCAGGCTCAAACATGTATCAGCCGTACTGGCGTGTCAACATGTTTGTCCTGTTCCAGCTTAGGTCTCAACAAGTATCAGCCGTACTGGCGTGTCAACATGTTGAGCCTACTCCGTTTGCTCAAGTTGCACCTCGCAAAACAAATTCATGTTAGGGTTGGGCGTTAGCATAGCTAACGCCCCTCCGACGCTCAAGTCAGTAATGTTTTAATAAGAGTAAAAAATTGAAATGCGTAATTGAACTTGACATAAATTTAAACCGTACCTGAGGAGTCTAGTTATAAATAACTGGACTTACATGAAATAAAGTTTCAAGTGGATAGCGTTCCAACTTCTAGGGATTCTGTCTCCACTTGGGGTTGACAACCAGTATGCACCTTTGCCGTCTTCCGCATCGATGAGATATGGGCCTTCCCACTTGGGAGCCGGCTTACTGCATTCAATTCTCTTGTATTTTGAAATACTTTTCTTAAAACTAAATCACCAACCCGGAACCTTCTAACTCGACATTCTTGTTGTAAGACCTAGCAATTCGCTGCTGATAAGCTGCCATCCTTATCTTGGCTAAATCCCTGATCTCATCAATTGTATCTAAATCTTGAGTTAGCAAGAGGTTATTTTCATCTTGAGTCAATAAGCCATACCTTGCTTTGTGGGACTGCCGCTTCAACTGGAATTACGGCTTCGACTCAGTATACTAAAGAATAGGGAGTTCTACCTGTGGCTCCTTTAGAAGTAGTTCTATCTGCCCATAGCACAAGTGGTAATTCTTCAACCCACTTTCCCTTCTTTTGATCTAGACGCTTTTTCAAGTTGTTGATGATCAACTTGTTGCTTGACTCGGCCTGGCCATTGGCTTGAGGGTGGACAGGTGTCGACATGACTAACTTGATGCCCCAGCGAGTACAAAAATCCCTGGTCTTCTTACTTATGAACTGTGACCCGTTGTCACATACAATCTCCGATGGTACACCAAACCTGCTAATGATATTTTTCTTTAAAAATGAAATTACCTCTTTATCTCTTACTTGTACATAAGCTTCTGCCTCGATCCATTTCGAGAAATAATCGGTTAGAGCCAACATGAACACTTTGCCTCCGGGAGCTTTAGGCAACTTGCCTACAATATCCATGCCCCACTGCATGAAAGGCCAAGATGAGACTATAGGATGTAGAGGCTCGGCAGGTTGATGCAAGATGTTGCTGTGTCTTTGGCAGGCATCACACTTCTGTACGTAGCTCATGGCATCTCGACGCATGGTTGGCCAATAGTATCCCGTCTTGAGGGCCTTCGACGCCAGTGCTTTCTCACCAGAATGGTTCCCACAAATTCCTTCGTGGATTTCTTTGAGTACTAGTTCAACTTGCTCATTATCGACACATCTCAAATAATGTCCTGCAAAAGACCTCTTGAATAGCACATTATCTATCAAAACAAAAGTAGAAGTACGAATCTTAAAAGATCTAACATTCTTAACATCGGGTGGAATAGTTCCAAGTTGAAGGAACTCAATTACAGGTTGGGTCCAAGAAGGTTTAGCATCTTGTGCCCCAGTAGGTGGAGTAACCACTTGAGTTTCTTCAACTTGGTCTATTGCCGGGTACTTAACATAAATGATGGGGATATTAGTATGCAACATTGATTTGCAAGTTGAACCCAAGTTGGCCAAGGCGTCCGCTTCTGCGTTCTCATCTCTAGGGACCTGTTCCAAAGAGAATGATAGAAATTTCGAAGCCAAGGCCTTAACCTGTTGGAGGTAGAGAGTCATCTTGGAATGCTTCGCCATATAACTGCCATTAAAGTGGTTAGCTAGCAATTGAGAGTCAACAAATACACTTAAATGTGTAATATTCAAACTCAAAGCTGTAGTTAAACCCATGATTAGGGCTTCATACTCAGCTTCATTATTTGTCGCATTGAATTCACAAGATACAGCTTGAGGTATGATATCACCTTGAGGGGATTTTAGGACTATTCCCAAGCCAATCCCTTTGGAATTTGAGGCTCCATCTGTAAACAATGTCCAAAATCGAGGAACAGTTTTACCTTCAAGTTGCTGCACTTCCAGTTCTACCTCAGGCTGCAAACTTGGACTGAAGTCAGCTACGAAATCGGCTAGGGCCTGCGATTTGATGGTTGTTCTCGGCTCATATGAAATATCATACGTGCTCAACTTGACTGACCACTTGGCCAACCTGCCCGACATCTCTGGGGTTCTCAACACATTTCTCATAGGATAATTAGTTCTAACGGTTATGGAATGTGTTTCAAAATAATGACGTAATTTGGTAGCAGCAGTAGTTAAGGCTAATATTAATTTTTCAAGATGAGAGTACCTTGTTTCAGCATCTAATAAAGACTTACTTACATAGTAAACAGGATGTTGTTCGCCTTGCATGTACTTCACCAATACTGCACTAATGACATTTTCAGATACAGCTAAATATAAATAAAGATGCTCACCATGTTCGGGTTTGGCAAGTAGGGGTGACGTCATCAAGTATTCTTTAAGTTGTTTGAAGGCTGCTTCATGTTGGTCAGTCCATTGAAAAAGTTTGTTTTTTCTTAATACTTTGTAGAATAACCTGCACTTATCAGACGATTTGGATATAAATCTATTCAAAGCAGCTACTCTACCTGTTAACCTTTGTACGTCTTTGATGTTCTTAGGGGATTCCAAGTTGAGAATGGCTTTGATTTGTTCGGGACTTGCTTCGATTCCCCTCTTGGTCACCATATATCCCAAGAATTTACCTGCTCTAACACCAAAGTTACACTTGATTTGGATTGAGCTTCATGTTGAAGGCCTTCAAGATGTTGAATGCCTCAGCAAGGTGCGCCACATGATCTTCAATGTGCTTGGATTTGACCACCATATCGTCTATGTAGACCTCCATCGTCCTGCCAAGTTGGTCTTTGAACATTTTGTTCACTAACCTTTGATAGGTTGCCCCTGCATTTTTAAGACCAAAGGGCATTGAAATATAACAATATATACCTTCTGGAGTCATGAATGCTGTATCTTCTTGGTGCGAAGGCTCCATTTGAATTTGTTGATACCGGAAGATGCATCCATGAATGTCAAGATGTCGTGGCCATTTGTCTCATCAACTAGAGAATCAATATGAGGGAGAGGGAATGGATCCTACGGACGAGGCCTTGTTCAAGTCGGTGAAGTCCACGCATACTCGCCACTTGCCATTCTTCTTCTTCACCACTACAACGTTAGCCAACCACCTTGGAGTGCGAACTTCTCGATCATCTTGGACTTCGTAAGCCTCTCAACTTCATCCTTTATGATCCGGTTCCGCTCTGGGCGAACTTCCTTCTTTTTGACGGACGGGACGGATGGTCGGATCGATGTTCAACTTGTGAGTGATGATGTCCTTGCTTATCCACCGTCATGTCTTCATGTTTCCGGGCAAAACAACATTTCGACTTTTCGGGAACTCGATCAACTCCTCTTCGATTTCGGACGGTAGGTCTATCCCGACTTGCACTTGGGCCTCAGGATTTGATGCATCAACAGGAACGCTCTTTGTATCGTGCTCATTTGCTTCAAGAACGTCTGGGCCTTTTTCTTTAATTGCTATGCTTGCGAGGGGTCGAGCTTGCTTTCATGTTGATCTTGTAGCATTCTTTAGAGACTTCTTTGGTTTCCCTTCAACTTGGCAACACCCCAAGGTGTTGGAAACTTGACGCATTGATAGTAAGTTGATGGCACGGCCTTCATGTTGTGGATCCAAGGTCTTCCCAATATAACATTGTACGAGGAAGAGCACTCAATCACACAAAACCTCTCCATGGAATTCATACCCTCTAGGTAGATGGGCAACTTGATCTCTCCGACTGTTTGCTTCACCTCACCGAACCCTACCGGTACGGATGAATTCTTCACTACTTCGGACAGAGGGATGCCCATATCTTCAAGAGCATGAGTGAAGATGATGTTGACCGAGCTGCCACCATCGATCGAGAATCCGCTTGACCACACAATTAGCAATGCACGAACAACTAGACCATCATGATGAGGGTCCAACGTGTTGTCCTTATCTTCATCTTCAAAGGAAATAACATGACCATACGGGAAGTCACAACGCCTTGAAGGCAATTACGATTGATCTTCCTTAGAGCTTTTGGAATGACGCTTGGCAGCGAGTAAGTTGTGCCGCAAATATGAGACCCACTTTGAGATAACATTCACTACCTTGGTGGGTGGAGGGTGCAACTTTCTCGGGTCTAGGCTGCTCCCACGAATCAGGTTCTTTGGATTCACTCTCGACCCTCTTCTTGCCCAACAAATCCTTGAGAAGACCCTTGGACAATAAATGAGCAATCTCCTTCCTAAAGGCGAAACAGGTTCTCGGTGGTGTGCCCAAAATCTTCATGAAATGCGCACCACTTGGACTTGTCCTTCCAAGTTGTTGATTGGTCATTCTTCTTGGGCCATCTTGCTTTATCTCCAAGATTTCCCATGGCGCACAAGATTCCCGCAATGTCCGGAAAAGCAATATTCAGAAATTTGTGGATAATCATTATCATCACCTTCACGATCATCATCTACAACATGAATTCTAGAAGGTTCGGTTTTAACGGGGTTTGCCTGTTGGACTTATAGTGATGGGAATCCGGTCGTACGTCGAAGGCTCAAATAGAGGAGTAGGAGTCCTCCCGGTTGACTTCCCCATCGCCAAACTATCTTCCTCCAATACGATGTAAGGCAAAGCCACGGTTACGATTTCTTCAAGTTGTTTCGCGGGGTCATCACCAACTCGTTGTAGAACAATGAGCTCTTCTTCAAGCCTATACGGAATGCTTCCGTAGCGGTGGACACGTCCAAGTTGGGTATAGTCACTGCCTCCTTGTTGAACTTTGTGCAAATACTCTTTAAGATTTTCGTTGAGGAACATTTGCACAATTCTATAGAGATCACTAGTCAACTTGTCAAATGCCCTATTGCACGGCTGGTTAATGAACATATTAACAAGTTGAGCATAAGATGAAATAGAGTTTAGAGGAAGTCTGTTAGCCATTTTAAGGCCGGTCTGACAAAGTAGAGCCAAAGCCCTGCAAAAACATGCTTCTTTAAACATAGGAGGGATACTTATGATATCCATTGATTCTGATACTGCAACACATGCTCTGTTTGGATCGGTACTCCCATCATACTTCTTCATATGAGGGTGAGAATTTCTTCGGGATCTCCACAGCGGCTATTCTTTGGCACAAAACAAGACTCATTGTAGCAAGTTGGAGAGACTTGGTGATACGGCAAGTTGACTCCGAGGCACGCTTCGTAGCAACTCCTTAATGGTTTGCATTTCCTTAACAAGTTGGTTCTCTGCGAAAAGAGGAGCATTATTAACTTGAGGTACGAAAGTATCGAAAGTATTAAAGAAACTTCCCGTTTGCCCCATTGAGGGTGTAGCATAAGTGTAGCAAGATGATTGCGCGGGTTGGCTAGGTGGTAGGCCGAATCTTGGTTGCTCGATTGGAATGGATGTCACAATTGTGCTCTCCGTGGCAAGGTGTTGGACATAGGGATATCTCCGACATGGCTCGGTCCCGTACCTGCACCAAACAAAGATCTAGGAAGTAAAGGTGAAAACGGAGTGGATACTTGAGTCTCAGCTTGCTTCCCTTTACATGAACTATCAATGGCATTGAATATCATGGTATTCGTATGCTCACGAGCATCAACCGATCGCCTACTTTCTTCAACATGTCCGCCATGTTGGACATTATCTCCAAATTGACGGCTTACGCACTTGGAGGAGGGTTGCCTTGGGCATTGGAAACGAGGAAGCGGCCGACTACGGCTGCTTGGATGAGGGATTAACCATTTCTACGCAAATAATCAAAGTTTCCCACGGACGGCGCCAAATTGTTTTGGTCAAATTTCAACAAGCGAATTAGATGAGAAGAAAAGTGACTAAAGTGATATGAATCTAGGTACAATGATTATCAAGTTGAATAGAAATGGACACGAATGGTTTGTTGACTAGGGAAAGCCCTTGAACAACTTGTTCGCCGGCATAAAACCCGGGAGGATTTGGCTCTGCCTTGACCGAAAGTTTACTAGGAATTCTCTTGAGATTACAATGCTAAGAGCGTATGAAAAAGGGAGCTTAAGCTAGTGAAGAACGTGTGTGTAAATACAGTGTATCTCTCCCTTTTATACCTCAAAATAAAACTAATTAACAAAGAAGGATTATGCGCCTATAAAATCGGGGAAGAGGTTGATCACATAGAGATATATTCGCCATTTATTGTTTGAGGAAAAAGATAAGGTCCATTGCTGAAGAAACGTGGTTGAACTGGTCTTTATTCCCTCCGGCACATGTCCTATAAAATAGGAAAAGCGTTACTGCGTCCCAACCTGCAGAAAGCCAAGTTGTAAATGGAACAGCTCAAGTTGTTAGTACCAAGTTGTTAGGCGTAAGTTGTAAACATGTTGACTGAAAAATGTAGGGCCCAACAATAATATATACTCCCTCCGTCCCGGAGAAATGCGCACAAAATGGGATGGCACAAGAATTAAGGTAAAAGGTGAAAAAGGTGATGTGTTGTGAGTGTAGATGGTTGGGTAGGAGAGAGAAAGTGGAGTAAGTGGGTAATTATTGTGAGTAGAGACAAGTGGATCCCATTTCCATTTTGGGACTTTGCATATTATTGTGGGACGCACAAAAAGTGTCTTTTTGCATATTATTGTGGGACGGAGGGAGTATATATATATATATATATATATATATATATATATATATATATATATATATATATATATATATATATATATATATATATATATATATACTCCCTCTGTCCCATAACAAATGACACAGTTACTGTTTCGCACGGGAATTAAGGAAAAAGTGAAAAGGTTGATGTGTTGTGAGTGTAGATAGTTGAGTAGGAGAGAGACAGAGTGGAGAGACTAGTAAATTATAATGGTGTTGTGAGTATTAAAATAATGTAGGAGAGAGAATGAGTGGAGGGAATAGTAAAAATTCTTTGCCATTTTAGGAAGTGTGATGGGACGCCCAAAATGACAAAGTGTGTCACTTGTTGTGGGACGGAGGGAGTATATATATATATATATATATAGTATAAATGAGGGTTGTCTTCTACTGTTCAATGAACAGTTTCAACGGCAGAAATTCCCATTTTGCCCTCACTATTTTGTCCTTTTCCCATTTTGCCCTTAAAAAAAATTTAATTAAAATTTTTTTTTAAAAAAAACGTGGCCTTGGACACGGGCATGTGCTAGTATATATATATATATATATATATATATATATATATATATATATATATATATATATATATATATATATAGAGAGAGAGAGAGAGAGAGAGGGAGAAAAGGGTTTTCTAAGTTGTTCCAGATGCAAAACTAGGGTGAGTGAGTAGGTGGGAGATTTTTAAGTAAATAATGAGTACTCTAATGGTTTTGAAACATTAAAAATAGAAAATCTATACTTATAGTATATTAAAGTAGGCCAAACTTGATAAGGTGTTGCCACATAAGCCAAAAAGGGTGATTCTTGCATTCTTAGGCTTCCAACTCATCCACCCCCTAATTAATTTGTGATGTTTTGAATTCTCCCTAATAGCTATTAACATTCATAGTCTCTAATAGTTATGTGAATGGTTACTTCTTACAAGTTAACTTTTATTTCTTAATTTTATTGTATTCTACTATATAAGTTATTCTTTTAGTTTACATCAATAGTTAATGTTATATTCTTTGAAATAATAGAGTAGGATAGCTACTTCTTCTAATAGTATCTTCAAATAGTTATCACTACTCCTACTATTTATACTATTAGATAATAGCAATGCATTGAATTGATCATTACATGCATGAGTCTCTTGATGTTTCATTTCTTTAACTTACAAATTTTTAACTTTTGAAATGCAAACTTTTGGAATGCAACAATCAATGGATCCTTACATGCATGAGCCCCTTGATGTATCCTTTACTATAACTTACAAATTATTAACTTTTAAAATACAACCATCAATGAAATGAGGTGCATGAATCCCTTAATGTTTCATACACTATAGCTTACAAATTATTAAATTTTGAAATTCAACAATTAGTTCAAGGGTCATGAACTTTATGTGCATCTAATTATAAAATTAAATAATTATGCATAAAGTATATTTACATTCGGCAATAATGATGGGAGGGGGTAACAGAAAGTTTGGAGTGGAGATTAGTCATAATCCAAAAAGGTGTTGCTGTTTCTGCTGTTGAGGAAGTCCGTAAGGCGATTCAAGAGACATTTCCCAATGAAAAGGAGGTAAGTGCGAGCATTCATATGATTTGTTTTTCAGTAAGCTTCTCTAGATTTATAAAAAATTGGGGGCTATTCTTTTGGCCGATGAAAAGTTAACGGGGTTCATTTTGAGACGCAATTTTTATACTTTTTTTTTAATGAACAGATGATTGATCCACGGAGTGATGTTCAACCATTAAAATTGAGCCAAGAAAGGTAATTTTAATAATTTGTTTTATTTTTAGTTTTGCTCAAAATTTTATTTATTTCATAATTGTGTTTGATTTCTCTCATGGCCTTTCATAGTAAAACTCTATTTTTCCTTTTCCCTTTTACCTCTCACCTCTCACCTTTCATTTTGATTTCTTTTTTCTTTTTTCCTTTTGATTTATATTTATATTTTAGTTGTATGTTGCTATTTTATTCATTTTTATTTGTTTTCGTTGATTTATACTTTGGTTCAAATAAATTTATTTTGTCTTCTTATGTGTTTTTTATTTTGATTAAAAGCTTAATTTTCTATTCCTCTTTAGTTTTTTACTTAGTTTGTATATTTGTTGATTTTGACATTCATTTTCAATTTATTTTTATTTTATTTTGTTATCGTATTTTTTATTTTGATTCTTTTTTAATGCTTCGATTATTTCATTGCCTTCTCTTTTGGTTATATTTGAAACTTATATTTAATTTTTGAATTTTTTTTTTAACTTTGTTTCAAACTTGATTTGATTTTTTTAAAATATCATACATTTGTTTTTATTTTATTTAATGATGTTTTTTATTTTTATTATATTGACGAATATTTCTTTTGATTAAGGCTTGGTATTCATATATTATTTATTTTTGATTTGTTTTTATGTTATGTTATGTTATTTATTTCAATTTTTATTTTTTTCGAATATTTTTTATATATAAATAAAATTTATTTTTCTCTATTTTGACTATGTTAGTGAAGTTTAATTTTATTTTTTCATTTGAAGATTTTTTTTAATTTACCTATACCTTTTTCTATTTTGATTTATTTGTGTCTTTATTTATTTTATTATGTTTTTGAAAATTTTCTATTTCTATTGTTTTTTTTTAATTAAGGTTTAATTTTCATATTTTTGTTTTCTGCTTTTCTTCTTTTCATTTTCAGTGTGTATTGATTATGTATATTTATCACGGGTTGGGCAAAAGATGGAACCAAAATCATGTTGACATCATTTGTAGGACCATTCTTTACGGGGAGATTTTTATCTTGGAGTATTTGGAAATTATTAATTTCTATCTTTATATTTTATATTTATATTGCTATTTTTTTCATATGATATTAATTTTATATATACTATTAGTTTTAGTTTCATATATATATGATCATCTCTTTTTAGTAATTTTATAGAAAATTATCTTCATTTTACACTTATGTATGTTTTGTGCATTTATTTTTATTTATTAATTTGAATTGTTTTATTTACTTTCAATGCAGGTTTTAATTTGAAGTTTTGTGATACTTGGACATCAATGCAACATCAATTCCAAACTAATCATTCATTACAATGGAAGCTAAGGAAAATAGAGATAAAAGAATAACGAGATTTAGAATTGAAGTTTGAAAGGATTTCAACAATAGTGTAAGCATTATAATGTGTAAAGCTGCATGATTATATACTTACTATTTGCAAATATAATCTATCATGGTTCAATTTATTGATTATATTCAAAGAAAGTTGTAAATCTCTTTACCGAAAATAATTTCACGCCTTTTCAGATAACAATCTAGATTGATTATTATTTTCCTTTTTTGATTGTCATTAGTTAATTTAGTACTCCCTCCATCTCAAAAAGTTTATCCCACTTTAATTTTTATAATCAACTAAATTAAATTTTGACCACAACTTTATGAAATCATGTAATTCATATACAAATCTAAATGTTGTTATTGATTCACCATACAAATACTATCAATAACAACTTTTAAAATATTATAGGGATGATTCAATTTTTTTTTTTTAAATTGTGGTCATAGTTCGATTGTGTTGACCATAAAAATTGATATTTTTTTTATAGAATTTTATAAAGTACTATAAATATGTTTTTTAAGGTTGGTCTCTAATTAAAAAAAAAAAAGTTGGTCTCTAATTCAACTTGAAACTTGGTTCTTTAAATCGTCTAATCATTTCATCTTTAAAAATCTAGATATAAATTGATAATTTCATTGTATGATTACATGAAACTATCTTCATTCGTGTTTATGCTTGATGTATAGAAAAATATCATGATAGAATATTAATATTGTCCATATACATAAAACTTTTCTTCTTCTATCTTCATTCGTGACTATCAAGTGGTGTCTCTTCACATTTGCAAATATTAAATTCTTAAGCTCTTCAAATTTTCATATTTTAAAACCGCCAAATATATAATTCTTCATCTCCAACAATGAAAATAACTTTCAAATGTATTAAAACCAAATAACTACGTCAAAACTAATGAAGTCGGTAACAATTCATTTTCATTAATTATCACCTCTACATGTATTGAAATTGTATAACTAGATTAAATTTATGAATTCCATTTTTCACCAATTCATTATCTTCATCCCATTTTATCACTGTTGCCTTTTTTTAAAATATACTCCCTTCAATCTAAATAATTATCATTTTTGAACTTCTCACAACATCAGGAAATACAATTATTATCTCGATTTAATGGTAAAACTATCAAAATGGTACCTTATTTAATGTTTTAATCTCTTACATTATTTCACACAACAATCTAATTAATAAAGCAAAACAAATTTTAATACAAGAATAAAATAGATTTTTGAATGTTTTTTTACTTCAAAAGTGACAATTTTTTGGAACAAGCATTTTATTCAAAAATAATAATTATTTTGTATCGGCAGGAGAAATAGATAATAAAATATAAATCGTTGATAAAAAATAAAAACTATCCTAATTCTACCCCGTGCGAAGCACGGGTTTTCACCTAGTTTAATATGTTTTGAAAGAAGGAAGGATTGGAGCCAGATTTTATGGAGTTTGTTTTGGGAGATGGAGAGGTTTAAAATTAAAATGGGTTGAGATAATGGTAAGTGGGGCTGATGAATTTTTTTTAAGTTGAAATTGAAATACAATAATAAGGAAATAATGGTAAGTGAAAGTATAATAATTTTTTTCTTTAAGAAGGAATTGTGACAATAAAATTCTTAGCTACTAATTAATAAGGCATTTAAAATTTACAACAATAATAATGACCATTAAATTATGAAAACAACATGAGTTGGTTTTTTCGTTTTTTATTTCTTTTATTTTTTCCTTTCTTTCTTTTTTTTTTCTCTTCCTTTTTTTATCCTCAACGTAGGTTGATTAGACTTTTTCCTATTTCTAACTTTTATTTTTAATGTAGGTTGAGTTAGCCATCATATAAATTTAAAAGCAAAACTATATCAAAGGCTGAAAAAATATGCCAAAATGACAGGTTGTCACCAACGGCCCAGATTCAATTCGCCCAGGGGCGGAGCCAGGAATTGGCTGAGGGGGGGGCAAGATTACACGGGAAAAAAATTTTCGGGTCAGACAAGTAAAAAATGGGTCGGATCCATGAAATACAATGTATTTTAGTTAACAAAAATGATAAAAGTAAATAATTCAAAGAACGATTGAAATAATGTTGAAGTATTTAACGCAAACAATTTATTAAAAAATATTACTCGTACAAAAAAGAAATTCAAATTTGCTAATTAAACTTGGGATAATAGGAAGAAAGACCAAAAACAAAAAAAATGGGAAAAGCCTAACTAATTAATTAAGATTGAAAAAATGTGAGGAAATCTATACTTATAGTATATTAAAGTAGGCCAAACTTGATAAGGTGTTGCCACATAAGCCAAAAAGGGTGATTCTTGCATTCTTAGACTTCCAACTCATCCACCCCCTAATTAATTTGTGATGTTTTGAATTCTCCCTAATAGCTATTAACATTCATAGTCTCTAATAGTTATGTGAATGGTTACTTCTTACAAGTTAATTTTTATTTCTTAATTTTATTGTATTCTACTATATAAGTTATTCTTTTAGTTTACATCAATAGTTAATGTTATATTCTTTGAAATAATAGAGTAGGATAGCTACTTCTTCTAATAGTATCTTCAAATAGTTATCACTACTCCTACTATTTATACTATTAGATAATAGCAATGCATTGAATTGATCATTACATGCATGAGTCTCTTGATGTTTCATTTCTTTAACTTACAAATTTTTAACTTTTGAAATGCAAACTTTTGGAATGCAACAATCAATGGATCCTTACATGCATGAGCCCCTTGATGTATCCTTTACTATAACTTACAAATTATTAACTTTTAAAATACAACCATCAATGAAATGAGGTGCATGAATCCCTTAATGTTTCATACACTATAGCTTACAAATTATTAAATTTTGAAATTCAACAATTAGTTCAAGGGTCATGAACTTTATGTGCATCTAATTATAAAATTAAATAATTATGCATAAAGTATATTTACATTCGGCAATAATGATGGGAGGGGGTAACAGAAAGTTAGGAGTGGAGATTAGTCATAATCCAAAAAGGTGTTCTTGTTTCACATTGAGGAAGTCCGTAAGGCGATTCAAGAGACATTTCCCAATGAAAAGGAGGTAAGTGCGAGCAATCATATGATTTGTTTTTCAGTAAGCTTCTCTAGATTTATAAAAAATTGGGGGCTATTCTTTTGGCCGATGAAAAGTTAACGGGGTTCATTTTGAGACGCAATTTTTATACTTTTTTTTAATGAACAGATGATTGATCCACGGAGTGATGTTCAACCATTAAAATTGAGCCAAGAAAGGTAATTTTAATAATTTGTTTTATTTTTAGTTTTGCTCACAATTTTATTTATTTCATAATTGTGTTTGATTTCTCTCATGGCCTTTCATAGTAAAACTCTATTTTTCCTTTTCCCTTTTACCTCTCACCTCTCACCTTTCATTTTTATTTCTTTTTTCTTTTTTCCTTTTGATTTATATTTATATTTTAGTTGTATGTTGCTATTTTATTCATTTTTTATTTGTTTTTGTTGATTTATACTTTGGTTCAAATAAATTTATTTTGTCTTCTTATGTGTTTTTTTATTTTGATTAAAAGCTTAATTTTCTATTCCTCTTTAGTTTTTTACTTAGTTTGTATATTTGTTGATTTTGACATTCATTTTCAATTTATTTTTATTTTATTTTGTTATCGTATTTTTTTATTTTGATTCTTTTTTAATGCTTCGATTATTTCATTGCCTTCTCTTTTGGTTATATTTGAAACTTATATTTAATTTTTGAATTTTTTTTTTAACTTTGTTTCAAACTTGATTTCAGATTTTTTTTTAAAATATCATACATTTGTTTTTATTTTATTTAATGATGTTTTTTATTTTTATTATATTGACGAATATTTCTTTTGATTAAGGCTTGGTATTCATATATTATTTATTTTTGATTTGTTTTTATGTTATGTTATGTTATTTATTTCAATTTTTATTTTTTTCGAATATTTTTTTATATATAAATAAAATTTATTTTTCTCTATTTTGACTATGTTAGTGAAGTTTAATTTTATTTTTTCATTTGAAGATTTTTTTTTAATTTACCTATACCTTTTTCTATTTTGATTTATTTGTGTCTTTATTTATTTTATTATGTTTTTGAAAATTTTCTATTTCTATTGTTTTTTTTTAATTAAGGTTTAATTTTCATATTTTTGTTTTCTGCTTTTCTTCTTTTCATTTTCAGTGTGTATTGATTATGTATATTTATCACGGGTTGGGCAAAAGATGGAACCAAAATCATGTTGACATCATTTGTAGGACCATTCTTTACGGGGAGATTTTTATCTTGGAGTATTTGGAAATTATTAATTTCTATCTTTATATTTTATATTTATATTGTTATTTTTTTCATATGATATTAATTTTATATATACTATTAGTTTTAGTTTCATATATATATGATCATCTCTTTTTAGTAATTTTATAGAAAATTATCTTCATTTTACACTTATGTATGTTTTGTGCATTTATTTTTATTTATTAATTTGAATTGTTTTATTTACTTTCAATGCAGGTTTTAATTTGAAGTTTTGTGATACTTGGACATCAATGCAACATCAATTCCAAACTAATCATTCATTACAATGGAAGCTAAGGAAAATAGAGATAAAAGAATAACGAGATTTAGAATTGAAGTTTGAAAGGATTTCAACAATAGTGTAAGCATTATAATGTGTAAAGCTGCATGATTATATACTTACTATTTGCAAATATAATCTATCATGGTTCAATTTATTGATTATATTCAAAGAAAGTTGTAAATCTCTTTACCGAAAATAATTTCACGCCTTTTCAGATAACAATCTAGATTGATTATTATTTTCCTTTTTTGATTGTCATTAGTTAATTTAGTACTCCCTCCATCTCAAAAAGTTTATCCCACTTTAATTTTTATAATCAACTAAATTAAATTTTGACCACAACTTTATGAAATCATGTAATTCATATACAAATCTAAATGTTGTTATTGATTCACCATACAAATACTATCAATAACAACTTTTAAAATATTATAGGGATGATTCAATTTTTTTTTAAATTGTGGTCATAGTTCGATTGTGTTGACCATAAAAATTGATATTTTTTTATAGAATTTTATAAAGTACTATAAATATGTTTTTTAAGGTTGGTCTCTAATTAAAAAAAAAAAAGTTGGTCTCTAATTCAACTTGAAACTTGGTTCTTTAAATCGTCTAATCATTTCATCTTTAAAAATCTAGATATAAATTGATAATTTCATTGTATGATTACATGAAACTATCTTCATTCGTGTTTATGCTTGATGTATAGAAAAATATCATGATAGAATATTAATATTGTCCATATACATAAAACTTTTCTTCTTCTATCTTCATTCGTGACTATCAAGTGGTGTCTCTTCACATTTGCAAATATTAAATTCTTAAGCTCTTCAAATTTTCATATTTTAAAACCGCCAAATATATAATTCTTCATCTCCAACAATGAAAATAACTTTCAAATGTATTAAAACCAAATAACTACGTCAAAACTAATGAAGTCGGTAACAATTCATTTTCATTAATTATCACCTCTACATGTATTGAAATTGTATAACTAGATTAAATTTATGAATTCCATTTTTCACCAATTCATTATCTTCATCCCATTTTATCACTGTTGCCTTTTTTTAAATATACTCCCTTCAATCTAAATAATTATCATTTTTGAACTTCTCACAACATCAGGAAATACAATTATTATCTCGATTTAATGGTAAAACTATCAAAATGGTACCTTATTTAATGTTTTAATCTCTTACATTATTTCACACAACAATCTAATTAATAAAGCAAAACAAATTTTAATACAAGAATAAAATAGATTTTTGAATGTTTTTTACTTCAAAAGCGACAATTTTTTGGAACAAGCATTTTATTCAAAAATAATAATTATTTTGTATCGGCAGGAGAAATAGATAATAAAATATAAATCGTTGATAAAAAATAAAAACTATCCTAATTCTACCCCGTGCGAAGCACGGGTTTTCACCTAGTTAGGAGAAAGAGAAAGAAATGGAGAGAGAGAGAGAGAGAATAGCAAAGATGAAAGACAAATAAAATTAATTGAAAATGTAGGTAGCAGGGTTCGAACATGGATATGAAAGGAAACACCAAAAGCTTTAACTTCACCCCTTCTACCGCTGAACTGCACAACTCACAGGTGTTAATCTTGAAGTTAATTATATATATACATATATAACAAAAATATGGGGGGGGGGGCAAAAAAAAAATTTTCCACTGCATTTCCGCCACTGGGGCGAGTGCCCCCTCCTGCCCCCCTGGCTCCGCCCCTAAATTCGCCCCACTTTCCTTTAATACGCTGTTAATTAAATCACACCTATTCAACTTAAAAAAAAAAACTGTATAATTAATTTCAATTCCCTATATAAATCATGTAACCCTAGCAAGAGATTTAGAGTCGAATGTGCAATAATTTTCTGCTAAATTTCCGGAAATTTCACAAATTGTATGGAAATATATGGTTCATGAATAAGGAGAAGAATTTTCAATTATCAATCTAACAAAATTAATTCACCAAAATAAGTGTATATCAACTACGAAGGCGACGGGATATAGAGGTCATACTGTTTTTTTGATGATTATTTCTGGTGTATATCAATCTAACAACGGCCCAGATTCGTCGATTCAAATGTGAAATAATTTTGTGCTCAATTTCCGGAAATTTCACCCTATTATTGGAAGGAATATCTATTATTGCTGGCAACATATATTCTATGAACACAAGGATGTCGAAGACCATCAGGAAAAAGAAGGAAGAAGAAGGACCAGCAATAAGGATTATTTTAGAAACTGCCAGTGACTCGCATAGAATATATTATATGTATGGAACCATATATTCTAGGAATATCTATTATTTCGGGCACCATATATTCTATGACAAACTGTGAACAAGGATTATTTTAGGGGGTGCCGCATAGAGAGAGAATCGGTGAGAGAGAGAGAGAGCACGGCAGTGAGAAAAAAGAAGGAAGAAGAAGGAGGAAGAAAGCTCCATTGTTGTAGTTCAAGATTCAACCCAAGGTAAGAGCAACTCCCTGCTTTGTTTGAAACCAAGATCTTCGTCTGGTTCTTTTTGTTTCATTACTATTAACGTTTTGCTGTATATTCATCATTTCATTTACCATGCTTGATATTTACTATTTACACTCGGTCCAACTCGCATTGCAAATTTGATTTTATAACTGAGACCCCATTATTCTGAATATGTTGTATTGGTGCCTATTACGAATTCTTGAAATTCTTGCTATAATATCATCTGGGTAGTGAATCAAATGTTGGATTTAGACATCAAAATCTGGTGTTGGCTGTTTTCTGACCATTTACTGTTTTGATAGTGATTCGTTGTAATTCTTGAATTCCCTGCTCTGTTAGCTTCTAGGTGTTGCTTAAATTTCTAGAATATTCAACAGTTATTGAAGTTGTTGTTAGCTTACTGATTCAGAAAGAAATTTAGTGTAATTGATACATTTTTGCTCAATTAATTTCTGGGTATTGCATAATTTTGATGCTGGACATTGTAAGATTAGATGCCCTGCTTGGTGCTAAGCAGTTAACATCTTCGATTTTTCATATTATGGGTCAAGATTGCAAATGCATTTCAGATTGAGCCGGAAACTTCGGTGTCCAGAGTTTGATTTCATTCATATCCTCCAGTTTTTTTTTATGCAAAACCAGACGGAACATGTCAAAGACACCCACAGTTTGTATTACTGTGTTTGATTGTTGCATGCTTCGTATGTGTTCATGGAGTTACTACACAAACATGGGATATTTTGTCAAATGGATTTACATACCATGTATAGAGTTGAAATGATTCTGAACTGTATACCAATTAGAAATAAAAATGACGATTCAAACAAACTAACTTAATAATCTGCTGATTTTTGATGTAGAGGGAGGAAACGTGGGAAATAATTATAAAGAACATGATGGATTAGTTCATTTAATAAGAAGTTAAAAAGAAGGGTGGCCATGAACCAAAATGCATATAGCATCTACTGTTTCATATGAGCTTTCTATACTGCAAAAAAGTTGAATTATTTTGAAATGATTATCTATTGTTGTTTATTCTTCGGAACAGATCAAATCAGGTTATGATAAAGCGATGGGGAGGAGAAGCTGGCTTTCATTATTGATTGAGAAAAACTAAATTTGACGTGATTATTGATTGGAAAAAACTAAATTCGGGAAAAGCTGGCTTCCATCCAAAATGAATGTTCACTTTTATTCTAATTGATCTTCATTTTGGAAAGGTGAGAGTATTTTGTAAAGAAAATTGAGGTGCAAACTGTTGCTCCATATAATTAATGGTAACAGAAATTGCTATGAAACACAACAGATACTGTTAGAAGGGTGAATTTATTGCACTTACCAGATAACAATTCTCTTCAAAATTTGATGGCATCGGAGTTGGACAACGCCTCTTGGTCCGTCTACCTGAAATTAGGTCACAGAACTCTTAAGACACCCCAATATTATGAAGAAACTACAAAATTTGGATCTGGTAAAAGGGGTTGCGCCCTGATATTGCTTTTGCAATACCACTATTGAGTTTGCACTAGCAAACCTTATGCATAAGTTTGATTGGGAATTGCCTAAGGAATGAAAACAGAGGATTTGGATGACTGAGTGCCCTGGAAACAAATATGCATCAGTGGACACAATTTTGGTAATCAAATGTTATTTTTATACATATATGGTAATCAAATGTTATAATATCTATAGTTTAGGAGGAAATATATATTGCCATATATACATGCCATAAATCGTGTAAGACCATTGCAGATTTGAATCATTTATGTTCTTAATCAATTTGATTACTGGAAGTATATTTCCTCCTAGAGAGAGAATCGGTGAGAGAGAGAGAGAGCACGGCAGTGAGAAAAAAGAAGGAAGAAGAAGGAGGAAGAAAGCTCCATTGTTGTAGTTCAAGATTCAACCCAAGGTAAGAGCAACTCCCTGCTTTAGAGAAAGAAGACCATACCTCCCAGTAGATTTCAAATACTCATGAATCCACATACCTAGATCTAAAGAGTTATATATTACTTTAGTATATTTAGCAAATACGTATTATTAGTTCAGATAAATATGTATTATTAGTTCAGATAAATATAGGCACTAACCATAGTGTTCCAAGGTACCACACTCCAAGCCATCTCTGAAAGATTAACGTCCAAAAGCCCCTCGATTAGAGGATAGTATGCCTGTAAAGTCGGTTGAATTCCATATTGCTGTGTGAATCTCATAAGCAACTCATGAGCATCAAGCACTTTCTTTTTCTTGCACAAATTTTTAAGAACAGGTAATAACACAGAGTCATTTCTGCAAATTCCTTTAGATATCAAGCCTTCAGCAAATAAAATACAATCATCTAATTCAGCTTTAGGAGAAATCCCTTCCATTAGTTCATTCCAGAAAGAGTCGCGAGGCATTTTTCTAAGTCGATAAACAAAGTCCTCAGTGATATGCAATGCATCGTCAATTCTCCCATCTTTCACAATACTCGGGAGTAAAGTGCATATAGTTACAAAGTCCGGAGAAAGCACTTTTTTCATCTGGGGATATGGAATTGCTTGAACCAAGTTAAATGGCATACAAAATATGTTTTGGTTATTTAATATGTTTTGGTTATTTGCTAATTATTGATGAGAGTAGAATAAGGCCCCGTTTGGGATTGCGGTGAAAGTGGATAAACGAACGTTCAACCCGAAAGTCGACGCAAAAGAATGTTTGGGGAAAGGAATTGCGATCACGTCCGAAGTCCGTATAACGTGAAATTCAGTATTCAAGATGACTTTTCTGTTTTTAGGTCAGGATAGTTCAATTCGGTATTCAAGATGACTTTTCTTGAATTCTAAGACATTTTACATACCAAAAGGGAAAAAACAATTGTGGTTTATGAACGCGGGGATGGAATCTTACCTAAAGAGGGTGCTTCTTATTTTTTGGACGTTAATCTTTCAGAGATGGCTTTTGGACGTTAATCTTTCAGAGATGGCTTGGAATTAACCATCAGTCTAAAGAGACTCAAAGCCTCCATAGAAAAGCCATTCTGAACATAGGCACTAACCATAGTGTTCCAAGGTACCACACTCCTTTTCCCATCATCGGAAACTTCATCAAATTTTTATCTACTCTTATCAACTTTTCCCCATTTCCCATATAAATAAACAAGTACAGTATTTACTGAATCAGAACCAACTTTCTTCGAATCGAACTTGGACAAAACTTGCACCCATTTATCAATAGATCTCACCGCAAGATTAGAACAAGCTGATAAAACACTAACCATAGTATCATCATAAGGCCGTAAGTTTTTTTCCACCATCAACGAAAGCAACTGCAGAACTTTCTCAGACTCACCTGCCTGAGCAAACCCAGAAATCAAAGAAGTCCAACAAGTAACAACTTCCTTATCAGACATTTCATCGAACAGTTTACGACCAGCCACAAAAACTCTTACACTTTTCGCATAAACACCAATTAATGCATTACAAAGAAAGGGATCACCAACATAACCTAATCTTAAAACATGGGTATGAACTTGGTTCACATAATTAACATCATTGGAAAGAAGACCATACCTAGAGAAAGAAACCAAGATCTTCGCTTGGTTCTTTTTGTTTTATTACTATTAAAATCACTCTCACGTGTTAATTCTCCATTATAATTAAGATAACCTTTATACTTTTATGATTTAATCTTAGTTTGAGCAGACCTTCATGGATAAATTACTTGGAAAGAGAAAAAAACAGTTTACTGATGTTAGTACCCGGTCCGAAAAAAGGTAGTCCAAATATCTGGCCCGGTTGATATTAATTAGAAACCCTAGGGAAACCCTAAAAACCCTAATCCATTAAATTCTTCCGTACTGCGCCGTCGCTGTCAGCTTGGAAAGGACGCCAGTTGGAAGAGCCGATCGGCCCTTTGCCCGTGCATTGGCCGATCGACCCTTTTATTTAGAGCCGATCGACCCTTCTATCCTAGAGCCGATCGACCCTTTAGAGGCCCAGCCCAGGTACCGAGGTATTATAAATAGGGGTGCCCGGCTCCCCATATTGACACACAATTTTCTCCGGGAGAAGCGAGACCATACTTGCTTTAACCCTTAGTTCTTCTTTTTTTCCTCTCGAATCGCCAAGATTCGACCCCCAAGTCTTGCTACAATTGGTAAGACTCTCTTTTTAATATTCTTGTTCTTTATTGTCTTTATTATTATTGTTTACATGCTTAGTATATTTTAATTTCTTTATTTCTTGCTTATGCCATATATGCTAGATTTAGGAATGTTTTAATATATTTAAATATACTATAGCCGAGGATGATCTAGGGTTTCGCCAAGAAACCCAATGGATCTAGGAACTATTTCTTTCCTTCCACCTTAGTTATAATTATCCCATGATCAACAATCCCCCAAGGATGAACATTGATTAGTGCACCTTCCGAGGGCCTAACTCAAAGGTTCTAGGGTGTGATCATCAATTAATTCTTTCTCTCCCCTCCTCCTTATGCATGATCCCGTTTCTTCTATCTATTCCTGTAAACACCGCACACAACCAACACCCCACATGCTAGAAAGACCGATTCGTCGGGCAATAGGAGTGATAACACTTCTTCTTCTGTTGTAACTTGACCCCCGAACCCAATTAACATGTTTAGCCTTTTTTCAAAGCTTTGGGCTATATCAAAGTGGCGTGGCGACTCTCAAAATTAAACTAATATTTTAATATGGTTTAAAGCGAGTGTCACTAAATGAATATCCTATTTCGATCCGACTTTATATAATTATTATTTTCAAACTTCCGAATGCGCGTTGCATCGGGACGGGGTATTCACAGTGGCGACTCCGCTGGGGACTGTTTTGAAAATCTTTTCAAACTAAGTGGGTCAGACTTTCGTTTTCCTTTGTGGTGTTGTATTTTGCTTTCTTTTTATTTTTCTTTACTCTTAACTGTTGCATTGCATGCATGCATTTCATGTAAATAAAAAATCTTTCTCTTTTTTCTTTAAAAAGAATTAGATACTTTTACCTCACACTACCACTAGAGTCCGTGTCACACTGCACAGACACCCTTTTACCCTTCGGAGAAGCCAAAGTGCGGGAAGTGTGGTGATCATGTCTCCTCCCTTCCGAGTCTCACTTGGCCATCCACTCATCAGTGCGCTTCGGCTGCACGGTGGGAGCCTAAAACCTAACCCTTGCGTCACCCACTTTTCTAGGGATACACTCCACATGACCGGTTGGTTTGACTAGCTTTTTTGTATAGACAATTAATGGGGTCTTTACGTTAAGTCTGAAATTGTCTATGGCTAAGAACTTATGAGACGAAACTCACAAGGTGAGATAAAACTCACGGGTGTTGTTCTTAGTGTTGATGACACTAACAACAACACATTCACCAATTCTAGAAAAAGCACAAATCAATAGAAATAAATATAATTTGCAGCGGAAGAATTAAAGTAATACACAAGAATATAATTTTTATCAAGTTATATAAATATATAACTTGATGGGTGCCTAAAAGGCAAGACCTTTCTATTAATAATATGGATTCAATACAAGGTCAAGGTTGTTCCTTAATGATAAACGAACCCTGATATAAGGAACAACATACACGAATTCTCTCAGTAAATAAACACTCAAAAACCTCACAAAAATATAAAAATCTATATGAAATATTCGAGTGTTGGGCAAAGTGTTGCCGACACTGAATGGCAACACTTGAGAGCAGAATTCTACTTTTCTTGTGCAGATTTGCGTTTTCTGAATTGGATGATCTTCAATGAAGATCCACTGCACTATTTATAGGCCACAAAGTCTTGGAGCCTACTCAAATGATCGCCTAACTTGACCTTGGGTTTGTTTCATCCAAAATAGCCTTCTCGCCTTCATTGTAGGAGACCTAGTCTTCTCTTGCTTCTCATGCTTGTACCTCTTAGCTTTGATTTCCTTGTACTCTGACTTGTTCTCCCCCAGAATAGCTGAATAAAATATCTCCTGGCTTGGTCATCAATTAAACAAATAAACACATGTTTATTTGTTAACTTCTTCTTCTCTTCGTGATTAACGCCCGGGTCAAGTTTCGTTGGCGATTTTAAGCTCATTTTAAGGTGACTAACTACTGTTATATAAACATTAATTTACCCATTAATATTTGTGAAAAATACAAGTAACTAACTCGGTGTCGCCAATTCCAAATGGCAACACTTTTGGCAACACCAAAGGGCAACACCGGTTTGCAACACTTGGGATGACATTCATGACAACACATGATCTAACATTAACAATCTCCCCCATAGTTACCGATTTCTTCACAAAATACCAATGTGATGATCTTTTCAAAAACAGCTTAGTCAAACTTAACTAAAACCAGAAAATGCCACGAGATTTTAATAGCGGCAACATAAACCTTCAGGCAATGTTTTGAAATATTTTTCAATCCAAAACATCAACCATTAAGCAAATGAAGTATCAAAATCTTTACAAAAATCTCCCCCTTAATACGAAATTAATAACTAACCAAAATAATTATTAAAATCTTAAACCAACCATTCCACCATTCAAAAAAAACATCCATCCAAGTTTGAAGAAAATTCCAAACAAACAAAGAAAAAAATAAACGAAATAAAATTTGTTTAAGCATTACAAACCAAAATAAAACAAATAAAATTGTTTTTGTTCCAAACCACCAAAATCAACCACCATTCAAACCAACCATCTTTAAACTGCATTTCCAGCTCCTTCACCTCCCTCTGCTGTCCCACTTGGCCCAAAGACCATTCCCAGCTCCATCATCATCATCACGCCTTGGTGGCTTATCTCCCTATTTTGGAAGAAATCAAATCCACCATTTTCATCATGTCGGTGCGCATGTCCAACCACCCCCGAATTGCGAGTCAATGTGCTTGACCGACTATTGAAAAAATTAAGTACCATAGCAAAGCATCAATCATTACAGAGCGGTGTTGCCGAAGTGTTGCCGGTTTGGGGCGACACTTGGGGCGACACCGGTAGGTGGGCGAATCGGAGGAGCATTTGTAACCAAAACCCAAGGTAAATCCCTGTGCCTATCACCTTCAGTAAAGTGCTTGGTAATTCGATAATACACAGGTCTTTCAGAAAGATTATCACCATTCCAAGGCTTAAGGTTTTGGTACATTAGGACTTGGAAAATAAGGGAAGGAAATATGAAGGAGGAAGTCTTTTTCTTCTTAGCCCATGCAGCAAGGTGAGCAAATACAAGTCTCCCAAAGTTCACTCTTTATTTCTTTCCTAGTTTATACAACAAATTGGCTTGCTCAAAAGTTACGGTATTCTCATTTGCCGTGGGAAGCCAATTAGTTATACATATCTTGTGTAGCACGCTAAACAAAGAAGTGAGATAGGTAGACTTAAAATGATCAGACCAAATGGTAATTCTCCCTCCAGTTAAAAAGGTGGCCAAGGAATTAGGGTCATACTCCAAACTCTCATCTTCGACATTTGGGAGGCCGAAGGTTCTATTGATGATTAAAGGATTAAAATCATAGATAATGCCCCTAACAAAAATCTTTCCATAATGAGGGGTATTCCTATCATCAATATTATCCCTAAGATGAGCATAGAAATTCCTAACCACACTTTCAATGTACGATGACACTTTAGTCACCGTAGGCAAAAACATCCTATCCTCCAAAAACTGATACACACCTAACTCCTTGAATTGAGTCACATACATATTCTTTTCATTCAGAATTTTCTTCTCAGAATCTTCAACAAACTTATCTAAATTTGTTTCACCATAAAATTCATCCGAAAGAAAAGGACGTTCATAAAATCCAAAGGACTCATAATCTGACTTTGTATCCTGAGAGGGATTAGGAGAGTGTACCTCAGGCCAGGAAATAGGAGAATACGAAGGAGAACTCGATTGTGCTTTGGTCTTGGCAGCAGGTGTTGCTTCAGGTGTTGCCATTTCATCGGCAACACTTGGGGCGACACTTGATGAAATTTTCTGTTTCTTCTTCATTTTGGACTGGGCTTCAGCAAGAGTTTCCTCATCTTCCAACCAAGCTTCTTCATCCTCATCAGAAGTTGATGAGGGCTCCTTTGTCTCTTTAAAAGCTGGGTCCGAACCTTCCTCGGACGAAATGTTGAGCGAAGAGCTTGAAGAATCATCCACATTTACCGGATCATCAGCTGTATTAGATGGTATCTTTGACCTGAACAGAGTTTTGATCCTCTCCGATTGACGACGCACTCCACCCCTAAAAGTGCTAGAGGCATCAACTGCCTTTCGTTTCTTGGTCTTCTTCTGAGGGGCGAAGGTGAGCTCTGTGGATGGGGTAGCTTCTGGAAGGTTGATGGGAATTGGAATTTTAGATGGATCATAGACAACAATTTCCAAGGATGGTGAGGTTGTGGGTGTGGCCGAAAGTGTCGCAGGTGAGATTTCCATGGGAACTGTGACATTTGAGGCGACACTAGAGGGAGCTAGAGGCGAAATTTCCATGGGAGACGAAATTTGGGAAGTATTTTTAGGGCTAGCCATGGAAGATTTGAAGAAGAATGAGGAAGACGAAGAAGGAGCAGGGGAAGGGTTTCTTCTTTCCGCCTAGAGAGAGAGAGAGAGAGCATGGTGAGAGAGAGAGGGTTTAGGAGTGGGTTTTAATGAGTGAATAGTGGAGGGAGTTAATTGATTTGACAAGGTCAAATTAATTAAACCTCCAATTATCTCTAAAAATCCCAACAAACTCAAGTGTTATCCGCCATTTTTTTTAAAAAATCCTTTTTTTTTTTTTTTAATTTTTTAATTTTTTTTTTTAATTTTTAATTTTTTAATAATAACTAAACATAATTTTAGTAATATCCATAAAATTGTGTTTTTCAAAATTCAAAGAGATGAATTTTAAAAAATAGATATTACAAAATTACACTTAGATTGACAAAAATAAAAAATTTTTGCTAAAAACCTTTTAAATTTCATAAACTCTAAATATAAGCAAATAGACTTTTGGAAATTTAAAATTTAATTAACAAAAACAAAAACAAGAAAATAAAAAATTAATGTAGCATCTACTAATGTGTTACTAGCAATGTTGCGTGACACACAAGGCAACATTTTTAAATAAAATCCCCTTGATATTTTTCAACATATATAACTTATCATTCCTTAGGCAATTTATAAGCACACTTTACACTTTCTTTATTTACAAGGAAGAATCGTAGTAGCGAGCTCCGTGCCCCGAGTTTTTTATTAAAGTGTAAAGCTACAATTAGTAAGTTTTATACCTTTCAAGTAGGGTACACTGTAGTAGCGAGCTCCATGCCCCTAATACTTAGTATAAAACACTACATTATATTCCCTTTGGGAATTTCCACAAGCTTTGCCTTTTTCAATATCAACAACAATATGAGTGACTTTGTCACTTTTTAGCACAAAGGGGTATTTTATAAAAAAATGTTAACCTTAAGAATGTACACATACTAGAACAGAAAGGTCAGTAAATGCCCCCCATTTGGGATTAAACAACTATATATATATATATATTTTTTTTTTTTTTTAAATTTTAAAGATAATGTACAACTCATACAAAGTGTTGCGGCGGTGTTGGTAACACTGACGGCAACACTAACAGATTTATAGAAAACATAGACCAAGAGATTTTTTCAAACTTGAAAATCTCTCATGGTCCAAGGCTTTGGTCAAAATATCAGCAAGTTGATGTTTTGTATCAATATGCTCTATTTGGATCAATTCCTTTTCTACTAAATCTCTTAAAAAATGATGGCGGATATCAATGTGCTTAGTGCGTGAGTGTTGTACAGGATTTTTGGAAATATTTATAGCACTCAAATTGTCACAGTACATGGTCAAGATATTACTATCAAGACCATAGTCATCAAGCATGTGTTTTAACCATATTAGTTGTGAACAACAACTCCCTGCTGCCACATATTCAGATTCAGCAGTCGAGAGAGAAACACAGCTTTTGCTTGCATCGTACCATGACACTAGATTATTACCCAAGAAAAACAACCCCCACTAGTACTCTTCTCGTCATCTATATCCCCGCCCAATCGTAGTCACTAAAACCAACTAAGTTGGTATTAGTGTCTTTGGTGAACCAGATTCCCAATTCACTTGTCCCAGACACATATTTGATGATTTTCTTGACAAAGATTTAGGTGAGAAATTTTAGGAGCAGAGATTGATATCTAGCACAAACACCTACGCCGAACATTATATCGGGACGGCGCGTAAGATAAAGAAGACTACCTATCATGGATCTATACAGAGTTGGGTCAACATCCTCCCCGCACGATCTTTGGTTACCTTAAGAGATGATCCCATAGGTAATTTAGAGCTCTTGGCACTCTCCAATCCAAATCTTTTCACCGGACTCTTAGCATACTTGCTCGAGTGATGAAGATTCCATCATTCGATTGTTTCACCTGCAATCCTAGGAAATAATTAAGTTCTCCTATCATGCTCATCTCAAATGTAGATGTCATAGCTTCCACAAAATTTTGTAAACATATTTTAGATGTGGAACCATAAACTATGTCATCAACATAGATTTGAGCAATGACAAGCTCTTTATTTTCCCTAAGAATAAATAATGTCCTATCGGCTTCTCCTCTAACAAATCCATATTCAAGAAGGAAGCTTGTTAGACGCCCATACCATGCACGAGGAGCTTGTTTTAAGCCATATAAGGCCTTATCAAGTCTGTATACATGGTCTGGGTGGAATGGGTCTTCAAACCCTTTGGGTTGCTCAACATAGATCTCTTTATCTAAGTACCCATTCAAGAAAGCCGCTTTGACATCCATTTGGTGCAATGTGATTTTGAGATAACAGGCTATAGCAAGAAGAAGTCTTATTGACTCAATTCTAGCCACAGTGCAAAGGTCTCGTCAAAGTCGATTCCTTCCACTTGTGTATAGCCTTGAGCCACAAGACGAGCTTTATTACGAACAATATTACCCAATTCATCGATTTGTTTTTGTAAATCCATTTAGTTCCAATAATGTTAGTATTTAAAGGACGTGGAACTAAACACCAAACCTCGTTACAGGTAAATTGTTCAAGCTCTTCTTGCATAGCTTGAATCCAGTAATTTATCATTTAAGGCCTCAATCACATTTTTTGGTTCAACAGAGGAAACGAAACAGGAGTGTTTTACCCGAGAGTATGTGGAGGACATACACACATACCTAACCATATCTACTGTAATCAACCGGCTCCTTGTTCCTTGTTCTAACCCCTTCATTAACATCACCAATTACTTGAGTAATGGGATGATAATTTCTAATTCGAGCCGGGGATCTCTCATGCCTTGATGGTACACAAATCCATCTTCTCCTTCTGAGTCACCGCTCTCGAATTTCCAGCCACTGTTCTGTTCTCTGTGTTGCCTCGGGTGTTGCCATTTCAGGGGCGACACTTGGAGCAACACTTGAATCTGTGGCCGCAATGGCTGAATCGATTCTGTTCCAGCCCTTTGTTCGACTTCTTCTAGTAAGGTCGAGGTATATCATCGCCGGTTCTCTGTGGCACTCAAGTAATCGTTAAATTCAATATTTACCGATTCTTGAATCACTTTTAACCTCAAATTATAGACACGATAAGCATGACTGTTTTGAGAGTAGCCAAGAAAGATGGCTTTGTCACTCTTAGAATCAAGTTTTCCTAAGTATTCCCGGTCATTTAAAATGTAACACAAACACCCAAACACATGAAAATAGTGAACCGTAGGTTTCTTTCCATTTAAAATCTCATAGGGTGTCATAGTTGTACCGGTCTTAAGAAAACTCTATTTGTAGTGTGACAAGCCGTGTTTAATGCTTCGGCCCAAAACCTTTAGAAATATTTCTAGCAATTAGCATAACACGAGCCATTTCCATTAAAGTCCTATTTTTCCTTTCAAGAACACCATTTTGTTGTGGTGTTTTGGGTGCCGAAAACTCATGGTGTATCCCCTTTTTACTACAAAAAGTAGAAAAGGAGATGTTTTCAAATTCTCTACCATGATCCGATCTTATTCGAAAAATAGGAGAACAAAACATGTTTTTGATTTTAGAGGCTAAGTGAGTAAATTTATCAAAAGTTGATTTTTCTCTTAAGAAATACACCCATGTAAACCTAGAAAAATCATCAACTATTACATAAACATACTTCTTACCTCCCAAGCTTTCTACCTCAATAGGACCCATCAAGTCCATGTGTAGAAGCTGAAAACAATGTGTTGTTCTGAGTGTTGCTCATTGTGTTGTTCAACACCGTGAGCAACACGAGTTTGCTTACCCTTTTGACAGCCACCACACATCACGGTGTTTTTGAGGTCTAGTTTAGGAACACCTTTGACGGCATTATGTTTGATAATCTTCTCAAGATTCCTATAATGAGAATGACCTAACTTTTGATGCCATAACCTAATATCATCAAGTTTTGTCAAATTGCACACCGATTTATTACCAACCAGATAGCAATTATCACTTGATCTTATTACAGTCATGACACAAAAGTTAGTGTTATCAAACACTTCACAGGTATTTTTATTGAATTTTACCTCCAAATTGTCATCACATAGTTAGCTAATGCTAATTAAATTAGCAAGTAAACCATCTACGTGCAAGACATTTTTCAAAGGAGGAAAACCAACAATATCCAGTGTTCCTTTACCAACTATTTCACTCTTGCCTCCACCACCATAAGTCACTGAGCCTCCTTGAATAGGTTGGTACTCTGTTAGGAATGATTTTGTACCCGTCATATGACGTGAACAACCACTATCAAAGTACCAAGTTCCTGCAATGTTAGTCCTTAAAGCTGTGTAAACAACATAGCATTTCAGTTTTCCTTGGGTAACCAACCCTTTTTTGAAAATCTGGATTTCTGTTCACCAGTGTTGCCATGAGTGTTGCCCGAGAAACTGGCGCGACACTTGAGACGACACTTGAAGACTGGACATTTTCTTTTGTAGGAAAATGCAATGCGGTTTTAAATGTCCAGCTTTGTGACGGTATCCACACTCATTGGATTGATCGGAGGAATCACTAGAAGTGCTACCCTTTTCCTTGACACGCTCTTTTACAAAACAATTTTTAGTTTCAACATCAAACAAGGAAGAGGTAATACTTTCAAGTGATTCTTGGAACCCAAGACCAACTTTCAGAGGCTTACTCAATTTGAGTATTTCATCCAATTTGGATGAACTCGTGTTGAGTTTTTTGAAGGTGGATTCGGCTAGGTTGAGTTTGGCCTTGATTTTATCAAGATCCAATTCTCTCCTACTGAGTTGAGCTTCTAGCCGAGTCAAGGAGTTCTTAAGATCCTGATTTTCCTTTTTCAAGAAAACCACCATCTTATTCTCCTTTTTCCATTCCACGAGGAGAGATTTATAGAGGTTTTTTAATTCACAAATAAGTTCATCTTTATCAAGATCATCCTCTATAATCTCTTACGAATTTAAATCGGTTGAACCATGCAAATTAAGATCATTTAAAGAATCATACCTGCTGAGTGTTGTGCCAAGTGTTGCCAATTCTGGACGACACTTGGGGCAACACTTCCTGAAGAAGTCACCAATGTTGTGTCAAGTGTTGTCAAATCAGTAACGACACTTGAAGTAACACTCTCGCCGAAGGTAGCTCCTCTACCGTGGCCATCATGACTACTTGCTCCGTCTGTTCTTCTTTCTCCGTTCCTTCCTCCTCTCCATCACTAAGAGATACCCACAAGTTTTTGCCCGCCTTTCTCAAGGTGTTAGCACATTCATTGGCATAGTGACCCCAACCGGAACAAGCATGACATTGAATAGATTCAATGTACTTAGGATCGGACCGGATCTTTTCCGAGGATGCACGCCTTGGTGGGATATCCTTTTGATTTGGAGGAGGACTTCTCCTTGGCACAAAACTAGAGGTTTTGGCCGTTTGGTCCTTAGCCTTTACCTCGCACTTTGTTAAATTTTCTAACCATAGAATTATATCTCTTTGCAAGTAAAGCTACACTAGTATTTTCATCTAACTCCTCGAAGACTTCATCTTCATCGTCCACACATGTGTCCGAAGATTCGACTTTTAAGGCAATATTCTTGCCTTTAGAAGCCTCCGTTTGTTCATTGAGATTCAACTCAAAGTTTTTCAAAATACTCATTAAGGAGTTGATGTCCATTGTTGAAAGATTATGGGCCTCTTCAATAGCTGAAACTTTAATATTAAAACGTTCGGGAAGAGTACGAATAGCTTTTGAAACAAGTTGTTTATTTGTAAAAGGCTCCCCTAATACTTGACAAGCATTTGAAATATCAATCAACTTTTCAAAATAAGACGAGATGTCTTCGTTTTCACCCATTCTTAATCTTTCAAATCTACTAGTGAGACCTCTAAGCTTTGTTTCTCGGACACTGCCATCTCCTTCACAAAATCTTTGTAAAGTATCCCAAGCATCTTTTGCAGAGGGACTATTTTGAATGAGTTTGAACATATGCATGTCAACCCATTCATAGATGGCATTCAAGTGCCTTTTCATTGAAACTAGCAAGATTATTCTCTTCAATTGTCCACTCAATTCGGGTTTGACTTGTACGTCACCATCGTCATCCGGAGGAAGCATTGGAACAGAATAACCATTTAAAATAGATCGCCAAGCCCGAAGATCAATTGATTTGATATGCGAGCGTAGGCGAATCTTCCAATAAGCATAATTAGATCCGTCTAAAACTGGTAATCTCTTTTGATTAGGGTTTGCAGGATCATAAGCCATGACAAAAGGATCTAAACACTTAGTATATCAAGTGCTAGGCTCTGATACCAATTGAAATTGTCTATGGCTAAGAACTTATGAGACGAAACTCACAAGGTGAGATAAAACTCACGGGTGTTGTTCTTAGTGTTGATGACACTAACAACAACACATTCACCAATTCTAGAAAAAGCACAAATCAATAGAAATAAATATAATTTGCAGCGGAAGAATTAAAGTAATACACAAGAATATAATTTTTATCAAGTTATATAAATATATAACTTGATGGGTGCCTAAAAGGCAAGACCTTTCTATTAATAATATGGATTCAATACAAGGTCAAGGTTGTTCCTTAATGATAAACGAACCCTGATATAAGGAACAACATACACGAATTCTCTCAGTAAATAAACACTCAAAAACCTCACAAAAATATAAAAATCTATATGAAATATTCGAGTGTTGGGCAAAGTGTTGCCGACACTGAATGGCAACACTTGAGAGCAGAATTCTACTTTTCTTGTGCAGATTTGCGTTTTCTGAATTGGATGATCTTCAATGAAGATCCACTGCACTATTTATAGGCCACAAAGTCTTGGAGCCTACTCAAATGATCAGCTAACAGCCTTGGGTTTGTTTCCTCCAAAATAGCCTTCTCGCCTTCATTGTAGGAGACCTAGTCTTCTCTTGCTTCTCATGCTTGTACCTCTTAGCTTTGATTTCCTTGTACTCTGACTTGTTCTCCCCCAGAATAGCTGAATAAAATATCTCCTGGCTTGGTCATCAATTAAACAAATAAACACATGTTTATTTGTTAACTTCTTCTTCTCTTCGTGATTAACGCCTGGGCTATTTCTGTTGCTGATTTTAAGCTCATTTTAAGGTGACTAACTACTGTTATATAAACATTAATTTACCCATTAATATTTGTGAAAAATACAGTAACTAACTCAGTGTCGCCAATTCCAAATGGCAACACTTTTGGCAACACCAGTGGCAACACTGGTTTGCAACACTTGGGATGACATTCATGACAACACATGATCTAACATTAACAAAGTCACCACGAACCAATGATAAGTCAAGATCTATCGAGAGATTAAGAGCACTAAAAAATTGATTTCCTTTCAAAGGACGTGCTATGTGAGAACGAGTTATATATTGTTAAAGGATCTTGGCCTATCATTGGTTTGCAGTACTTTTCATAAAAATCACATTGACTGTCTATACGAGAAGGTTAGTCGTTAGGATTCACCACTTTAGGATATTTAGTTAGTTGCGAAAAAGGGGTATCCCTTCCAACCTTTGTAGGACTAAAATGTACCAAGCTTTTGTAAATAAAATTTTTTTAAGCTAGTACACTGCATTGAGTCAACCCCTCTCCTAAAACCGAGTCTTTTCTGATACTTCCGCAGAGCTAAGGTCGGGCCGCGTTCTTCATTCAACAATGACAACCTTGCCTCCATCAACTACTCCAAGCGCACCTGCTGCCTCTGCAACCAGTTCTACACCAGTCACTTCAATGGAAGGTCTTGCCAACCCCGACTTCAATGACATTCCGCCTGCTCTGCACGCCTATTTTGCCGGTTTAACCATGAGGGTTGAGAAACTTGAAGAGCAGAATCGCACTTTGAAGAACCACAATCAAGAGCTGAAGGATCATTTTGTTGAGGAACTCAGTAAAAGGGGACATAAGGTTATCTTGATGGGGAATGAAGTGGTCGATGTTGAAGATGAAACTGTCAATGCTCCTAATCCCGCCAATCCCAATGCACCTACCTTCCCTCTACCCAACTATGTTCCAAACACTTTCTGAATAACGTTCCACCACCTGTTATGTATGGGAGCTCAAGCAAGTCCAAAAGACCCTATCAACCTCCCGCCAACACACCCGAGGACCACTTTGCTAATCTACCCCTCCCACTTTACCCTTCAATTATTCCGGCCATCACATCCCTACTTACTCCACCTCCCCTACCATCACTCAACCCCGGCCATGCAGAACTCCAACATTGCTACGGACCCGACTGTGTTAGCATTGATTGAACAAGTGAAGGCATTAACCGAGCAAATGGGAAAGCAAGGAGTGTCCCCCATCAAGATGCTTAATCCGAGCAAAGTTGCACCCCTACCTCAAGATTTCAAGATGCCCAAGATGGCTATGTTTGGAGGAGTTACTTGCCCAAAGACACATTTAGACGGCTATACGTTGGCGATGAGGGCCAAAGCTGTACACCCGAGCGAGATGGCGAGAATGTTCCATAGCACATTAGAAGGGTTTGCTCTCCGTTGGTTTTACGAAGTTGAACGAGGAGGAAAGGGACACATGGGACAAAGTTAGTAGGGTGTTCTCTGAAAAGTATCAAGCAAACATGGATTGGCAAGTGAATAGAGCTGATTTGGAGCACACGCTTCAAAAGAATGGAGAATCGATTTATGACTTCTACAAACGTTGGAATGATAAGTTGAGCGAAATTCAGTATCCGCCCAAGGAGAATGAACAGAAACAGATTTTTACAAGTGCTTGTTGCCGGACACAAGTTGGCGGTTGGTAATGGTTACTTTCCCAATCTTAGGAAATGGCGGCTTCGGTCGTACGTTATGAGAGTGGCATCACCGGAATCACTCCACCAAAGGACACTGGGGCTGCTAGTAATTCATTCCGCTATAGAGCTCCCGCAAATACCGCAGCAAAGAAAGAGCCCGTGGGGCAAGTAAATTATGTGCAAGGGGAAGCTGCTTTGGATGTTCAAGCCGTAATGAGGGGAAATAACAGTATTCACCGCGAGAGGGACGTATTTGATGATTTTGGAATGCCAATGGGCAAGGTTTTCGAAGTGCTAGTGAAGAAGGGCTTGGTCAAGCCGCTTGAGAATTATGAACCGTTAAACCCGAAGGAAGGCTTGGATGCTTCTAAGTATTGCCACTACCACAAGTACAAGGGTCACACTGCGATGCGCCTTCAGTTCAAACGTTTGGTACAAGACTTGATTCGGCAAGGTAAAGTGGAGAAGCCGAAGTCTCCAAACGTTGTGGGGAATCCTCTCCCTAACAACAAGATCCACATGGTGGAAGGTAATTTTATCAGCTTGGTAGAGATGGAAGATGCTTTTGAGAAACTGGTGTCGACGAGAAGATGTATTCTCGGCTATTGTCGAAAGGGATTGTTCGTGCCGAAATCCTCCGAAGTATCTTTGGTTTTGCTTTGAAAAGGGCTGTGCAGAAGCTCATCATTGAAGGGAAGGTAGAAAATCCTAGTAAGATAGTTGGTAGTGATGTTGCTATGGTAGAGAAAGACCTCACTGATCCAGTCGAGTCTGTTGTGACGGACTGTGAGGCAGTTATGTCGGTCTGTAATTTGAGTTCAATTTATAAAGAATTTTCTTGTTATATCTTTGTCTTTTGAGGAAGCTGTCTAGAGAAGTTGCCTCGTTAAATGGTGATTATGTGGAAGAGAGTCCTAAACCTCTCTCGTTGGCTGAAATTCACGCGAAGTATCGATATGGAGAAGAATGGGGTTAGTCTACTCACGAGGTCCGGAAAGGTGTATCAACCGAGGAAGATAAAGGGGCGAAGAAAGTGCTTGGTCCGAAAACTGAAGTAGTGAACCCTGATAAAGAAGACCCTATTCTCACGCAGCTGAAGCTAACTCAAGCCAATATATCCTTATGGTCCTTGCTAACGTCCTCGTATGCCCATAGGATGATGTTGGAACAGAATCTTGCTTTGCAACTTTGGTGCCGTCGATACAAAGCCGGAAGATGTAACGCGAGATGATCGGCAACATACACTTTGGGAATATCATTACATTTTCGAGTTGGACATGCCGGAGTTTGGATCGGATCATAATGAACCACTTGCACATTACTATTGAAGTCAACGGAAAAAGGTTGCCACGTATTTTCATAGATAACGGTTACGCGGTGAACATACGCCTTCCGGGATGATGGGCGTCCTTGATCTAAGTCCCACGAGATTTGAGACCTTGATTCATTCCGTGCGAGGATACGATTCCACTAGCCGGTCGGTGTTGGGAATAATCGGTTTGCCCCTTACTTGCGGGACCACTACTATGATTCTTTGAGTTTCAAGTCATAGACATACCTTCCACCTTCACCATGCTTCTTTGGGTAGGCCATGGTTGCATCGGATGAATGGAGTCCCCTCCTCATTGCATCAATGTGTGAAATTCGATCGGGCGATCAAGTGACGAGTTATTTACAGCGATACGGTAACATCTCAAGGAACAAGCAGGGGAAAGCCGGTCCTACAGATTCAACACGAAGAGGGTAGTTCAATGTTCGGCGGTTTTCGGCTAATAGCACAAGCACAAGTTTGCGCGGTGGACCTCACTAAAACATCGGACGAGTACGGCCAGCTATAAGAATGATGAGAAACATGGGATTTGTACCGGGGCTGGGTCTTGGCGGGCATCTCGAAGGACCCACGCAAATAGTGGAGGCTATTGATCATCGCGGCCACCGAGTGCAGGCTACGTCCTTACTCCCGAAGATAAAGCCGAGATGGAAAGAATTGAATACATCAAAAGGGTGAAGGCTGCCTACCAACGGCGAGAGATGAGGCCATACCGCCTTTCCCTCAATAGTTACTTTGTCAAGGAGGGTGAAGAATTCTCTTGCATGGAGTTTAGTGAGCCGTGGTTTGATCACACGGGCGGGCTTGAGAAAGGTTTTGAAATTTTCGGGGATACGAAGTTGATAGGTCAAAGGCGAAGACGGTTCTCATGGATCCACGTCGGAAGAGAGGCAAGGTTGTCACATTCGAGCCGGTACGTCATCAAGGCCGAAGATGGGTTGGCCGATCGGCTAGGACGGTATCTTTGGAGGAGCCGTTGGTTGAAAACATTGCGGTTTAGAGGATGCGGAAGAATGGGATGGTCGGAGAACTGTTGCGGCATTTGGGGAATCTGAATATAGAAGATGATATGGTTGCGATCATTGGGGCGGAAGCGAGGCGGATGATACGGATCCAAGGACGTTGGTGACACCCATGGTTGGAAAATTTGAAGAATTGGTGCGTATTTGGCGGACCCGTAGCCACGAAGGAATACATGGTTGAAGAGGCAGGTGATGCCTCCTCTGTCGAGTCTCCCTGATTCCCCAAGTCCTCTGTTTCTTGAGTCATCTGTTTGTTTGAGTCGATGTGTTTGCTTTTGAGTTTGAGTCGTCTTCCAAGTCTGATGACCTCACGTCGAGAGAAGACTATGAGTTAGTTGCAAATGTTGTTTTCCCTTTCGCTATGAATGAAAAACTAGATCTTTACGAGTATCCCCTCATAGCCAATCTTCTTAACGATAAATTAACTAAAAATAATGCTCAACTTAATCAAATTAACTTAGTTAATAATGACTCATTAGAAGAATCGGACACACTAAACAATGAATACATTAAAGAAATTTCTAAGCAAGTTATCAATCAAAAGGAAGGTCGGGCCCAAGCCGATGAGGTGTTATCATGTATTAATTTGGGAACGGAAGAAGAGCCGAGGGAGACACAGATTGGAAGCTTCTTGAAGGGGAAAGGGAAGCATTGATTGAAATTTGCTTAAGGAATATTCGGATGTGTTCGCATGGTCATACAAGGATATGCCGGGGCTGGATAACTCGATAGTGGAGCACGAGAATACCGCTAACACCGGACGCCAAGCTTGTCAAGCGAAATTGCGCCGCATTAAGCGAGAATGGTCTCTGCAAGTTAAAGAAGAGATAAAGAAGCTCCTCAGTGGGCTTTATCGAGTTATTGAGTATCCGACGTGGCTATCTAATATTGTGACGGTCGAGTAAATCGAATGGCAAGGTTAGAGTTTGTGTTGACTTAGAGATCTCAACAAGGCTAGCCCGAAGGACGACTTCCCATTGCCCAACATCGACATGCTAGTAGACGCCACTGCTAACTACGAGGTCAAGTCTTTTGTAGATGGTTTCGCGAGGATATAATCGAGATTAAGATGGCGGAGCGGACGGAGAAGACGGCTTTTACTACACCATGGGGAACATGCGTTACACTGTAATGCCATTCGGATTGAAAAATGCGGGGGCTACATACCGAGAGCGGTCACGGCATTATTCCATGACATGATCCATAAGGAGATTGAGGTGTATGTCGACGATATGATCATTCATTCCAAGGGGTCGACGGTCGGCATTTCATTGATTTGAGGAAGTTCTTCGATAGGCTGCGAGAGCACGCAATGCGTTTGAATCTGCCAAGTGTACATTTGGGGTTATTCGAGGAAAGGTCTGGGCTACATGGTCACGAACGAGGGATTGAGGCGAGATCCAAGGAAAATTCAAGCCATCATGGAGATGAAGCCACCACGCACGAAAAGGAAGTTAAGGGATTCATGGGACGGTTCTGATACATCGGCCGCTTCATTAATCAATTGACCACTATATGTGAACCGATTTTCGGGTGATGAAGAAGACCGCAAGTATAGATTGGGACTGGAAATGTCAAGAAGCCTTTGAGGAAATCAAGAGATACTTGGTCAATCCCCTATCCTTCGCCCCCACATTCGGAGAAACCATTGCTATTGTACCTACTTGATAGCGATACGGTAGTTGGGGCTATCTTTGGCACAAGAAGCCAAGGACTCTCGAGTGGAGAACGCCGTTTATTTTGTTAGTCGAAAGTTGCAAGGGAGTGAGCTAAACTACTCGGCATTGGAAAAGACACATCTTAGGGCTAGTTTGGGTGGTTAATAAGCTCAAGCATTACTTGTCGGCACATCCGATTCTGCTAGTGTCGAAGATGGATCCAATTAAGTATTTGTTTGACAAACCTTCTCTGTCCATGAGATTAGCCAAGTGGTCGGTATTTACGGGGAATTCGATATCACCTATGTGCCGAGAAAAGCGATTAAAGGGAGAGCCATGGCGGATCATTTAGCGAGTTTCCAAGTACGAAGAACGGGGGCTTGAACCGGAATTTCAGAGACGAGGGGATTTTTAGCATTGATACGGAAGAAAGATGGCAACTATTCTTTGATGGAGCCGCAAACAAGAGAGGCAACGGAGTGGGAATCCTTTTGGTCGATCCCAAAGATGAGCACGCCCCCATCGCCATCAAGTGAATTTTACAACCACCAATAACGCGGTGAATACGAGGCATGCATAGCCGGTTTAGAAGCGACCTTGGAGCGTAATGTAAAGGAGTTGGAGGTATATGGAGACTCGGCTTTAATTATCAATCGGAACGTCTAAGAAGTGGAAGGCTGTTGACCCCTACTTGCAACGATATCGGACTCATATGGAAGAGCTAGTCAAGCAATTTAAGGAAGTGACATTCCATTATCTACCCGAGAGACAGAAATAGATTTGCCGACGCTTTAGCTTCTGGCTTGGCTTCTTTGGTCGAGATCCCTCACGGAATGTACGTAAAACCGTTCGAGTTGGCCGAAGAGAGAATCCCGCTTGCGCTACGAAGCCTCACTGCTGCGAGATTCAAGGCGACATCGAGGAGAATAAGGATCCGTGGTACGCACAGATTTATGAGTATCTCAAGAAGGGTGATGTGTCTTTTCTAGGTGACGTGAAAGCCAAAAGTTTGCAGGCATTGAAGCGATTGGCCGGACAGTTTGTTTTACTAGATGATATGTTGTACAAAAGACACTACGATGGTCTCCTGTTACTCTGTGTAGACGCGAAACGAGCAGAAGTGATCATGGAGGAAGTACACGATGGCTTATGCGGTCCACACATGAATGCCAGAATGTTGAGACAGAAAATCACACGGTTGGGTTATTATTGGGTCACTATAGAAGCCGACTGCATCCAGTTTGTGCGGAAATGTCCCAAATGCCAAATGTGTTCCAATTTGAACCATGTACCCCCTCACGAGTTATATAGCATGGTAACCCCTTGGCCATTTGCGACATGGGGGATTGATGTGATTGGCAAGATTACACCGCCGGGAAGCAATGGGCACTGTTTTGTATTAGTAGCAGTGGATTACTTCACCAAGTGAATCGAGGCAAAATCTTACAAGGTGTTGACTTCCAAAAAGGTGGCACAGTTCATTAAGGAGGACATCATGTGCAGATATGGAGTACCAAATGAGATTATCTCGGACAACGGGTCCCACTTCGGCGGAGATTGTGACGGTGCGCGAGTTCAAGATCACCCGGCACAAGTCTTCCCCTTATAGACCTCGAGACCAATGGAGCGGTCGAAGCGGCTAACAAAACGATTGAGCAGATAATCAGAAAGACAGCGATTCGAGGTAGGGACTGGCCTGAGAAACTACCATTGGCACTTTGGGGATATAGAACTTCCGTCCGCACAGCTACAGGCGAAACTCCTTTTGCTCTGACATATGGGATGGAGGCAGTACTCCCGGTTGAGTTGGAAGTCCCGTCTTTGAGGATCTTATTAGAGAATCAAGTAGCAGAAGTTGAATGGCTCCGCAGCCGATATGATCAGTTGGCCACACTTGACGAGCGCAGACTCAAAGCCATGGAACACATCCGAGCCTATCAGAGACGGACGACGGGGCTTTCAACAAAAAGGTGCAGCCCTTAGACATTAAGGAAGGAGATTTGGTTTTGAAGCAGCAACTCCCCAATAAGTTCAACCCTCTTGGGAAGTGGGCCCCTACATGGACCGGCCCGTATGTGATCAAGAAGATATTTTCGGGTGGAGCAGTTAAAATGGCAGATTTGGATGGCAACGAATTCAAGGAGCCCACCAACCTCAGCAAGCTCAGACGCTACTATGATTAAGCTCTTCCTCCCCCTCTAAATAAATAAAAAAAAAAAAAAAGAAAAAAAAAAGCGCAAAAAGAAGCCCGCTAGATTGAAAACCCGCAAAGGGCGGTCTAGCAACAAAAGAAAGGGTGCGTTCAAAAGCTCGCTAGATTGAAAACAGGCTTAGTAAAAGGGCGGTCTAGGCAAAAGTTAGAGCAAATAAAATAAAAATTGTCCCGCTTCTATCTCCCCTTTCTAAAAATAGTAGCTTGATGAAAATGAACTACGACGACCTGAGCCCCTTGGTTCTCATTGTAAAAGGGGAACGTAGGCAGCCTTAATCGGCGCGGTCCAAAAAATAAATAAAAATCCGATCTGTTTTTACTAAAGCAATAAACTCTTTCATTCCCACAATCAATGCTTGATTACACTTATTTGATGAGTCTAAGCTCGACTATACTAATGACTAAATAACTTGCAAAGAAATTAAATTAAAAGACAAAATAAATAACTAATGTGTCTGCATATGACTGTGGGTGGATACTCGGACATATAAGGTCTACTCCTTGACACTAGGCCCCTCATCTCCGTCCTTCTTCTTCTTGGCAGCTCGTCGAGTCGGTTTCTTCTTATTCTCTCTCTTAAAATAAGGCGAATACTTCTTCTTCAATGGGGGAACCTCCTCGATCGCCTTACCCTTCAACTTCCGCTCCATCCTCTTGGGAGGATTCTCCTCCACTGTGTCTAGAGAAATCCCCAGAGCCTCCTTGTCTCTGAGAAAACGGCTCGAAGATACGTTAGGAACCAATCTCCGTCTCAAGTCATACAAAGTCTCCCTCATCGGTCCCAAGTTTTCTTCATACCATGTCAAATAAGCATGCGACAAATGAGAAGGGTCCGCTGCGCAAGATAGGCTCGTGGCATCCCATGAGAACTCCATAAGCTTACCATCAAAACTGAAACACCAACGTCCATTGGAAGGACTTTGGCAGAGTCATCAAACTCAGAAGTGCCCCAAGTGGGAGGACGGACCTGCTCCATGCCATATTGCCGAAGTACCCGCTCTGCATAGTAAAAGGTGGTAGTCTCAAAAGCTGGTACACGAATCAGGCATTGCCCAAGCTGAAGGCTCCGAATGAAAGAAAGGCCCCAATGCTGTACTCGCCAATGAATCCTATCAGTATCCACCTCCGCCAAATACATCTTCCACTCCCGTTCTGACAAGTTGGAAAGCGGATCAATCTTCCTCCTACAACCATGAAACCAAGGCCTAACACTCGAAGGGGGAATCTCTAGAACAAAAAGTCGATCCTCGAGCCACGTGGTCAGTAATTTGGCACTGCCCCTAGTCATAAGCGGAGCACCCCTAGCTATCTGTGATATACCGTGAAGCGTCTCGCCCAAAAGAACCGGAATAATGCTCCTCCCCGAACGGGCCTGATCAACCATATCCAAGCATCCACTGGTAGCTACACCCACATAAGGAGAAAACAAAACCTTGGAAAATAAGCAGAGGGCCAGGCAATCCAAGGCAAAATCTGAGTCGAAGTCATCACCATGGGCAAATCTCCCCGGCAAATCACAGATATCTATGTCTACACCTTCAACCAAACCTCTAGCCACAGCTGTAGGGAGGTGCAGAAATTTGGCCACCCTTGTCACCAACGGAACTCTATCCTGTGGAACCGCTATCAAACTGACATCATCCCCTCCACACAGAGCAAGAAAATCCTCGTAGGTGGGTGTAATCTCGTTGTAAGAGAAGTTGAAAACATGATTGGATTCATCCCAAAAAGCAACGGCAAAGATGTAAAAGGTTCCAATTGGGATGCATGGGCAAAAGGGACCAAACACACTTCACCCCAAAGCGTTTATCAAAAGCATGACGGACGGAACGAGGTACCTTGGATACCCAAACGGCCAAATCACTCTCAAAATTGTTTTGCTTTTCCATCAAGACGGAGGGATGAGAATTCATTGTGTGTCCACGGCAGAAAAAAAAAGAACAGTATGAAGAGGAAAGAAATTATGAGTGGCAACCGTCGGCTGACAAAGGGTTAATATATAGGTTTTGGTGTTAAAATCCGTGCAGGAAAAGGACAGTAAGGGAATCCGTGCAGGAATTGGAGGGCCGATCGGCCCCTTCCAAGAAGACCAACCGCCGCCTTTTCAGCATAGGGCCGATCGGACCTTTTTTATTTGGGCCGATCGACCCTTTGGTCTCTCCAGAAGACGGCTCAACTTCAGCAGCTTTTACAAATCTCAAGGCCCCACTTTTTGTTCTTTTATTTTATTTTTTATCTTTATCCTTTATTTTTTATTATTATTTTCTATTTTCAATTTTTACTTTATTTTATTTTGATTTGTCCTCATTTTGTCCAATGCAGTGTACAAAAATAGATAAAGTCCAAAAATAGAAATGTACATAAATGGAAAAGACTAACTTTTATATATTTAATCCATACATAAATCAATCGCATACATCAGTGAGTCAGCATAAAATCTAGAGTCTGCATGCTCCTACTTTTTCCCTACAGATACTACATAAAAAATAAAAAAAATCCTAATGACCCCTACGGGAAGTCGAGGCACGGCCGCGGGAAAATCCGGACGTCGAGCTACCCTCACCCTGGGAGCGCTGTCTCCACTGTGCCGGATCCACATCTACCGATCTCCGGGATTGGCAAGAAAGCGCCGCCACAGCACTCCTCAGCAGACGGGTCAGCACATTACTGTGCCTCACTGACCGCACATAAGACTCCCGAGAGACCTGAAAAATCAAAAGGGCGAGAGTTACATCACAGCTAAAGTATAAATACCAGTATATAAAGAGGAAAGGTAAAAGGCATACCCCGCCAGCGCCACCGGGAGGAAGATGAGCACCCTCGACCTCGTCAGCCTCTGTGGGTGTCAAGTCTACTCGCACCTCCCCGTCAGCCATGTGCACATAGAAGTGATCAGGAAAGGGAGGCATATCTACTATCTCGGGAGGTGGAGCACCCATCTGCTCAGGAATAACCGGATCCTGCTCCCCATACCAGCCCTGGGCCTCCGCAGCTAGCCCCCCGCCGCACCACTGTGGTGATCTCGGATAAAGAGCTACAAAATCTACGTAAGGCATGTCAAGGCGGAAGTGATGAGCGGGGACCCCATACAGTACTCCATCTTCCTCGGCGGTCGGTCCCGGATACCACATATTCTTGGGAGGATGCGTGGCGCATAAAGAGGAGCCCACGCATGATCTTTGTCTCGACACTCGCTCGCCCGGATACATCTCATCGGCAAGCAATCCCACCAGCAATCGGGAAGCAAGAACATCTCGAACAAAGACCAACAAATTCGAAGCCTCGGGGTCCAAGGGAAGAGTAAAAGCTCAGTCTACTGGGACCATCAAACACACCCTCAAATCGATTCGCGAACTGTCTTCGGATATCCCTCAACCCGGTTCTCCTTCCTCCAGTACCGCAAGACGGGCACATCCCGAGTCTGGTCCCGTAAGGTGAACGGCGCAACGCCGAAGATCTCATAAACCCAAGCCTGCAAAAGACAGAAAAGCAGACAGTTACAAAAGACGGAAAGACAAGTAACAAGTAAGAGGTAATGAAAATAACAAGAGTTAGCGTACCTCCAGTACAAAGTGGAAAGCATCGAAAGAAGAGGTGTTGGACCTCGAGACAGTGTCAAGGGCCCGGTACAGCTCAGCCAAGCCGGCCCCACCCCAAGAAATATGCCGCACTAAGTCCAAGTCGGACAAGGCGCCCAATAAAGAGAATCGGCACACCGGGCCCGAGTTGGGAAAGAGAGCCACTGATAAACCGTACCAGAGGAATCCCCGGACAAGTGTGTCCATCCCATACTGACCGACTCTATATCGATCGATAGCAGTCTCTACAAGCTTGTACAGCTTCCCTGCGTCAACACCGAAGTTCCTGCTCGGGCCAACGCTAGCACCGAACAGCTGAATCTGACGAGCCTTGTCAGAGTGTAGGGTCTCATCAAAAGGCAACACTACATCTGTGAACCTCAACCCGGTGAGGACGGCAAAGTCAGTAGGAGTAATCGTAGCCTCACCCCAACTCAGATGAAAAGTATGTGTCGTGTCCCACCAGAACTCACGACACACCTTCACCACCGCATTACACTTCCGGGTCTGACCCATCAGTGCAACCATATCAAAGAAGGGGCCCAACCCCAAGTTCCACACCATCTCGCGAGGACCACCCTCACCGGCTGGCAAAAGCGCCCACAGCTCACCAACCGCCTTAAGGGAACTACGTCCCTTCATCTTCTTCATCTGCAGGTAAACACAGCACAGGTATGTGTCATTACTCGCATTTTAAATAAAAAAACACACTTTGCACATGTATCAATTATTATGTTGTTAAATAAAAATTGTACCTTCATCCCGACGCGGGATCGGAGACCAGTGGATCCATGAAAATTCAGGCCCGCATAAAAGTCCGCCTGGTTGTGCAATAGAAAGAACAGCCTCGAAGGCCGATAGTTACGCGAAGCTCGCCGCCTCCTAGCCTCGGCATTCCCGCCGGCGTCACTCCGGTCACTCTCCCCGGCATCAACATCAACCTCCTCCTCATCATCATCACCACCATTCCCGCCATGGCCGCCATCATTGCCGCCATATCCACCGCCATCACCGCCATGGCTGCCGCCGCCAGCACCACCATAACCGCCACCGCTGCCACCATGGCTGCCACCTCCATAACCTCCATAGCCACCACCAAAACCACCACCCATATCACCAAAATCACCCCTAAAACTGCCAGAACCATGGCTTCCCCCGGTGCCGTAGCCACTAGCACCGACTCCTCCGCCTTGGCCATAAGAAGCATCACCCATACCGGTGTAAGATCCTAAAGGTTGGTGGTCCGGGCGATTCATCAAGGAAATCACATCTTCAACCCAATCTGGAGGATTCATGATGAGATCTCAGCACAAATCAAGGGAACAAAAAAAAATTTCTCCGGCGAAAATCTTCAAAGAACTCGACGGAGAAGAAGAATTTCAGAGGAAGAAGAAGAAAGTGATTTGGAGAAGAAGAAGTTCGCGACTCTTAAGGCCGATCGGCCGCTTTTTCAGCCAATGGGAGTCAAGGGCCGATCGGCCCTCCCATTTTGTGCTTCTTCCGCCTGATCGAACGGCCAGGATCTCTCCCTGGCGACCCCAATCCTCGTCAAATGGCCCCAGCCAATCAGAGCATAGGGCCGATCGGCCCTTCAGTCTCTAGGCCTGACGCGTGTCCTCCTCGGTCAGAGTGTGTTGACTGGCCAATTTATTACTCCCCCTTCCCGAGGAACTCCTCCTTTTCAAAATAAATAATCCCCTTTCCCAAAAAATTCCCCCATTTTCAAAACATAACCGTTTTCAAAAACCCTTTTTTTTAAATAATTCCTCTTTTTTATTTATTTCATAAATTCCAAACTTTTTTTTATATATTAATATTTTTTCGGGGTGACTCCCGCAAAAAGTCAAATGCTTAGTTTTTGATTCCCACACAGTTTTTTCCACATTGCCCCATATACTTTCTCTTGGGACACGAGTCAAGACTACACTTGATTCGTTCCATCACATACAATTTTCAAAGGAAAAATCAAGACTACACTTCTTGAATTTCCTTTCCACATATTCTCACACGGAAAAATCAAGACTACACTTCTTGAATTTCCTTTCCACATTTTCTCACACGGAAAAATCAAGACTACACTTCTTGAATTTCCTTTCCACATTCTCACACGGAAAAATCAAGACTACACTTCTTGAATTTCCTTTCCACATATTCTCACACGGAAAAATCAAGACTACACTTCTTGAATTTCCTTTCCACATTTTCTCACACGGAAAAATCAAGACTACACTTCTTGAATTTCCTTTCCACATATTTTCTCACGGAGAAGGCAAGACTATACTTGACTCTCCTTTTCGAACTACGACTTGGCTTGATTCCTTTTGGGATACGTAGGTAGCCCGACGTGGGTCCAGCCGCTTGACCTACCTGGTCATCTTTTTTGTGACTCAGATCGAGTCCCAACCTCACATTCGCAAAATTTCTTTCCTTACCTCCTGAAATCCCTTTTTTCAGGACGGATCCTTTCTTTTATCGTCGACCCCACTTGTCTTACAAGAAGCGTCGCCGAGGGGCTACTGTTAGTACCCGGTCCGAAAAAAGGTAGTCCAAATACCTGGCCCGGTTGATATTAATTAGAAACCCTAGGGAAACCCTAAAAACCCTAATCCATTAAATTCTTCCGTACTGCGCCGTCGCTGTCAGCTTGGAAAGGACGCCAGTTGGAAGAGCCGATCGGCCCTTTGCCCGTGCATTGGCCGATCGACCCTTTTATTTAGAGCCGATCGACCCTTCTATCCTAGAGCCGATCGACCCTTTAGAGGCCCAGCCCAGGTACCGAGGTATTATAAATAGGGGTGCCCGGCTCCCCATATTGACACACAATTTTCTCCGGGAGAAGCGAGACCATACTTGCTTTAACCCTTAGTTCTTCTTTTTTTCCTCTCGAATCGCCAAGATTCGACCCCCAAGTCTTGCTACAATTGGTAAGACTCTCTTTTTAATATTCTTGTTCTTTATTGTCTTTATTATTATTGTTTACATGCTTAGTATATTTTAATTTCTTTATTTCTTGCTTATGCCATATATGCTAGATTTAGGAATGTTTTAATATATTTAAATATGCTATAGCCGAGGATGATCTAGGGTTTCGCCAAGAAACCCAATGGATCTAGGAACTATTTCTTTCCTTCCACCTTAGTTATAATTATCCCATGATCAACAATCCCCCAAGGATGAACATTGATTAGTGCACCTTCCGAGGGCCTAACTCAAAGGTTCTAGGGTGTGATCATCAATTAATTCTTTCTCTCCCCTCCTCCTTATGCATGATCCCGTTTTTTCTATCTATTCCTGTAAACACCGCACACAACCAACACCCCACATGCTAGAAAGACCGATTCGTCGGGCAATAGGAGTGATAACGCTTCTTCTTCTGTTGTAACTTGACCCCCGAACCCAATTAACATGTTTAGCCTTTTTTCAAAGCTTTGGGCTATATCAAAGTGGCGTGGCGACTCTCAAAATTAAACTAATATTTTAATATGGTTTAAAGCGAGTGTCACTAAATGAATATCCTATTTCGATCCGACTTTATATAATTATTATTTTCAAACTTCCGAATGCGCGTTGCATCGGGACGGGGTATTCACAACTGATGAAGCCACGGAGCTCAAGAATCTATCAAAACGGTCTTCTCAGTCGTCTGCATTGACAGATATTTCAAATGGTAGTTATTTAATTTATGTTTTGCATCATTTTAATTTAAAATTTAATTGATTTATCTATATTTGTAGTGCACTTGACATCTGAAAGTCGTTTAATTTCTCCGACCCTTGGAAAGAGTTCTAATATGTCCCAAGGTAATGTAATATTCATTTTGTGTTATCTTATTTTTTTATTATTATATCCATATTTATAAATAAACGTCTTGAACTCTTTACTTAATCTTAACTATAGATATTTACCAAGGTTATGTATTGCAACCCTCCTGTCAGCGATCACCATTTGCAGATATTTCTAATGGTGAGATCTCTACTTTTAGTTTCGCTAATATATTATTATTGTATATTAAATTATCTTAATTCCATTTCAGTTGGTTTGTCACTGGACACCGGAAGCCGTGTTACTCTTCAAAAGAGTTGTATCACTACACGAGGGGAGTTAACTACGCCAGTGAAAATGTTACTCCCAATTCAATTCACGGAGGAAATCGACATATATGTATGATGTAGATGGTCCAATTATGCATTCTTCTTAGTTTGTCCTTACTATTTACTACATTAATAAACAGAAAATTTTTCCTTTTTCAAGAATACAATATTATCATATATATGTTTATTGATTTTTGTTTCTGTAACAGTTAATCAAAATAAGTCATCATCGGCCAAGTCTTCGAGTCAAAAACTTAAGAAATCAAGTTTATATGAAGCGTTTAAAGCGACTGAAACAAATATGAAAACAGCAGGTAGGCCAAGAAAGGAAACGCCAACAAACGTCGAATCTCAAAAAAGAAAAGTTGGGAGGCCAAGAAAAGAAATTTCATCTAAGTTTGAATCTCTAAAAGTAAATTTGGATAGTGATCGTTTCGGTTCTGCAATTGAAAATCAAATATTAGTCAGTGGTACTGTACCAGGTACATCTCATTTATCAAATGATTTTTATAGGCCATTTTTAATATTTTATATTATTTATAGTCTATTAACTTAAAAAAAGGCAAATAACTTTTTTTTATATTTTCTACTTTCAGAAAAAAATTATCATAATGGTACTTTTGAAGACACTGTACAAGATAGTGTGGCTTTGATAAATAACGGTAGTGAATCATCTTTTAATATAAATACAGGTAATAAAATTTTATTACTTATCACTCAATATATAATAAATTATATTATAACCAAAGTATTCCGTAGTTTGATGTAGTATTTTGTAAATAATTCGACCAATTTTGAGTCAATTAATATATTTCCTTTTTTCATTCTTCTAAAGGTGTATTCGAAGATAATGCAATGGATGATGAAAATTTGATAAATACTGCTGGTGAATCAGACCAAGTTTTGACACAGACAACGATTGAAGAACTTTGTGAAACAGGTTTTTTTGCCCGAATAACTATTAATTGTTTGCTTATTATTTAACAATCAAAGTTGTATTATCGTATTTGTTTATATAATTAATCATTTATTCTTCATTTTTATTATTTGTTATATATCATGTAGTTTATTTGGATATGGGCGATATGGATCATGCGTGTGAGTATTGTGGAGCACAATACTTTTACCCGGAGAGGGCAAAAAACTCTCAGCCATCATCTCGGCCAAAGTACTCATTATGTTGCCTTGGTGGAAAAGTAGATATTCCTCCGTTGAAGAAACCACCTAAGTTGTTATCCGACCTCTTAGAAGAATGCATGAAAAGAGTAGGCACTTTAAAGATCACATTCGAGTATATAATTCAATCTTTGGCCTTTACCTCAATGACCGGTGAAGTGGATAAGAGTGTTCATAATAGTCATGGTCCTCCTTCTTTTAAAATTAAAGGTAATATTGTTCATCGCATAGGTTCTTTATTGCCAGGTGAAGGACAGCGGCCACATTTCTCTCAACTCTATATATATGATACTCAAAATGAAGTTCAAAACAGAATTAATGCATTCAGGTATTATTTAGGATTTATTTTTGTCGTATTTTGGTAAAAAATAATAAGGATGTTTTTCATGTTTATTTACTAATCTCAGTTTTTTTTATGCCTATTTCGGCGGTAAAGATGCAAGCAAGCCGTCTCCATTTGATCATTCAATCGTCACCGATTTGCAAAAAATGGTTGATGAAAATAATCCTTATGCTCGGACGTACGGAATGGCGAGCACGTCTTGAAACGGAAACGTCAAACGAGAATTAAACCGCGCCTCATAGGAAACGAAGTAAAGATGGAAAACCATATAACATGCCGACGGCTTCGAGAGGTTCTTTGCTATTATTGAAGGTGATATTACCGATGAGCCTCATGTTAGAGATATTATTATTGAAGAACGTGATGGAGCTCTAAAACATATTCACGAATTTGATCCATGCTATCTTCCTCTTCAATATCCATTGTTATTTGTATATGGTGAGGACGGATACTACACGATATTCCGAGAAATAAACCACAGGTGCAAAGAGGTCGACTTTGTCAATTAGGGAGTTCATATGTAATCGTATTCGGCGGGTAGAACATGGATCACAACTTTTGATGAGTGGTCGGTTGCTTGGCGGTTCATGGTGGATTCTTATGTTATGATGGATACACAAAGGCTTCGGTGGATACGTCACAATCAGCCAAAACTTCGAGTGGAAACTTATAGAAAGTTGTCGAGACAGCGTCTGTTAGAGGAGATACCGGTGAAGCGGTTGGGCGACGTATTATATTGCCATCGACATACAAGGGGTCGGCGTTGGAAGACGCGAGAATTATCGAGATTCGCTTGCTATATGCAAATGGGCCAGTTTTCCATCGTTGTTTATCACATTCACATGTAACCCTAAATGGCCAGAAATCTCAAGATTTTGTACAAAGGTAAAATCGAATTCTCATGAGAGGCCGGACATAATGAACAGGGTCTTCAAGATGAAGCTGAATCAGATGATTGCAGATTTCAAGGAGGGAATTCCATTTGGAAAACCGAAAGCAAGTAAGCAAATTTTAAATTTCAAGTTTTTGCATTGCATATAGTTTATATTATAAATGTTATTTTCTTTCTTACTCTTGATATGCATTGTTAAATAATCAAAGCATCTCATACCTTATCCTATACGTCTGTTAGAAAATTATAAATGCATTGTTTATTATAAAAAATCATGTTGTATATTTAATACTCCTTCTATCCCATAATGTGTTTTGATCTATAAGTTAGATTAGTTTTAATACTTCCTCTGTTTCGTAATGTTTTTACTTATGATTATAGTTCTTTTTAATACTCCGTCTGTCCTATAATGTTTTTTTTTCCTATAATTTAGAATAATTTTAATACTCTATCTGTCCTATAATTAATAACAATACAAAAACACAAACTTAGTAATGTAAAAAACCAATTGGATAAATGAAACTCAGTGCAGTAAAAATTCTACAGGAATCTGTGATAGGTCATGATTCTTACCACTATGTACTCATTACTGAACCCCTTAGCTCTATGGCTGGCTGAACTTTTCTTTCTGATGTTGTTCACATTGACTAGAGTCTCTTCATCAAATTTTCCACGTTCTTCAATAGAAAGTTGATTGAATCATTTTTCTCCTTTATCCATGTTCCACTTCACATCTACCTGCAGAAAATGAGCATGTTCAATGTGTCAACCACATAAATTAGCCACTGAATCTAACAATCAAGCATGAGTATAATATATAAACAATACCAGTATTTCTTACCAGGACTAGGGAGAACAGCGGAAGCAGGTGATATCAGAAGAATGCATGATATAAGCACCAGCAATATCATCTGCAAATACAAATATTTTTGAACATTAACAAAGGTTGTTATCCAAAATTAGTTGTACAAGGAAGCTTTGAACTAATGTATGTTTTCCATATAACTTGAAAAGTTCAACTGTTTGTGTTAATGCCTGTCATTACAATGAATTACTATTTATGTTGGCATTGTACAATATTTATTACCCCCTCCTTTCTATACTAAATGCCACACTTTGAAAATCTTTTGTTAACTTGATTGAACTTGACAATAAAGATGGATGAAAATACTATTATCATCATGATTTTCTTTAGAAGTCTAAAATAGTGAATACAATAATTGCACTTTGAAGCAGTTACAATGATGTAAATAAATGTCAAGATTTATATGCTATGATAAAAACGACAATGAGAGAAACTACAATCATGAGACCATCAACGAACTCTTTAAATTTTCATATTTGATTGTGATATCCAAGGAACTACAATACTAAGCCAACTATCGGATCATGATAAATTAAATGCTAATAAATGTACCGGTGATAGCTCATTCTACGTAATTCGTTTATTGTAATATTTATTATTTCAATCGATAAATGGATAAGTAAATATCATAGTCCGAATAAACACTCTATTTATTTATATTGCTTATAATCACATTACTATGATCTGTTTGTTATTCATGTAGTTGTATATACGGTGGAGTTTCAGAAGAGAGGTCTTCCTCATGCTCACATTCTTCTGTTCTTCGATCGAAAATATCGATCTCTTATAGCTGGGGATATTGATAAGTGGATTTGTGTTGAAATTCCTGATAAAACCAAGTATCCTAGATTATACAAGGCTGTGGTTGAGTACATGTTGCATGGTCCTTGCGGTCCTTTTAATTATGAGTCTACATGCATGGCTGGGAGTAAGTGCACGAAGAAGTATCCAAAACCGTTAAATGAGTCTACATTTGTGGATGAAAATGGGTATCAGGTATATCGACGTAGGGATAATGGTGCGACTATTGAGAAGAATGGAAACGTGTTAAATAATGGTTGGATTGTCCCATATAACATATATCTTTTGCTAAGGTATGAGGCACACATAAATGTTGAGTATTGTAATCAGAGCAAAGCAATTAAATATTTGTTCAAGTATATTAATAAGGGAAGCGATAGAGTGTGTCTTGGTGTTGAAACGGATGAGGTGAAAAGGCAAATAGATTGTCGGTATGTATCTGCCTGTGAGGCTATGTGGCGTATTTTTGGATTCGAGCTCCACTATCGTACGCCTCCTGTTGAGCGTCTGGCTTTTCATTTGGAGGGTGATCATTGTATTCCTTTTAGGGATGGTGACTTTCTCCCTGATGTTATGAATAAAGCTACGGTTAAGGAATCTCAATTCATGAGTTGGTTTGATTATAATAAAGAGCATCCAGAGGCTCGGAAGTATAAATATGCAGAATTTACTCAACATCATGTCTGGGATAAAAGTAAACGTGAATGGCGTCGTAGAAAAGACAAGCGTATTGCAATTGGGCGTATTTACCATGTACCTATGAATTGCGGTGAACTTTATTATCTCAGGCTTATGTTGAATCATGTCGCTGGTCCTACTTGCTACGAGGGTTTGAGAACTGTGAACAAGGTTGTCTATCCAGATTTCAAATCCGCGTGTTATGCTCTTGGGTTATTGGATGATGACAAGGAATATGTTGATGGGATAATTGAGGCGAGTCACTGGCAGTTTCCTGATGGTCTTCGAAGGCTCTTTGTTATTTTACTTCTCTCTAACAGTATGTCGATGCCTAATGAGGTGTGGGAGAAGACATGGCACTTACTTGCCGATGATATTGAGGACAAATATCAGAAAATGCACGACAAACCTGGTATTTGAATTAATATTTAATTTATTGATTTTGCATATTATTTAGATTAGTTTTAATACTCCCTTTGTTCCATAATGTTTTCGATTATGGTTATATTTCTTTTTAATAATCCGTCTGTCCTATAATGTTTTTTTTACCTATAATTTAGAATAATTTTAATACTCTCTCTGTCCCATAATGCTTTTTCTTATGATTATATTTCTTTTTAATACTCCATCTGTCCCATATTGTTTTTAAGCTATAATTTAGATTAGTTTTAATACTCTCTCTGTCCCATAATATTTTTGGGTATGATTATATTTCTTTTTAATACTCTCTCTGTCCTATCATATTTTTTTGAGTTATAATTTAGATTAGTTTTAACTCCATTGTCCCAAAAATTAATTGAAGAAAAACATAAATCACTAATCAAATTATAGCTTCAAGGAAATATAAATCCATGTATAGCTTCAAAGTAAACATCTGGAACATCAACAAAATCATAACATAATATCATAAATCACTTATCTATATCTATTAACTCCTTAGTAACTATATTTATAAAGTAATTTTAGTATATTAATTTTTACTTATAATTGGCATAATTTTACTTATATATTTAAATTATTTTGTATAAGCTACAGGACATAAGCTTCGTGAGGAACAAATCAAGAATAGTGCTTTGGTGGAGGTAGAAAAGTTCTTTGAAACGAGAATAGTAGCCTGCCTTGATAAATTTGGGGACATGCCTAAACCATTATACGGTGACATTGAAGATGTTGAAAATATGCTTATTTTAGAGGAGACATCTTATGATATTGATGAGATGAAAGCTGAGCATTCCAGGTTATTTCCACAACCGACAGTAGAGCAAAAGGGTGTTTACGATAAAATTATTTCATCTGTTGATAGGGAGATGGTGGTGTATTTTTCTTATATGGTTATGGAGGTACCGGTAAAACATTCTTATGGAGGACTTTGTGTTACGCCTTAAGAAGCGGGGAAATTGTTCTTCCGGTAGCTTCCGGTGGAATTGCTTCTTTGCTACTTCCTAAGGGTAGAATTTGCACATTCAAGGTTTGGCATCCCTATACAGGTCGATGAGAGTTCTACTTGCGGTAAATTAAGGCACAGTACAGATGAGACAGGACTTCTACAAAAAACAAAGCTAATTATTTGGGATGAAGCTCCAATGGCGCATAGACATTGTTTTGAGGCCGTCGATCGTAGTTTACGGGATGTCTTATGTTCAACAAATGGCGAGATGCTGAAAAGCCGTTTGGTGGTGTGGTTGTTGTACTTGGAGGTGACTTTAGGCGAGATTCTACCGATTGTTCCTAAAGGTAACAGGCGTGATATTGTTCATGCCTCAATTTGTTCATCTTATCTTTGGAGTTATTGTGAGGTACTAAGGTTGACTCAAAACATGAGATTGCGAGTAATCATTATTTATTCATTATTAATGTGGTTACGTGTTCTTGAGTCGTTATAATTAATTAAATTGCATCAAACTTAATGTAGGTTGGTTCTTACGATCGGGCCGAGGAGATAAGAGACTTTGCTCAATGGATATTATCGGTTGGAGACGGTGTTCTTTGGGGAAGATAATGACGGAGAGATTGTTATTAGTTTGCCCCGGAAATATTGGTTTGAGATTCTTCAAATCCTATTCCAAAAATCGTTGAATGCATATATCTGACTTATTACGAAACAAGGATGTCGAAGGATTTTTCCATAGTCGAAATTTGTCCTTGCTCCAACTAACGATACGGTTGATAGTATTAATGATTATGTTATGTCACTATTTCCTGGAGAGGAGAAGATATACTTGAGTTCTGATGCGATATGTGTAGAAGAGGAGGATGACACGGGGAATGAAGATGTTTTCTCACCAGAATTTTTAAATATGATCAAATGTTCAGGATTGCCGAACCATATTCTTAAGCTGAAGGTTGGATGTATAGTTATGCTCTTGAGAAATCTCAACCAGGCCTTAGAATTATGCAATGGCACCAGATTAATTGTTACGCGATTAGGTAATCATTACTAAATATAAATTCTAAATTGTGTAAAATGTAAAACTAATTTCTTCAACATGTATAGGTAAGCACGTTGTTGTAGGGAAGATGCTTTCGGGGAAGAATGCGGGAATGGAAGTGACAATACCTAGAATGGTAATGTCTCCTTCGGATTTGTCCAAATTTCCAGTCAGATTCTGTTGGTGTAATGCCCTAGGGTTTAGTTATGTTTAACTGAAAACCGTTATGTATCATCTTTATCGTTTATGTTTATTATTTGATTATTATATAGTTTGCATATTTATTGTAATAATCTCCGTCCCTAATTATTAAGAGAATAATTAGTTTAATTGTCAATGGATAATCATGTGATGATTATATGCATAAGAGATGCACATTGAAATTATGGGTACTTGTTAGAGAACAAGTGACTGGACATGACCCGCATGAGATTTATGTCATGGTCAAATGTCATACTTAAATCTCATATGGTCACTTCATTTAGTCCCTAGACCTGAGATTATCGTAACCTTACATATGATGAAAGTCATGTTTGATTTTAGTCAAACGATATCTTAACACGATATCTATAAAGACTATCATTGGCATGATCGGATTCATGATGGGAAGGATGATAAGTCAAGAAGGAATTTGTCCCTCGGAAGAGAGATGTTATGCTTGGGCCCCTCGATGAGTAATAATGATGAAAGTGTATGGCCGTACCCCAATGTGATTGGAATTATCATTATACTCAAGAATCGAGAAAGCATTGAACAATAACAAGTTGACAAGGACCATGACTTGTGTTCAAATATAACATCGTGAGACAAAGGGATAAATGGAAGTACACCATTGGAAACGTGAACTCTTACGTTGCATTATTTGGGTAGACATAATGGCTTGCTAGAGTCCGCTTATGTCTTATGAGGTTCGATAGATCGAACTCATTGCCAACATAATGTAATCCTATTGGGTCACACACAACTAGAATGAATTGGTTAAACCTAGGAGGAAGAATAGTTGAGAGTTTACGTATACGGCTATATATACCGCGCGACATATTAAGCCAATGGCTTAATATACCGCGCGACATAATAGGCCAGTACGCGTTTTTGACAGCCTGTCTCTCCTAATACGATTAGGAGAGGTATTCCTACTATTGTAGTATAAATACAAGGGTTACATCGGACCTAAAGGTCGTGCGAAATTTTCAATCAAAATTCACAACAAAATACTCTCAATATTCTTCAAGGTTTTAGATCTAGCAATCATCAAGAAGTTGTTCTTGGATTCATTCAAAGGTGTGGATACCGAAAGAGGGTCTTCGCTCGTTCATCGATCAAGGCCTAGAGTTCAAGCAAGTTGAAGAACGAAGTTTGTGATTCAATATCACATAATCAAATCGTTCGATAGCTCAAGACCGGAAAGCGTTTCAAGGTTGGTTTAATTCTATCTCATAGGTATTCAAATTAATTGTATAGAACGGATCCTAGGGCTTATTGGGTTTTATGATTTTAATGCTTAATTCCGCTGCGCATGGACCCGTAAAACCCAACAGTGGTATCAGAGCCCCGTTCGTATGGTTAAGTTTGAATTAACATGCTAGATTTAAGATATTGATGATGCCAAAATCGTCAAAACAGCCCAAATCCAAGCGTTGAAAGCTCCGGCGATTGCAAGACCTGAAAATAAGAGAAAACACGTAAACTAAGCCGGGGCGGATCCGGCTAAAGGCCCTCCGGCGTGAGAGTAAGTCCACGGTTGATATTAGAGAAATCAAATTGACAGAGTTTCTCCAATGTAAAAAGTAACGTACCGAATAATGAGCCATGGGGCTTGTATTTATAGGAATGGATTGATAGAATCCATGTTGGAGTGAACTTGTAGAGAGATAAGATATAATCTTAAGAGGACTATATCTGTTAAGGAGTCCTTGTTTGACTTGAATTGATATTGGTAACTGTAATCCTGATTGGGTTACAACTGTATAATCCTTGTTGAATAAGGATTGTAACTGCTAGCCGGAACGCCGAGGAAGGCAAATGATTTTCCTCGGCCTTTGGCAAATAAGCCGAGGAAAATGATTTTGCTTCCTCGTCATTTGGTAAATGGCCGACACGGAGATATGCCGGGGAGAATGATTTTCTTTCCTCGTCACTTGGATATATGCCGAGCAAATAACTTCTCTTTCCTCGGTAATTCCGATATGGCGGCCCAAAAATGATGATAGAAGGCCGAGATAAATGTTCCTCGGCATACGAGTAAGATCTTACTCGGCCCTAATACTTCATAATTAGACAATATCCACTGCCCAATATAGTTGGGCCCAAGTTCGGGCAAGCCCATGTTCGTTGCTCGGTTTATACCGTTCAGTGGCCCCCAACTTTCTAGCTTGGCTTAGGACGAGTAGAAAGTTAGCTCGGCATCGGCACATGGAATACGAACAGGTTTGACGCGTGTCCTTGGTTGGTAACTGACGGTTGCTATTCTGATGATGACCTGGGGTCCACCAGTCTTGTCACGCCTTGATAACTGTGTTTAGCATTTAATTCTTGGGGCGCCTCACCCGAATTTATGCTTTACCCATGGGTCGACCCGATTTGGGGAGATATAAAAGCTAAAACCCCTTTCATTTTACTCTTTACAAACCCCAAGCAATTGAGAGCATTTGGCAAGAGCTCACCGGCGAAACAGCAGCGATCTTGAACCCAGTTTCCGGCGAGTTCTATTTTTCCGGCGAAGTTGCATTCTGCAGCGATTCCAATCGTTCTTGTAAACTCAGGTATGATTTTCTTCCCTTCTCACGAACTCCTTTCCTCCTTTAGCGTCTTCTAGGGTTGTTAGGAGAAATCATATGTGAATCAAGAACATGAACCGCCCTTATTGAAGATTCAATCTTTTCTTCAAGAACTTTTGTTTCAACTCTCAAAATTTCAAATTTTTGATTTTCTTTGTATCTTGTTAAACTTCTTTGAATATTGAATGAACTTCCCCTTTTTAATCTTTGATTCCCCTTAGAAATGGCTCGTTCTTGGGACCATTCCCCCCGATTCCGTTATGGATATCATACGGGCAATCTGAGGGTTTATCGACGAGAAAGGGGTCCATGGTTGATGCTGAACTTGGATGATATAAGCAAGCAGTTGAGGGGTTATGGCCGATCCCGTTTATTCATTCAATACCCAGACTCCACAAGAATAGATAGGATTGAGTCTGGTTCTCCCAACATCATAGTTTTTGAGGATAGGGCTGAGATGGTGGAGCACATCGAACTGTTCTACCCGGCCTCCCATCGCGAAATGCGTGAGCGTCTGAGAGGTACGGCCCCCTCCTCGGCCTTATGAAATGACGAGGAAGGAGATCTTCCTTCCTCGGCCTTATGGAATGACGAGGAGGGGAATCTTCCTTCCCCGTCATTTAATCAGCCATTGACGAGGTAAATAATTTGGTCTCCTCGTCCTTATGCAGATATGACGGGAAGAGAAGGAGAGCCCTCCTCGTCTACTCAAATAGTTGACGCCTTCGTTGAAGGTGCGCAAGCTGATGCCCGACTCGTCCGAAGAAGAGGCCGAGGAGCAGGTAGCCGAGGAAAGCAAGTCGAGAAGGCACCAAAGCCTGGGGATCCCATGATTGAGAGGCTGTACACCAAGTACAAAGTGGACCGTGCTGAGTATAAATTAACTTATATGGGCAAGATCGAGCCGAAGACGGAAAAAGAAGAGACGGCCTTCTACTATAACCAAGATTTCGTCCATTTTTATTTCAAACAGTTTCAACAGGGACTCCGTCTTCCCCTAGATCCCTTCATTTGCGAGTTTTTGGATGACGTAAAGGCAGTGCCGGCCATGCTAGGAGCCAATGGTACTAGGGTTCTGGTTAGCTTCATCATCCTCTGCCGTAGTTTAGGCTATGAGCCGACCATGGGAGCCTTCCGTCACTTTTACATTGTTCAAGTCATCAAGGAACAATGGCTGGTAGTTATTAGGAGTGCCAATAGGAAACCTAAGTTGCTTCTTCCCATGTCCAGCAAAGTTCCAGGCTGGGACAACCATGTTATCCGCGTTGAGAGCCGCCAAGGCTGGGAGTTCCAGTCTCCTTGTGATGATCCAACATCTTCCTTTGCCGTCCAACAATACGGGTGGACCAAAGATTTGATCAAGCGTCTGGAAGAGTTTGCCAGGGTAGGGGTCCTGGATTGGAAGCAAGTTGAATCCTCGGATCATTTCTATATCCAGGCAGGATTGATGCCGGGGAACGAGGACGGGGTAGCTCCCCTCGTCAATGTTAAAAGAGGACGTCGCTTCAATGATTGGACGGTACATCCAGGCTTTGTATTCCACGAGGATTGTATTAGGTGCCATGATGAGCGTCCCCGTGATCAATGTATTGGAGCACCTAACATTGTTGGACGTAAACTTTTATCTTGGACCCTTGTAATTTTTGCGTCATATTATTTTGCTCGTACTTGACCTTGAATTTTCTTGCTCGTACTTGACCATTTCTTCCTTGTCTTTACAGATTTGACCACCGAGGAAGAAGCCGCCCTTGCAATGGAGAGACTAAGTCCCCAGGAGCTGATCAGGCGAAAGAGAAAGCTGAGCAAGAAGTCTGCTCTGATGGAAAGAAAGGATGAGGCCAATGCTCGTAATTTGGTCTTGGGCGTGCAGGGTGATAAACCCCTTCCCCTCAAACTTCACCAGGAGGTAAATTCTGAGGACGCCGCATCCGAAGAACGAGCTGAACCCATGGTCGGTGATATGACCAACCCTCCTACTGAGGCCGAGGAAGCAGCGACCGAGGAAGCCGGCCTTCTTCAAAGGAGATCCGGCTCAAAGAGGCCTCAAAGTTCCACTGCCGAGGAGCCGGTGGCTAAGCGGGCAAGTATTGGTGGGGCCCCCAATCCTTCACCTCCTCCAACCTTGGCTATCAAGGACATCCAAACGGTTGAGCAGGCCGATGAGCTAGCAAAGAGCATGGCCCTCGACGTTCCTCGTCTCAGGGGTCTTCCTTTGCAAGTTAGGGAGGGACCTTTGGTTAGATTAGGCCGAGCTCCAATTCAGAGAGCAATGGATGAGGACGCCTACGATGCTCTTGTCAGGGAGGCTCCCAGCGATGATACCTTGCTCTGCCGCAAGGGGCTCTTAATTGCCGAGGTAACAGTTCTTTCGTTTGATCATTGATTGCAAGATTTGTTTTACACTTGTTTGCATTTCTAATATTAATTCTTCTTTCAGTTGGCTTCTGTCACGGCATATGAGAACGTGCTTGCCAAAAAGAAGGCCAGGCGCCTGACTGAAGCCAAGGCTGCCCAAGCAAAGAGTGATACTGACAAGACTTCCTTGGTCAAACTTCTGAAGGCCAAGGATGCAGAGCTTGAGGCATCCAAGGCCAAAGTGGAGGCCGAGGTCAAAAGAGCCGAGGAAGAGAAGGCCAAAGCCGAGGAAGATCTCCGGCTAAAGGGGGAGGAGCTGGCCAAGGCATTAACGGATAAGGCCGAGCTTCAGGCAAAGGTCGAAGAAGCCGAGGCCAAATACCGAGGATTGGAGGCCTCCCTTCCCGCCAAGGAGACTGAGGCTGTGGTGCGCTTCAAGGAGAGCCCGGCGTTCAAGGATGCCGTGATATCTAGCTCGGCCTTCCAGGACGCCGTGGACGAGCAAACGGCCACCATGTTCGAAGATGGATACCTTCATCTTGCCAGGAGTATTTTGGCTGATCCCTCCACCGGCCTAGACATCAATAAGATAGCCATGCTGATATGCCGGGACCAATACAGTGAGGAAGTTAGGGCTCTCCATCACTTAGTCCCCTTCTCTGCAAGCAACTTGGAATTGATAGCAGCCAAGGATGCTCAAGCATGCAGGGAAGTGTGGAGGCCAGCCCCTGTTGTTCCCGGCAACATCAAAGACTTGGTGGAGGCCATCCAGGACGAGGAAGAGCCTGAGACCAGGGAAGCCGAGGTAAGGGGAATTGCCGAGGAAGCTGATACCCAAGCCCAACAAACGACCCTTCCTCCTCCTGGCTCCATTAATACCAGCTGGCTAGAAGAGCCTTTTGAGGATGCTCAGCAGTCTTAGGATAGTTTTTCCTTTTTTGCTTTTTTGTAATAGACAATAGGATCTGTAATTTCTATTTGAATATCAATGAAAAATCCTTTGTCATTATTCTTTGTCATTTCCCTGACTTGGTTATATTTTGGTATGTTATGCATTAGCCTTAGGAAGGTGGGATCCGAGGAAGGTCCCTTTCCTTGTGGAGCAAGTGGTTAGGCCGAGGAAAGATTCCTCGGCTTTAACTATACTCGTACTTCATTTGGGCTGAGGAAGTTTTCCTCGGCTTTGAATGTTGTAATCCTGAATCAGAGTAGATTCATGGTAGGAGGTTTATCAAGCCATTAGGCCGAGTAAAGTCCTCGGCCTTGGCTGTTGGTCTCCTAAGTCAAGATGGTCCCTTGACTGGAAGAGTTGTAAGCCATCAGGCCAAGGTGGTTCCTTGGTCTTGGCTGCTTGGTATCCTGAGTCAAGGTGGGCCCTTGACAGGATATATTGAGTGCCATCAGGCCAAGGTGGTCCCTTGGTCTTGGCAGGTGTGTAAGCCATCAGGCCAAGGGAGATCCTTGGTCTTGGCTGTTGGTAAGCCATCAGGCCAAGGAGGATCCTTGGTCTTGGCTGTTGGTAAGCCATCAGGCCAAGGAGGATCCTTGGTCTTGGCAATTGGTAAGCCATCAGGCCAAGGAGGATCCTTGGTCTTGGCTGTTGGTAAGCCATCAGGCCAAGGAGGATCCTTGGTCTTGGCTGTTGGTAAGCCATCAGGCCAAGGAGGATCCTTGGTCTTGGCAATTGGTAAGCCATCAGGCCAAGGAGGACCCCTGGTCTTGGCTGTTGGTAAGCCATCAGGCCAAGGAGGACCCCTGGTCTTGGCTGTTGGTAAGCCATCAGGCCAAGGAAGATCCTTGGTCTTGGCTATTGTGTATCGGAGAATCTGAGGTAATGTCCTCATCTTCCTGTGCTGGGGTGAAGAGCTGATAGTTGCTTTGCATGTTGGAAGAAACTGCTTTCATAGAACTGAAGTGCGATTACATAGAACTGCGATCCTATCAACTAAAAAGACAAAAAGAAAACAAAAGACCGAAAATAAGAGACAGAAAATAAAGAGCTAATTTATTGCAAAATGAACTAGACTAATGATAATATTTTCTAAGGTTGTCGGAATGCCATGGATGCTTGAGATCCTTCCCCTCCTTGGTCCTCAATCTGTAGGTCCCTTCTCGGATGACTTGAGTGATGATATAGGGACCTTCCCAATTTGGGGAGAGCTTGTTCTGTTCTGCCTTCCGACCAGTGGCTTCGATCTTTCTAAGTACCCAATCGCCAACTTGGAATACTCTTTTGATGACCCTCTTGTCGTGATATGCCTTGGTCCTTTGCTTGTAATTCACCATCCTCATCTGCGCAGCTAGTCGTTTTTCGTCTATCAGGTCCAGGTCTAGGAGCCTATTGACCTTGTTGACTTGCTCATCATAATGGGAGTTCCTTACTGTAGGGATAGCCATCTCTGCTGGTGCCATAGCCTCAGAACCGAAGGTTAGTGCGAATGGGGTTTCCCCGGTTGGCCCCCGGGTGGTTGTGCGAACACTACCAGAACCGAAGGTTAGTGTGAATGCTTTATATTATTAATAGTTTAAAGTTTTATATGTATTGTGAATGCTTTAGATTATTAGAACTTTAAAGTTTTAGATGTATTGTGAATATATTGTTTCCTATTGTTAAAGTTGTATATTTTAATATTTTTACTGTAGTACAGATGAGTTCTAGTAGAAAGGGGGGTAAGAGGACCAAGCCCATTTACACTTTGATTCTTGGGACGCAACCGTCCCGATCCGGTAGCGATGGTGTTGACCCCTCACTCAGTAGTACTAGCTCCACCTCTCGGGGCCGGTACTCGACTACCGTAGATTCCGAGGGAGGATATATGTCCGGATCTCGGCACTTTATGACCAGTAAGTAACTCTTCATTAATTTGATATAAGTTGGTTCCTTTTTGCTTTATATATAATTCATTATTTAAGTTAAAATGTTATTGTATAAATATACTTGGCAGGTGGGTAGGTGGATACCCCACCACTGGCACTAAGATCGGGCGTGCGGCGGTCTCGGAAAATGACCGATTTTTGGCCCAACTGGAAAAAATTGCCACGAGAGGCGTAAGGAGGATGCGTGGGATGAGTTTAGGGTAATGTGTTAATGGTTTTTATTTAAAACTTAAATGTTAGTTTGTTATTAAAATGTTATAATTAATAATGATTATACTCTTTTAGTTTTGTAATGTTATCATTATATGTTGTAGGCTAAATATTATTGGGATCCAGACATCAGCGAGGCGACGGCTAGATATGTTTTCTTTGAGCAGGCTCACAAGCTGTTTAAGGATTTTATTTGTAAATACTTTTATCTATCCTTAATTAGTTTAATTAACAATGATTATACTCTTTTAATTTTATAATGTCATCATTATATGTTTACAAGATATTCATATTTTTTATAGGTACCACGAAGAGAAATTATTATACTGCTCGGCTCGCGGCGGACAGCAGCCCTTGTGTCCTACTTTTATGACCGTTGAGGTGTTTGCTCAATTTTGCGAATATTGGGGGTCGCCTGCGGCGAAGGCTGTATCCGAACAGGCCAAGGCCAATAGAGCAAGCTCCTCGGGGTCGGCGGCGTTGCATACCGGGGGGACGATCACGGTCGCCGAGCATCACGACCGCATGGTATGTATGTTAATTTAAATGTAGTAGTGTATGGATGCTTTTAAATAGGTTTATGTACGTATGTTAGCTGGGAGCCAATGTTGATGCTATGAAATCCATAGTTTTAGTGTAAATGTAGTGTATGCATGCTTTTAAATCAGTTTAAATGTTGCATTTATATATACAATTTCAAAGTAATAATCTCGCTTATTTTATTTATAGGAAAGGGAGTATGGTCCGAATATCACTTTTGTGGATGTTTACGCTAGCACCCATATTCGGAATTCTACAGCGCCCGATCAACCTCCGCAATGGGTTGACGATCGATTCTATCGCCTTTGTAAGTAAACTACCATTAAATGACTTGATTTTGAATATGTAAATTTATTTATGTACCTTACATTGTGTATATGATTATAATTGTTTGTTTTATTTTTCAGCCGCATATCAAGCCGCCGTTGTTCCTCGACGGAACGCCTCCCGGCGAGCCCGTCCCCTTCGTGCTCGATGTTTGGCAGAGGTCACCTCTCGTGGACATCCAAGGAGAGGAGCCCGAGTGTTAGGGATGGGGATTACGGCGGCAATGCCCGTCGACGTCGACGGCCGTCGGAGAAATGTTGACTCACCCCATGTTTCATGATCCGAGGGTCGACACTGGAGGCTGCGTTGGAGGAGGAGAGACGCGAGCGGGCAAAGCTTGCGGATGCTTTGGCAGTTCAGACGCAGATGCAGTGAGGAGAACGATCGACGCCATGCAGACTCGTAGACAATTGGCGCCGTTGATGGCTCGTCTCGGCCCTGACTCCCGTGATAATTCCCAGCGTCCCCCAGTTGATTGCGGACTTTTTTAGACATTGTTGTATTAATTTATACTTGTTTGTAAACATTTGAGACATTTGGTACCCGCGGAGCCCTCCCCGCCTCTCCCCCTTCCCCGCTCCACCCCTCTCCCCCTCCCCCGCTCCACCCCTCTCCCCCTCTCCCCCTTCCCCCTTCCCCCTCTCCTCCCTATCCCCCTATCCCCCCTCCCCCCTCTCCTCCCTCCAGAATTGGTACGGTGGTATTTAGTTTTTATTTGGTACGCCGGTATTTGAATTTTAGTTTTTATAGTTTTAGTTTTAGAAATTGAAATGTTATATCGTGTACAAAAATTTTGGTTTTTTGATATTTTAAAATATTTTTTTTTAATTTATTTTGTAATCACCGACGGAATTTTCCGTCGCCGAAATTAATGCCGAAAGAAAAATTAATTAAATAAATTAATTTCAGGGCGGAAATTTCCGTCGCCGTAATAAAATTATTTTAATTAAATTAATTTCGACGGAATTTCCGACGCTATAATCATTTAATTTTTATTTAATTTTTGATTTCAGCGGCGGAAAATTCCGTCGCTGTAATAAAATTTAAATTAAAATTAAATAATTTCAATGACGGTATTTTCCGCCGAAATAATTTAATTTTAATTTAAATTTTATTACAAATGACGGAATTTTAAAATTAATTTAATTAAATTAATTTTTATTACAATGACGGAAATTTCCGCCGAAATGAATATTTAATTAAATTAAATTAATATAGCGGCGGATATTTCCGTCCATTGTAACCATTAATTCACCGGCGGAATTAAATTCCGTCGGTAAAAGAAAAAATAGCGGCGGAAATTGACCAGCCGAGCAGCGGACGGAGCCGTGGTAGCGTCGGACCACCGACGGAATTTTTCCGTCGCTGATTATTTTTAGCGACGGAATTTTAATTTTAGCGACGGAAATTTCCGTCGCTAAACGACCTATTTCTGGTAGTGGAACAGCCCATAAAGCTAGGGGAAGTTCGTCCAACCATCTACCCTCGCGACCTTCAAGATTCTTGGTGAGGGCGGTTAGGACCAGTTTGTTGGCAGCTTCTGCTTGACCGTTGCCTTGGGGTCTCGCTGGCGAAGATTTTGCATGGCGTACTTTTACTCTTCCCAATTCTGTTGTAAATGCCGTGGAGAATTGGAGTCCATGGTCAGAAACAATTGTATGTGGAAGGCCAAATCTGCACCAGATGTTGTCATGAACAAAGTTGATCGCATTCTCTTCCGTTATCTTGGCCAATGCCTTGGCTTCTATCCACTTAGAGAAGTAATCAACAGCTACTATCACTTATTTGCAATTACCACGGGCGGGTGGGAAGGGACCAATGAGGTCGATCCCCCACATATCAAATGGCCACGTAGGTATTACAAGTGTTTGCTCGACTGCAGGTAGTCTTGGAATGTCAGAGAACCTTTGGCATTTGTCACATTTTCGAACATAGGCATGCGCGTCTTCCCTTAGGTTTGGCCAGTAGTAACCTAGCGATATGATTTTGTCCGCCTAAGGTTCTGGCCCCGGTGTCCGCCGCAAACACCTTCATGTACTTCTGCCAGGAGGTTCTCAGTTTCCTTGGGATAGACACACCTTAGCAGGGGCTTCGTGAAAGATCTTCGGTAGAGGACTCCGTTCATCACCACGAATCTTGGAGACCTCTTCTTGATAAGCTTGGCTTGAGCATCATCTTCTGGAAGTTTCTCCTTCTCAATGTATTCGATGTAGTCATCGATCCAAAGATCTCTCTTCCTCGTCCGTAAGCATGACTTGTAATCTTTCATACGCAGTGTTCCTCGGCATAAACTACATATGGGTTGGTCTCCGAAGGAGACACGTCCATGGTGGCTAGTTTGGAGAGAACATCTCGCGACTTGGTTGTCTTCCTTTCCTATTCGCTTGAGCTCGAAAAATTCCATTTTCTTCGTCATATCTAGGACCGTGTCTCTATACTTGGCAAGGGTGACATCTTGAGTGTTATATTCTCCCTTCACTTGTTTGACAACAAGTCGGGAGTCACGTAGTGCCCACCTTAGTTGCTCCATAGAAGGAGGCCAACTCAATGCCAAATATGAGAGCCTCGTATTCACTTGGTTGTTAGAGGTGAAACCCAAGCGGATGGCATCTTGTATAGTATATTCTCCTTCCGGGCTTGCTAGTACTACTCCAGCCTCCGCTTCTTTCCTTGGTAGCCGATCCGTCCGTATACTGGGGATCCAACGTTGGATGGGAGTTCAATGGGAGAGTCTTTTTCCTCCGGCGCGTTTTGCTTCCGGGAGGTGGGGAGATGCTCACCCGTAAAGGCGCCTCGACCATGAAGTCAACCAAAGGTCAGTGCTAAGAGGGTCTTCCTTGGTTGGTAAGTGATATCAAACTCGTTAGAGCGATTGACCAATTAAGGAGACGTCCCGAGCCGTCCAACTTGTGAAGGATTTTCTTCAATGGTTCGTTGGTGTAGACGGTGATAGGGTGTGCAGAAAAATATGCACGCAGCTTCCTTGAAGCAATGACTAGGGCATATGCTATCTTCTCCACATTGAAATATCTGCTTTCCACATCGGATAGGGCCTTTGAGACATAGTAGACGGGCTTCTGAATTCCTTCATCCTTTCGAACCAAGACAGCTGCGACAGCGTGATCATGCTGGCTAGGAAGACATATAGCATCTCACCGGTAGTCGAACTGCTAAGCAAGGGAGGGGAACCCAAGTACTCCTTCAACCGGAGGAACGCTTCCGAGCATTCAGGAGTCCAGGAGAAGCTCTTGGTACCCTTCAATACCTTGAAGAAAGGCATTGACTTTTCGGCGGACTTGGCGATGAATCTTCCAAGGGCTGCAATTCTTCCATTAAGTCTTTGGACCTCCTTGATGGTGGTAGGTTCCTTCATGTCAATGAGCGCCTTGATCTTTTCTGGGTTTGCTTCAATCCCCCTTTGGGAAACCATGAAGCCCGTAAATTTCCTCGCAGAACTCCGAACACGCACTTGCTTGGATTCAGCCTTCATGTTGTTGGCTCGGAGGTTGTGAATGGTCTCTTCTAGGTCAGAACGTGGCTGCCTTCCTTGGTCTTTATGACCATGTCATCAATATAAGCCTCCATGTTTCTACCTATCTCGACTTGCAAAAACTTGATTTACCATCCGTTGGTAAGTGGCACCAAAGCATTCTTGAGCCCAAAAGGCATCATGATGTAGCGTAAATTCCCCACTGTGTGTTTGAAAGGCGCCTTCTCGATGTCTTCTTTCGCCATTTTTATCTCGATGATAGCCTCGAGTAGGCATCTAAGAAGCCGAGAGTTTGGTGTCCGTAAATGGAGTCCACCAACTTGTCGATTCTCGGGGAGAGGATAACCGCCCTTGGGGCAGTGCTTTGTTTAGATCAAGAAAATCTATGCACATACGCCATTTCCCATTTTGCTTCTTTACCATAACGACATTAGCCAACCAAACGGGGTATTTGACTTCGCGAATTATTCCGGCGCCGAGTAATTTCTGCACCTCTTCTTTTATAGCTTCCTCCTTGTCCCTTGCAAAATTTCTCCTCGTCTCTGGGAGATGGTCTTCGCTAAAGGATCAACTTCTAAGCGGTGGAGGGCTACTTCTTCATTGATCCCCTCATGTCTTCGACTCTCCAAGCAAAGACGTCGAGACTGCTTTTTCAAGAGGGATATGACTCTTTCTTTCTCTTCCCGTGATAGCCGGCCTCCTAGCTTGATTTTTTGTTCAGGATAGTCGGATTAATGGCCACCTCTTCTAGCTCATCTACAAAGCTTCATTTCTCGGTCCGTCTCGAAATTCCAGGATTCGATGATGATCTCTCTCGATTCTCCTCCCTTCATTGTCGTTTACATTGAGGCCTTCTTCCTCCATAAGTTTATCGATGTCTGGAAGATCGTTCCTCCCCGAGTCATGGTTGGCCCCCGAGTTCTGGTCATTGACGAGAATGGGTTCTTCCTCGGAGATGGGTAGAACTATGCCTTGGTCATCTGCAGTTTCTAGGACCATAGGCTCTTCTTCCAGTGTGGGTAGAGTTATGCCTTGGTCATCCACAATTTCAAGGACCATAGGTTCCTCTTCCTCACTTTCCCATACTTCACGGATATAGTTCATTCTAGAGCTAGTTTCCGTGGTCTTCTGAGATTTGGTGATCTTGATGTTCTCCTCGGCGTATCTATCTCCACGCTTTTTGACTTTTTTCGGCTCTTGACAACATGTTCCAAGAAATCTTTGGGGGTTGCCCTCACGCATCCTATGCCAGCACGAGTGGGAAATTTAACTCGTTGGTGAGGAAGGGAGGCTACCATCCCAAGTTTGGCTTGACTTGGAATGCCGATAATCGCATGATAGTCACTAGTCAAATCCATGACTATAAAAGTGACAGTAGCTTTGGCTCGGAAGGGATGATCGCCGACTTCGAGTTCCAGTTCTACGGTTCCCTTTGCTCCAACCTTATGGTTGGTGAATCCTTCAAGCCTTCCATGATATGGCTCTAGCGAAGTGTCTTTCAATCCCATTTGTTGGAAGGCCGAATAGTACAAGATGTCACGGAGGCCCCCGTGTCAACAAGAAGTCTTTCGGATTCAACATTGTCAATTCGACCCTTGATGACCAATGGCCGCTCACGAGCCGCTCGACTTCCCGCCAACTCATTCGGAGAAAAACTAATGATTTCTTCGCTTTATGGATCCAAGCAGGGACATGGTATACTTTGCTTAGCTTGTGGATCCGATCCCTTAGCTTTCGGGTGGAGGTCACCTCTTCACGGATCACATGTAGTTTAGCCCTAGGAGGCCTTCGATCTTCATCCTCACTCTTGGAGTCATCTTCACTCTCCTCTTGCTTCCGCTTTCGCTTGCCATCTTTCTTCATGACATAACGGTCTAACTTTCCCTCGTCAACCCATTGTTGGATTATCTTCTTAAGGGCCCAAAGAACCATCGCTGGTGTGCCCGTTGTCCTTGTGAAAATCACGGTATTTGTTCTTGTTGCGGGGATACTTTGGGTTATCAGTCGGCGGACGAGGTGGAGGAAGGTTCACCACCGCATGATTTCGGAGACGGGCTTTGTAAGAGGGTGAACTCCAGCCTTCTCGCTGCTTCGGTTCTATTCTTTCCTTTCTTGCCGTTCCCATTGTCATTCTCGTCTGAGTTAGTTGCTTCAGTTCCGTCTTGTCGCACCCCTTTTCTTTGTCTTGTCCTCGCCCATGGAAATGGCATAAGCCACTTTGTATAATTCGGCCTTGAGCCGGGTTCCCCGGCCGAGAGTTCATAAATGAGGGGGCCAGATTTTAACCCGTAGTTGAAGCAAACTATGACCTCCCTATCGCAAGGCTTTCTTCGACTTGATCCGCCATTTTTCGGAACCTATTGTAGTAGCCGAGGGTGGTCTCTCCTTTCCCTTGCTCAATGTTGGCCAAGTCGGTTAATCTCATCTTCCTTTTCCCAAACTCGTGGCAAAATGATCTAAGAACATTCTCCTCATGCCCCTCCAAAGAATCGATGCAACCTTTCTTGAGCTCACGGAACCAGTCAAAGCCAGTTCTAAAAGGTGCTCGCGAAAGCTTTGCAGAGCAAGTCATCGCTAGTGGTGAGGAGATTCATGGTTTGTTCAAAACTTTGCACATGGTCTCTTGGCGTCGGTGGTTCCGTTATATTTCTCGAAATTTGGGAGCTTGAGGTTAGGATGGGAGGTGCAAAGCAGCTTATCCTCAAGGAAAACGGACGGGTGGCCCAATCATAATCGTCATCATTATATTTCTTTCCCCTCTCCATATCATCCACCTTTGTTTCAACAAACCTCCCATTGCTTTGTTTCTATTTCCTTCTCACCGCTTGAGCGAGTGCTTCGTTGGGAACTTCGATCGACTTGTCTTTAGGGCGATCATTTGCCCTACCGTGTTCCGCTTCATGTCGGTGGCCATCACGTCCGGAGGGGGCCCTATCACGTCTTGGTTCCGTGTCTTGTGCGCCAAGTATCATCCTCGTAGGGCTCGGGGTCCTTGGCCTAGCAAATTCTCGATGCCGAGGACGAGGAGAGTCCGGTCGACGAGGACGACGAGAATCTGAACGATGAGGCCGAGGAGAATCTGGTCGACGAGCTCGAGGAGACGTGGGACGCCTAGGTGTCATGATGAGGCGAGCAGGGGATAGGCGCCTATTCAAGCTGAGTCTTGTTCTTAGGTCCTTGGAGTTCACTTCCTCTTCCCTAGGAGTTATTTGGCTTCTCAGGTCGACCACAGTGATCCTTATGCTTACCGTTATGCCGAGGACGAGGAGAATCCCTGGGAGCCGGCAGCCGGTAGTTCGGCCAGCCTTTGTGGGGAGGAGCCCGATGCTCTCCCTGTTCCTTTCTCAAAGGTGGGCCCATTGATGGTACAATGAAGGGAGCCATGGAATGATCTGGGTCCATTTGCAACAGAGCAACTTGTGTTTCATACATCCTTTGCAAAGTCTCCATTTGTTTGTGTAACAAAGAGCGTCGGTCAACGGCCGAGATCCTCCCGCTTGACCGGCGTCGGCATTCTTTGTTTTCTTCCTTCCTGCTTGCTTCCCACGAGCACGAGTAGGACGAGGAAGGTCATTGCCCTCTCCCTCGGCATTTGCCTCGACCCATGGAACGAAGAGTCATGGCAAGGGGAGGAATGGCATCGGCTTGAGGTAGAGGAGGAGGGGGAGGCAGTGGCTCCGCGGCTCCAGTGTTTCCCCATTCACCCGGGTGGGATCCTCACCGTAACACTTGTGAATTGTCCGTCCATTATGATTCACAAAGATTATTAAATGCGAAATTTTCCAAAAATCACAATTTCACTGTAATCCGAATTTATGGTTAAATTTAGGGCAAATTTTAACCGAAAACAAACAGCCAAGTCTGATTTTTCCAACACAAAATTTCAAGCCACAAATTTTGCTTCGTACGTGAACTAGCAAGCTTCGCCGAATTAATGCGCTTCCGTGGAAGTTTACAAATTCCGACCGAATCAAGAACAGAGCCTGTCGGAGCAAAAATTTCCGATTTCAATCAAGAACAAATCCAACGGAAAATAGCTTCAAAGCGAGATTTTCCAGGCCAAACAAAGGGTGTTTGAATCGATTTCCCGGCAATGGAACCAATTGATGATGCCAAAATCGTCAAAACAGCCCAAATCCAAGCGTTGAAAGCTCCGGCGATTGCAAGACCTGAAAATAAGAGAAAACACGTAAACTAAGCCGGGGCGGATCCGGCTAAAGGCCCTCCGGCGTGAGAGTAAGTCCACGGTTGATATTAGAGAAATCAAATTGACAGAGTTTCTCCAATGTAAAAAGTAACGTACCGAATAATGAGCCATGGGGCTTGTATTTATAGGAATGGATTGATAGAATCCATGTTGGAGTGAACTTGTAGAGAGATAAGATATAATCTTAAGAGGACTATATCTGTTAAGGAGTCCTTGTTTGACTTGAATTGATATTGGTAACTGTAATCCTGATTGGGTTACAACTGTATAATCCTTGTTGAATAAGGATTGTAACTGCTAGCCGGAACGCCGAGGAAGGCAAATGATTTTCCTCGGCCTTTGGCAAATAAGCCGAGGAAAATGATTTTGCTTCCTCGTCATTTGGTAAATGGCCGACACGGAGATATGCCGGGGAGAATGATTTTCTTTCCTCGTCACTTGGATATATGCCGAGCAAATAACTTCTCTTTCCTCGGTAATTCCGATATGGCGGCCCAAAAATGATGATAGAAGGCCGAGATAAATGTTCCTCGGCATACGAGTAAGATCTTACTCGGCCCTAATACTTCATAATTAGACAATATCCACTGCCCAATATAGTTGGGCCCAAGTTCAGGCAAGCCCATGTTCGTTGCTCGGTTTATACCGTTCAGATATAAATTGTTTATATGCTTATTGCATGTTTTGTATGCGATAGAATTTTTAATTGTTTATGTGAAACAATGTGAAAATCGTTTTCGAATTATGCTGAATTAAATCTGTAAAAAGGATGTTTTACGTGATTTAATTACATGTAATCTGTATTGGTTCGAATCTGGAAATCCTGTTACTTGGCTGCTTATGTCGCGCGACATATTGAGCCATGTGGAATTCAGGTTAACTGGCCTGTTAGGTCGCGCGACATATCAAGCCTCTGGCTGATTATGTCACGCGACATAATAAGCCAAAACCGGCGTAACCGCCTTTGTTCAATTTTTCTCGCTATTCTGCGATTGTGTTTACAATCTGATATGTTCATATGAAAATCTGGATGTTATAAAATTGAGTTTATAAGTCCGCGATAGATTGATTCATTGATATACATGATTAATTGATTAAAATGTGATTTTAATAATTATTGCAATGTATATGAAAATCTGGATATTATAAAATTGAGTTTATAAGTCCATGCTAGATTGATTCATTGATATGCATGATTAATTGATTAAAATATGATTTTAATAATTATTGCGATGCATGTTTTATTTGTTCTTAAGTGTTAAGAATTTTATTAGATGTTTAGTTGAAACATTGAATTGTGATTTCCTAAAATGTTTAGTTGAAACATTGCATTATAGTTTCCTAATATGTTTAGATTTAGACATTGTAAATTTTGGATTTTATGATTGTTTATGGAAACAAGTCATAATTACGCGAAATTTAAAAGGAAACTGATTGTTTATAAAAGGTAGGGATTATGTTGCCTAATCAGAGTTGATTTCTAATTATGCATGTCTAGGAGAGTTCTGTCAAAGGAAGAGTTGGTACTTAAGTAGTCCTTATGGCTCACCTATCTTCCTGGGAACTTACCTGGTGCATGATTATGACTATCTTTGCTGATATGCTTATAATCTACCTTAAAGAACCTTCATTTAACTTTTAAGTTCTTTATGCCAATCCATGATTTAAACACTTGAGACCACTCGGATAGTTTTGGGTGGCCTTGCCATAGCAAGGTGCTTTGATTCTATTCCGTTTGCGAGCAAGATGAGGAAATGGTGGTTCCTATACGTTTAAAATGGATGAACTTAATTGGGTTATCAAAATGGTTTTGGACCCAAGGCATAAGATGAGATTAAAATATGCTTAGACATATGATGTCTTAAATAAATCTCATAAAAGATCCTAAGAGTCATATATGATATGATTGATGTTTTCTACCTAATTAGTTTGATCTTGAGCGGTGCGCCATAGCGTACTTGAGATCAAATTAAAGATGGATCTTAGTCCTAAGAGTCATATACGATATGATTGATGTTTTTCTACCTAATTAGTTTAATCTTGAGCGGTGCGCCATAGCGTACTTGAGATTAAATTAAAGTTGGATCTTAGCCCATTAAATGCATATTATGCTTATTAGCATTAGAAGGTGTATGATTTAGTGGGAGTATTTGTAAAATACATTATTTGTTCTTAAATGATAAATGTGTTGATATTGATATGTGTTCATATAATTTGTATATTTTGTTGTAGAAATAGCATTACATAATGATAATTGCGATTCGTCCTTATGAAGGACAAAGTTCGAAAGGAACAATACATAATGTGTATGTTCTTGACGAATCCGTTCCTACTAAACCCATTGCAAATGTTGCAAAGGGCAAATAAGGAAGCAACATTAGAAACATAGTGATGATTCTGACAATATTGCTTGCCTTGCATTTGCCACCATGGTTGAAGGCTCTTATGAAGAACCTTGGGCACATGATAACTAATCTTTTTGTTCTAGCATAACGCAAATGGGGAAATGTTCCAAATGCAAGCTAGGCAAAAGATATATATGTTGTGGTGAAGGCTCTTTATTCATATGATGAAAGAAAGGAGCAATCCGCAAATTGTGTTAATGGTTTACACAATAAAAGGGTTCATAAAGGAAGGAAAAAGTAGGTAAAGCAAAGGTTGCCAAACCTAGGACAAAAGTTGTCAAAGCCGAAGAGGCTAAACCCAAATTGTCTCAAAAGGATGCAGTTTGCTACCAATGAAATAAGATTGGTCATTAGAAGCAAAGTTGCAAGGCTTATTAGGAAGGCCTAAAAGGTGAAGAAGGGCAATATGATTGCTACTACTTCAAGTATCTATATGATAGATATTTTCCTTTCGACTTCTTGTTCTTGGGTATATGATACCGGATTGGATCCCACATTTGTCTAAATATGCAAGGAGCAAAGAATAGAAAGCTACTCAAATAAGGTAAATTAAACCTAAGCATGGGAATGGAGCAAGAGTTGCAACATTAGCCATAAGGGACTTATGAAGTCACTTTGCCTTGTGAAGTAGTACTTGTTTTGAACAAGTATGACTACGTTCCGGATTTGAGTAGGAGTATTATTTCCGTTTCTTAAATGGATGATGAAGGATATAATTTTCTTATTTTCAATAAGAAGTTTTATATTTATTTAATAATATGCCTTATTGTAATGCATATGTCATTAAATGGTCTTCATATCCTTGATGATGAGAAACAAAATAATATTGAAGATATCTATGATATAAATGGGAAATCTAAACCGAACAATATGAACAAAGCGTTTATATGGCATTGCCGACTTGGTCAAATAAATAAGAAACATATATCTAAACTCCATTAACATGGACTTTTAGACTCATATGACCATGAATCATTTGAGGAATGTGGATCTTATTTATTGAGATTATCGACCAAACCACCCTACACTAAAGTAGTGGGAGGGCTAGTGACTTATTGGTCATTATACATGAGATGTATGTGGACCATTAAGAAGCATTGCTAGGGGAAGATTTCGGTATTTCATCACATTTCGCTAAAGACTTATCTAGATAAGACTATGTCTATCTGATAAAGTCCAAAGGTGAATCGTTTGAGATGTTTTGAACATTTCAAAGATGAAGTACAAAATAACTTGGTAAAACTGTTAAGTACTTCGATTAGATCGAGGTAATGAATATTTGAGCCAAGAATTTGACAATCATCTTAAAACTATGAAATCGTTTCAAAGTTGACTCCACCCTGAACACCACTATGAATGGTGTGTCTGAAAGGAGGAATTGAATCTTGTAGGACATGGTTCGTTCGATGATGTGTCAATTAGACTTTCCTATTTCCTATTTCCTTTTGAGGATATGCATTAGAAATAATGCGGTTACACTGAATCGAGTCCCTACTAAATCGGTTCCTAAGGCCCCACATGAGATGTGGCATGGAAGAAAACTTAGTTTGTCTTTCATGAAGATTTGGGGTTGCGAATCTTATGTAAAGAGACTTGTCTCTTATAAGTTAGCACCACCGACAAGGTTATTTTCGGATATTGATTTTACAATCACAAAGAGAACAAAATGTTTGTTGCTCTACACGATTTGTTTCTTGAGAAATAGTTTCTCAATAAAGAATCTAGTGGGAGTAAAATTAATCTTGAAAGAAGTTCAAGAACCCGAAAATAATATGGAACCAAGAGTAGAGACAGAACCAAGTTCACAAAGGAGTTGTGAAACCGGTTCAAGATGCACAAGTCCATCGTGGATTGGATAGGTTACGATCCGAACTCAAGAAATAGTGATTTCTCGTTGCGAAACGTGATGAAGTGGAAGTCATTGAGAATGACGATCCTACTTGCTATCAAGAAGCGATGTCCTCTCCTAATTTGGATAAATGGTTAGGAACCATGGAATCCAAATTACAATCCATGTTTAACAATCAAGTTTGGAACTTGATTGGGCTACCTAAAAATGTAAAAACTAAAGGGTGCAAGTAGGTCTTCAAAGACCAACATGGATGTGAAGGTGTATACTTTCATGACTAAGGATTGTAACAAAGGGATTTAGGCAAATTCATAGTATTGACTATGTTAAAACCTTTTTCGCCAGTTACAATGTCGAAGTCTGTTAGAATTTCAATTGCCATTATCACATATTGTGACTATGTGATATGACAAATGGATGTCAAACGACTTTCTTTAAATGGAAAGATTATTAAGGATGTGTATAGTACACAACCCGAATAGTTTGACGATCCAAGAAACTCTAATAGAGTATGCATGTTGCAAAGATCCATGAGATGGGTTGAAGCAAGCTTAAAGGAATTGGAATCTTCGTTTTGATGAATTGGTCAAAGAGTTTGACTTTATCAAGTACAAAGATGAACCTTGTGTATGCATGAAATTCAGTGGGAGCATGGTATTATTTCCATTGTTTATTACAATAATATCTTACTCATTTGAAAAACAAGTTCCGACACTTAAGACTGTTAAGTCTTGGTCAAGGAAAGGTTTCTCAATGAAAGATATGGGTAAAGCCGCTTACATCCTTGGCATCAAGATCCATAGAAATAGATCTAGAAGGATAAATTGGTTTGAGTCAAAGTGTTCACATTGACAAGGTTCTTAGAAGAGTCTAAGAAAAGTGGCTTGTCAATGGGTCATGGTATTTTCTCTTAAGCAATACTCATTGTCTTATGACAATTGATGAGCAAAAGGGAATAAATGAAGTTCCATATGCTTCAGCATTTGGATCTGTCATGTATGCCATAATTTGTACTAGACCCAACGTCTCATATGCTTTGAGCATGATGAGTCGATACCAATCTGATCCTGTGTTGAGAACCAATGGATGGCAGTCAAGATGATCCTAAGTACTTAAGAAGAACTAAGGATACGTTCTTGGGATTTGAAAGATTGGAAGTTTAATCTTGTTGTAAGGGTTACATAGGTGCTAGCTTCCAAACTGACAAAGTTATTTTAAAAATCGCAATTAGGATTTGTGTTTGTGCTTATTAGAGGTGCAATTTTGATTGGAAGAGTTCCAAGCAGAAATTGTAGCCGATTCTACTACTAAGGCCAAATTTTAGCAACATATGATGTAGCTAAAAGAGGCAGTTTGGATCAAAAGTTCATTTAGTGTTTTGGAAACACTTCAAGTGTTTTTCCAAGTATCACTAATCCGTGGAACTTTGTTGTGATAATTATGGTGTCATTTGTGCAAACAATGGAACCAAAATCACAACGGTGATCCAAACACTCACTTAGACGTTCTTCGAGGAATTCATAAAGAATGAGAAGACGTTAAGATATAAAATATACAAAGTATCAACCGATGATGACATAAGGGATTCACTTACAAAGACCTCGCATAGGTGTAAGCATGATGGGCATGTTAGATCCATGAGTATTCGATACATAAATGGAGCCTAGTGCAAGTGGGAGACTGTTGGTGTAATGCCCTAGGCTTTAGTTATGTTTAACTGAAAACCGTTATGTATCATCTTTATCGTTTATGTTTATTATTTGATTATTATATAGTTTGCATATTTATTGTAATAATCTCCGTCCCTAATTATTAAGAGAATAATTAGTTTAATTGTCAATGGATAATCATGTGATGATTATATGCATAAGAGATGCACATTGAAATTATGGGTACTTGTTAGAGAACAAGTGACTGGACATGACCCGCATGAGATTTATGTCATGGTCAAATGTCATACTTAAATCTCATATGGTCACTTCATTTAGTCCCTAGACCTGAGATTATCGTAACCTTACATATGATGAAAGTCATGTTTGATTTTAGTCAAACGATATCTTAACACGATATCTATAAAGACTATCATTGGCATGATCGGATTCATGATGGGAAGGATGATAAGTCAAGAAGGAATTTGTCCCTCGGAAGAGAGATGTTATGCTTGGGCCCCTCGATGAGTAATAATGATGAAAGTGTATGGCCGTACCCCAATGTGATTGGAATTATCATTATACTCAAGAATCGAGAAAGCATTGAACAATAACAAGTTGACAAGGACCATGACTTGTGTTCAAATATAACATCGTGAGACAAAGGGATAAATGGAAGTACACCATTGGGAAACGTGAACTCTTACGTTGCATTATTTGGGTAGACATAATGGCTTGCTAGAGTCCGCTTATGTCTTATGAGGTTCGATATGATCGAACTCATTGCCAACATAATGTAATCCTATTGGGTCACACACAACTAGAATGAATTGGTTAAACCGGAGGAAGAATAGTTGAGAGTTTCAGATCTCGGCTATATATACCGCGCGACATATTAAGCCAATGGCTTAATATACCGCGCGACATAATAGGCCGCACGCGTTTGACACTGTCTCTCCTAATACGATTAGGAGAGGTATTCCTACTATTGTAGTATAAATACAAGGGTTCTGTCAGACCTAAAAGGTCAGCCGAAATTTTCAATCAAAATTCACAACAAAATACTCTCAATATTCTTCAAGGTTTTAGATCTAGCAATCATCAAGAAGTTGTTCTTGGATTCATTCAAAGGTGTGGATACCGAAAGAGGGTCTTCGCTCGTTCATCGATCAAGGCCTAGAGTTCAAGCAAGTTGAAGAACGAAGTTTGTGATTCAATATCACATAATCAAATCGTTCGATAGCTCAAGACCGGAAAGCGTTTCAAGGTTGGTTTAATTCTATCTCATAGGTATTCAAATTAATTGTATAGAACGGATCCTAGGGCTTATTGGGTTTTATGATTTTAATGCTTAATTCCGCTGCGCATGGACCCGTAAAACCCAACAGATTCAAGCGAAGACAATTTCCACTTTTCGTGTCTTTTGCTATGACAATAAATAAGAGCCAGGGGCAATCACTCTCTCATGTTGGTTTATATCTTCCAACACCGGTTTTCAGTCATGGCCAGTTGTGTGTTGCATTATCTAGAGTTACTAGCAAAAATGGTCTTAAAGTTATTATAGGTGATTCAGACGATGCATCGGACGACAAGACGCTGAATGTGGTGTATAAGGAAATATTTGACAGGCTGTGATTTTCAGGTATTCGTAGTATTTTCAAAAACACTTTTATTGTATTTTGTCTTAGTTTTTCTTTTTATTTTTCGCTATTTTTAAATTTTATTGGGATGCGATAGAATATTTGACACTTAGACACACACGTTTAAGTACACTCTTTTGTACTCATCTCTCTCATATTCAACAATATAACTAAATTTTGGATATAGGGACCAATACCGATTTCTTTTTAAGAACCATATCTGAATCATGGCAAAGGGCACATCGACACACAACTTCTCCAACAACATGCTGTTCCTCTACACCAAATCGTTTGATCCGCATGGATTGCGTAAAATCTTAAGAGAAAATAAACTTCGGGAACCTTTTCATGAGAACTGTATAAAGCTTACCTCTCGAAGAAAACCTCCATTGCTTGAAAGAGTTTTACTTTGTTTAACCTAGCCTCCATTGCTTGAAAGAGTTTTACTTTGTTCAACAATCCGAGTTTAATCATTTATGCTGTTAAAGTAGCATGAATGTGGCACTTAGCTTGCTTACTTTGTGTGACAGATAACGGTAAAACCTGAGCCAGAATATTTGAATGGATATTAAATTAAATTTTCTGAGATTCAAGCATCATTTTGTAAATTATTTTTCCTGCATATTGTTTTTGTCAGCAGCTATGGATCTTAAATCAAGTCCTTAAAATTTTTGCTCGGATTTTGGATTATTACCATGTCAAGATATGAAGTTCAAACTAAGAGTTTGTATTTTCTTTTTATATCTCTTTTCTCAAAAAAACAACAGTAAAAATGAGAACAGGAGATGGAAGGAGAAACTTACATACTGAAGTCAACTTAAGCCTTTGCTTAACTCCTGGGTAGGCTAAATGAATCCTGATCCCTTTCACCATGTAAAGATGATCATTCCTTTAGGACTTTCTTTCGTATAGGTTTTTTACCATAAGCATGTGATAGCCAGTCATCTCTGAAGTAGATTAGTTGAATATCCATGTGTGAAGACTAAATTTCCACTTTCCGTGTCTTTTGTTATGACAATAAATAAGAGCCAGGGGCAATCACTCTCTCATGTTGGTTTATATCTTCCAACACCGGTTTTCAGTCATGGCCAGTTGTATGTTGCATTATCTAGAGTTACTAGCAAAAATGGTCTTAAAGTTATTATAGGTGATTCAGACGATGCATCGGACGACAAGACGCTGAATGTGGTGTATAAGGAAATATTTGACAGCCGTGATTTTCAGGTATTCGTAGTATTTTCAAAAACACTTTTATTGTATTTTGTCTTAGTTTTCTTTTTATTTTTCGCTATTTTTAAATTTTATTGGGATGCGAGAGAATATTTGACACTTAGACACACACATTTAAGTACACTCTTTTGTACTCATCTCTCTCATTCTTTCAAAGTTGTAACACCGAAATTATAGTAGTAATTTTTGGGGGCCTAACCTCCCGTGGTTTTATGCCGACGAGATAGTTATCTCAAGGGCTTTCCACGTTACATCGTCTCGTCCACAAACTTATTTGTGTTAATCAGTAATAAATCTAATTATCTTTACAATATTTACTTATTCTACTCTCATCAATAATTAACAACTAACCAAAACATATTTTGTATGCCATTTAACTTGGTTCAAGCAATTCCATATCCCCGTCGGGTACCCATTCAACCAAACAATTAACATACAAATAGCCTGCATAAGTATGCTTTGCATCAAGAAGCCACAACTAACACCTTGGTATAAAATTAACGCACACCATCTAGAACAGACTCGCCCACCGTATAGAACTACCGGTTAAATGGCATATTGTACTTCAAGCTTGAATTAAAAATTACCCCCCAAACGTAACATAAAGCACTCCATAAAGATATTTGATACAATACTAATGAAAAACACTTACCAGTTCCCTAAACCATTTGCTTTTATCCTGCAAAGGTGACAGATATAAATGTCAGAGCAAGAATCTTTGTTAAACAAAAAATAAAATAAACCAACATAAAGAAAATGATGCAAGAACAGGTATATGTTCAATATAAATATGCAATATTTAAGACACAGGGTACATATCTATCCTAGGGATATTGGTAAGAATAAAGCTATACAAACCAAAAAGTCTGTGATCAAAGCATTACTCTTCAACAGTTATAGCGTCAAACTGCTTACATATCTATCAGAGCAAGGACTAACAAAGCATTAACTATCTCAAATCAATTAGCCTTTCAAATTTCAATCAACAGACCAAACTTCAAACTTCAAATCAACGAAGAACACATAATCTGATCCATTGATAATAACAGAGAAATGAAATCGAAATTGGGAAAGCAAAGTGAAATTACTGTACTTACCTTCTTTAGCGAAGCCTTCTCCACTAGCTTCTTCACGAACATTTTCACCGATTAATCGGAATCAAAAAGGCAGCCGTCCTCGATTGTCGTGCAGCGATCTCAAAATTTGAACTCTGTGTGTTAGCGGCGGAACGGGGGCTTGGCCGGAGATGGAGATGGAGACGTCGAGGGTTGGCGTGAGGAATCCATGGATTCCGTCTAGAGAGAGAGAGTCTAGAGAGAGAGAGTGTGTGGCCTTTAGAGAGGGAGTTAGAGAGGGAGGGAGGGGTAAAATTGGTATTTAAAAATCATATTTGATCAGGTCAAATGAGTTTTGGGTTTACACGGTATTTTGATCTGAGCTTTTTAATGAGTTTGGAATTTTGAATCTGAGTTAGATTTTTATGGGATAAGATCTGGGCGAGAGGGTTAGGAAGGAATTAATCCATGGAAAAATTAACTTTTGATTTTTTGATTGAATGGTTAGTGTCCAAGTGTAGTTAACGGGTTTTTTTTTTTTTTTTTTTTTTGATTTTTGTAGTTAACTTTAAAATATGCCTTTTAACAAGAAAATCGTTATTATTCACCAAAATAAATTTTCAATCTGGACATGTTAATAGTAATTTTTTAATATATTATATTTTTTTATTAAAAAATGTATCTTATTATTAATACTTACTCCCTCCGTCCCTTCTCACTAGATACTAAGGAGGTGGGCACGATAACTAAGAAAAAGCAAGAGAGAAAAAATATTGTGAGTATAAAAGGTAAAGTAGGAGAGAGAGTGAGTGGGAATAATAGTGATTTGATTGATGTTGTGAGAGTAAAAACTTATCATTTTGGACAGTATCAAGTGAGGTGGGACGGCCCGAAATGGAAATTAGTATCAAGTGAGGTGGGACGGAGGGAGTATTTATGAAAGAGAAAAAAAAAGTGTTCAGAACGAAAGGAGTATTTTTAGAAGGGTAAATATGTCATTGTAATATTTTGTTACGCTTAAATTAGCGTTTTGATTTGATACACCATACACATTTTAAAAGAAAATGTTCCGTTTCAAAAGCTCCTTTTATAAACTGTTTCGTCTTAAAAATCTCCTTTTTATAAACTGTGTATCAGACGGGGCCTTCATGGGAACGCATTACTTCACTTTATACGGACTTCGGACGTGATCGCAATTCCTTTCCCCAAACATTCTTTCGCGTCGACTTTCGGGTTGAACGTTCGTTTACCCACTTTCACCGCAATCCCAAACGTGGCCTTATTCTACTCTCATCAATAATTAGCAAATAATCAAAACATATTTTGTATGCCATTTAACTTGGTTCAAGCAATTTCATATCCCCGTCGGGTACCGACGGGTTGGTGACTAGTAGGCCTAAAAAGAAAGAACAAAAATTAGATTCATTTCTCTTTCATTATATTAATGATATAATTGTAAATAAAAACTAATATGAATTTCCGTTTTTTGGTCTGAGTTTTTTTTTTTTCATTAATAATTTAAAAATAATAATAATTGGTGTTCTCCATGAAATATTATAATTTATATCTAGAAAAATTATTTCTCTAATTGATCTTTAAAATGCCATTTTTTGTATATGGGGTTTTCTTCAATATTATTATACTAAAGAAGTAATTTAATTATTGAAATAATAAATAAGTACTCTAAATATGTTAAATACTCTGTATTATAACTTAAATATGTTTGATTTATTTCACATATGGTGTAATGATAACTTTCAATTAATCATACAAAGCGTACGTCTGTACGCTTTGTATGCTTTGTATGATTAATTGAAAGTTATCATTACACCATATGTGAAATAAATCAAACATATTTAAAATTCTTAAATATAATATATAATAATATATAATAAATAAAACTTATACCTCTTTTTGGTAATCTTTATGATAATTAATGTCTGATAGTAGTATATTGTATTGAATTTTTTTATTATGAATAAGTTTTTTATTTAAAATATACTCCCTCCGTCCCATTTAAACCTTCACCATTTTGAAGGTGGCACAAGAATTAAGAAAAAAGTTAGTGGAGTAATTGTTGTGAGTATGAAAAGTGAGGTTGGAAAGAGAAAGTGGGGTAGAAAATAGTGAGTTGATTGGTGTTGTGAGTATAAAAGTAAAGTAGGAGAGAGAATTAGTGGGTGAAATAATAATATAAAATGTCCATTTTAGGAAAGGTGAAGCTTTTAACGGGACATCCATTTTGGCAAAAGGTGAAGCTTCAAATGAGACGGATGGAGTATAAAATTATAGAAGTTTATTTAAATAATAATATTTTTAATATAATAAACATAGATAAAGTTTAAACGTAATAACTATATTTTGTTGCTTATAATTTCTTAATTTTAAATTGTATCTTTTATTAAAAATAAATTAATTTTATTTTTATTATTACAGAGCAATAATTAAAATTAAAATAAGAATGAACAATATATTTCATGTCACATGCTAAACTTATATGCTGTATTATTGTGGTTTCTACAACACTTTAATTCTATTTCTTTCTTTATATGATAGATACTATATTTTGTATTTGTGTATGAGGTAGTCTTCAATAACTCACCGTGCATCGCACGGGTTACGTACTAGTAAAGATGTTATAATGAATGAGTTAGTTCATAAAATATAAAATTAGTCTATTGAAATAGTCAAATTTCATAATATAGTATGAAGTTTGATTATAAGGTTTACACTAGACGAATAAATATAGGAGATGAGATATTACAGGGTGAGCCTCTGACATCTGTAAAGTATAATCTCTATTCTTATTGTGAATATAATTAATTTTCTTGTTTTATCTAAAAAATTAATAAATAACTATTACTAAGGTAGCATAATATCTTTTATGATGAGATTTAAAAAAAAATCTTAAACATTATAAAATTTTATAATGAAATTAAAATAACCGTGCGGGTATTAAACTAGTTGCCATATACTCCCTCCGTCCCGGCCGAAGCGTCACTTTTTACCCAAAATGGCGTCCCGTTTATAGTGTCACCCTTTCCTAAAAAGGAAACTTTTATTAATATTTTATTATCCCATCCACTATTCCCTCCACTAATTCTCTCTCCTCTACACTCACAACACTTTTAAAATTCACTATTTCCTCCACTAATTCTCTCTCCTATTTTTAAATTACACTCACAATATTTTTTCTTCCCACACTTTTCCTTAATTTGCGCGCCACCCCTAAAAGGGTGACGCTTCTACCGGGACGGAGGGAGTATTTCTTTCTCGTAAACATAGTCATTTTTTATTTATTATAAAATTTTGTAATGAGGAAAAATCGTCTTAGGCGGTTTGGACATGTGAGAAGAAGATCGAGTGATGCACCGGTTAGGAGGCCGGAACAGTGGAGAAATGATAAAATGGCGAGGGGTAGGGGAAGACCCAAACAAACTTGGATTAGAGTGATTGAAAATGATATGAGTTTACTTGGAGTGGATGAAAGTATGGTGTTGAAGAGACCGGAGTGGAGGGCAAAAATCCATGTGTGGGGCTGATTTTTTTTTATTATTATTATTATTATTATTATTTTGTTTTATTATTTATTTATTATTTATTTATTTTTTATCTATTTATTTATTTATTTATTTCCAACAACCTTTTCACACGATGACATATGAAGATTCATGTTAGCCGACCCCAAATTATTTGGGACTAAGACTTTGTTGTTGTTGTTGTTGTAAACATAGTCATTTTACTTGCATAAAGTTGATGGAAAGAGAAAACGAGTAAAAAATCAAGCAAATAGTACTACCTCCGCCCCACTTTAAAAGTCCTACTTTCCCTTTTGGTCCGTCTCAGACTAAGAGTCCTACTTTGTTTTATTCCCAAAATGGCAAATAATGAATAGTGTTTTGGACATTTATATCCTATTATTTTCATAGAACTACAAATAAACCGATACTTACTACACAACTTTTTATCAACTTGAATCATAAACAGTGTTTTGGACAATTATACCCCAACCCACTTGCCATTGTTAACTCATTTCTTAGTATTTTCTTATTAATAAGTGTGCAAACACTAGATAGGACGCTTAGTCCGGGACGGAGGGAGTAATATTTGTCCAAATCTTAGGAATTTGTGTTGGAATTAATTCAGCATACCACTCCTCTGATTTGAGAATCGACACTCCGATGGGAGTCTTTTTTTTTTAATTGAAACCCAAATTTAAGGGAAAAAAAGAAATTCATACCCAGATTGAAATTTTATTGGAAAGAAAATCAAAGATTAAACGATCTATACTTTTCGGATTTTCTTTTCCTTGTTTCTTCCGACATTTTTCCCGACCCAAATTCAAAAAAAATGGCCGATGGATTTGAGTCTCTCTGTTAGATTCAAATCGGAGATGGAATACTCTAGGGATTTTGACTTATGTACTTAGTTAATGAATTGCTCCTTCAAAAAATCAAGATTAAGTGAGGAAAATTGAGAAGCAACCTCCATTCTCCCAAACTAGAGCTTCAATATGACGATAGAGAGAGATACATGTTTTTGTGGATCAGAAACATTAACGACAAAGAATTAGTGGTCGTGATGGAGTGCACCGACGACGATGAAAACAGAGACGAGGGCGGCGGCGTCTCCTTAGGCTTTCTCCGTTTTGTTCTCTACTTCTCTCGAGTCTCTCTCACTTAACGATTCACGGGTTGTGTCCACAAAGTCGATGTAGCCCTAAAATTTTTACTTAAAAATGACGTTATTTTGTGGCGAAAAAAAATATAGTGGACTGGCCTGCCCCGACCCGCCCTGAACCCGTTTTGGCCCGCATCCATATGGGTCAGCCCAAATTGGCCCACTTTTATTTGGGTTAGTAGTTTTAAAACCAACCCAACCTTATTGCATGGTGAGGCAGGCTGGCCTAACAGGCCCAACCCAAATTGACGGCTCTACCCCAAACACTCATTTCTCCATTCCTCTTCCGCTACCCACTCCACTCACCAACACCCATACACCATCAAATTAATAAAGAGATTGGCAATTAAAATGTTGTATTTTTGTTGTTGTTTGATTGTTTTGTCATATGAAATTGGATTTTGTTGATTTTCTAGGGTTTTAATCGAATGATTTGGTGAGGCCAATGTTGGTCAATGACGGTGGAAAGGTGGCGGTGGAGGATTTGTAAGATGGTGGTGGTGGTGGTGGTAGGTATTGTTGATAAAAAAAGTTAATACAAATAAGTATGGAAAAATAATTTAAAAGATTATTTTTTGTGTAACAAAAAAAAAAGGTTTAGTGGCTAACATGAGAAAAAATAATTTAAAAGATTATTTGTCCTAAATGAATTTTCTTTTCAATTTTTTTTTCCGGAGTTCATTATATTTTTGCAAAACAAAAATTTTGAAAGTGAAAACCAAGAATGTTTATGATTTTTTTTCTATTAAAATCAACATTTTCAAAATGACTCTTTAATTCCAAATGAACATTCATTTTGGGAGGAGGGAGTACATTTTAGTTAATGTTGGGTAAAACCCTTTGCGGAATCAAGCTTTCCACTCTCACCACAAGCATCAATCGGAATATATAGCTAGTGACCTATGATGCACGGATACGTCATCCCGTCGGCGTATCACGTATCCGAAACGTATGGGATACGGATACGCCTGAAATACGTCAAAAACGGCGGAAAATACGTACCGGGACCGAATTCAAATTTTCCCAAACTTTGGATACGGGAAACGGGTACGCCGTGTCCAAATCCCGGATACTCAAACCCGAATCTGGACACGTTTACCTGAAATCAGAAATCGAAAATTACCTCGACTGGAATTTGAAACAAACGATCGACGATTCGAGTTTCCTTCGTCGATTCAAACACTCGCCCAGGTAAGTCGAATCAAACCCTCGCCTCTGCTCTATTTATTTCCATTTTTTTCGTTGAAGACTCAAAGCCAGAAGCCCAGAACCCTTCATCGTCGATTCCAAGTCTCCGGTCGAGTGCGCCTCTGCCTTCATCGTCGATTTGACTCGTGACGTGAGTCGCCTGCGCCTTCGCCTGCTCTGCCTGAGGTAAGTCTTGATTTGCGATTTTGATTTTTGCTTTTTCTTTGTAAACGACGTAGGTGAGAACTTTGAAAATTGTTTTTTCTAATTTTGATTTATTGCTTTTTCTCTGTTAATGTACTGGTATGATTTGAGTAGTAGAACACGTGGGTGGTGACTGGTGAATGTGATTCTCATTTAGCTTCATTATTTTTTTTATTTTTTTTATTGTCTATTGTTTAATGAATTGTGAGTGACAATGACTCTTATTATAAGACAAAATGTGAATATTTTTTACTGTTTGTGCTTAAATTGTTTACTCAGTTTATACTTCATCAATTATAATTTAAATATTTATTTTATATTTCCAGTTATACTTTTGAATATGGCATCCTCCGGTTCCGGTAGCGTCACTTCTTCTGTCGCAGGAAATTCTGAAATTGATGAAGAACAAAACCCTTTATGGAAGTACGTATCAAACATAGAAAAGGGGGTAAATGTTGGTGGTAATAGGAAATGGACTTGCAATTATTGTCATAAGGCTTATGGGGGCAGTTATAACAAGTGTAACATATTTCATGTTCCAAAAAGTGGTGTCACCTTATAAAACCAAATAACAAAATCATCAAGCTTGGTTACCAAGTAATGATTTATTGATACAAAAAGTAGATAAGATATCATGTTTTAGCTTAACCTCGCTTTAATTCCTGAAAATAACGCCGCTACAATGTTGCAAAAGGATTACACCAATATCGTTTCTTTTACTGTTTGGGGAAGTTCTAGGGTTGGTAGCGGATGTTTGATTATTTCAAGGCACAAACTTTTGGATCATATTGAAAAAAAATAGAAGTTAGTGCTTGGTTAGAGTATACTCCCTCTATCCCACAACAACTTGCACAAATTTCCTTTTTGTGTGTCCCAATGGTAAATCACATTTCCTAAAATGTCCACTTTTTATTATTATTTTATTTACCCTAGCCCACTTGTTATACTCACAACCTTTTTCTCACTCACATTGCTTTTATATATATATATATATATATATACATACTCCTTAATTTTGTGTAAGAGCAAAATGTTGCAAGTTGTTATAGGCCGGGGAGGGGGGGGGGGAGGGGAGGAGTACATACTAACATGGAAAGAGTAGAAACATTCTAATCATGTTAAGTAGAGTAGAAATGTGAACAATATAGAGTCTTATTGTTTATGCAGCATCTCTTGAGCAGGAAAGGGAGAATTTTCATTTTTATCCTTTGGCACAAACATTCTAATCATGGAAAGAGTAGAGTCATTAGGTGAGAAACCAATATCACCCAATTTCCCTAGAAGTCTCACAGCCTCATGACCTGCATTGTTCTTGAGAAGTCCTTGCAGTATAATATTGTGAGTAACATCATCTGGTATGGAACCATTCTCTTCCATTTTGATAAGAATTTCTTTTGCTTTCTCCACAAGGCTTTCTTGACATAGACCATATATGAGCGAGTTATACGTCCGAACATTGGGTTGTAAACCTTTGGAACAAAGTTCTTCAAAAAGACCACTTGCAGTATCAAACTTCCCACCCTTGCTGGTAGCATGAATGAGAATGTTATAAAGAACAACATTAGAATTCGATCCACGAGTTTCCATTGAACTAAACAAAGATAATGCTTCTGCAATTCGGTTGTTTTTGCAAAGCCCGTCAAGCACAATAGCATAAGTTTGAAGATCAGGAGTTACACCATCAGCTTGCATCTCAGCAAGTAAATCCCGAGCAGTAGAACATTTACCCAAGTGAAACAAGCCCTGTAACAGGGTGCTATAAGTAGAAATATCGGGCTTCAATCCTTTGCGAACAACTTCCCGAAACAAATGAATGGCCTCATCCACTTTTGCCTTCTTGCAAAAGCCATTTATTAGAGTGTTATAACAAAATATGTTAGGCACAATTCCCCTATGCACCATGGAACAAAGAACTTTATTCGCCTCACTCATTTTCCCTTGCAAGCAATAACCATCCATTAGTGAGTTATAGGTAACTACATTTGGTCTCTCACCATATTGAATCATTTTAAGGATGATATCCTCGGCGTCTTTCATCTTTCCTTCCTTGCAATGTGCATCCACTAATATATTATATGTGAATATATCAGGATAGATATGTTTCTTGCACATTTCGTCTAGCATTTCTGTGGCTTCTCCCCAACGACTCAAGTAACAAAGACCCTGAATCAAAGAGGTGTAAGTAACGACATTTGGCAAAATGTTTTTATCAATCATCTCTTGTAGGAGTTTCAAAGCATCATCGATCATTTTGTCCTTGCACAGACCAACAATAATTGTGCTATAGGATATCACGTTAGCCGTAAAACCTTCTTTTTCCATTGCTCTGAGTAATTTAATAGCCATGGTTGTTTTCCCAGATTTACATAGGCCATTCATAATAGTCCCATATGTAACCTCAGTAGGTTCACAAATTTTCTGTCTGACCAATTTCTTGAATAGTTCGGCAGCATAGACAATCCTACCTTCTAAAGCAAGACCATTTATAAGAGTGTTGAAGATAACAATGTCAGGAACATAACCAAGCCTAAAGGTGCGGCCCAACATTGCAAACCCATAACTCAACTGGTTTAAATGGCAATAGCAATTAATGGAAATGGTGATGGTATACAAATTTGAAATACCCAGCAAATGCAATTGATTCAAAAGAGAAAAGGCGGGTGAAAAATGCTTCATCTTGACAATGACTGAAATCAGATGGGTAAAGTGTTTGATTGAAGGGCGAGGCTGCGTTTGGAGCATTTCATCGAACAGTTGGAGAGCATGGTCGAGTTCAGCGATATTATCAAATCTGATATGATTAGGAGGGAAAGTTAAAAAGGTAGAGGATGAGATAGAAGAAGGAGTTGAGAAATTATTGAAATTGAAAAAATTTCGCCGGCGGCAAAAGAAAAGGGAGGCGAGGCATATGCCATTTGGGCTCGGTCTCAACATTCTTGGTTGGTCTGTGCGTGGGATGGCTATGTTTCAAAAACTAAATTGGGAATAATTAAATGAGAGGCCCTCACCCAACCCCAAAAATGTGAACCCAAAAAATGTGAATTAGATGTAAGGTACGATATACGTGATACTAATTTTAAAATAAAATATAAATGAAAAGAGAGTATCAATTTCTAAATTAGATGTGTGTTTTCGGTAAAAAATACTTTTTAATAGTCTTCTATCAAGATTTTTTTCTCAAAATATTCATTTAAAAAAATATAATTTCCAAAATAACAACCCTTCCAAACTATTTGTCAAAATGTCCATTTTTTCAAATCTCGCTAATCCATTTAGCGAATTTGACATTTGTCCGTTCAAACTCTACAAATGGAATGACGAGTTCTTTTATTTTTTTTTTCAAATTTTTCTTTTTTATTCCTGCATCTTAAGAAAATGAAATGGAAATGAAACTCGCAAATTGATTTGGCGATTTAAGCGAGATTCAAACTCGCCAATTGATATGGCGAGTTTAAATGAATTTTGAGATAAGGTTGGGGACAGATTCTTGCAGGCCCTAAACGTATCGCTGAAAATAGAGAGAAAGGGAGAAGAAGAGTGGTTTGAAAAATTTTAAATTTTTATATTTTTCAACTTTAAAATTAGTCAAGAGTAAAAATCAAGGTAAATCTTCAACATCTCAATAATTATATATACTTGTGTTTATATATAGAGTTAGTAATATATATGAATATTAAAATTAGATTTTTTAATGTTTTAACACATTGATTTTGTAATATAGGGTTAAAAATGAATGGAGATTCACTCATTTTCATGTGCTATTGGGGAGGTGATGATGAATGTCCATTTGATGGTCCTCATTTTCAAAAAGGGTCGAAATGTGCGATTATGGCTTATTGTAGATGGAGGTACAATCAATTGGTTGATGAATTATATAAAGAGATGCGTGTGGATCGGAGTTTATATGAGTTGAAAATAATTTGTAGGTATCCACATTCATTTGATAGCGGTATTGGTGTGTACTTTCCTTTTCGTATTGAAAATGATGCGGGTATGGATATAATGTTTGATGTTTCTGCTAAACATGGTGGACCGAGTAATTTGCAGTTTTATGTGATCATCAAATTGATTGAAAATCGACATTATGAACAATTTGAAACACGTAATACAGAGTTGCTCATTCTCGAGCATCATCTGGAGACGAGCCTCGTTAGTCCTTGAATATAATGCCGCATAGGTGTCCCATATCTCCTTTGGGGTTTCCGCATCTTCGACGTATTCTACCGGTTCCTCCTCGACACTATTCTTTAGCGCGTACATAGCGCTCCTGGCTTAGGCATCCCATTTGCGAAATGCTTGAGCGCCCTCTTTTTCTGGTGGCGTGGTCTCGCTACCACCCACAATGTTCCACAACTCTTGTCCTTGTAAGTACGACTGCATACACGTTCGTCAATACTTGTAATTGCCATTGTTGAGTCTCCTGACTCCACCAAATGCGCTTGCCGAATCTACCATTGTGACTTGATACTGCTTCTGTGCACCTCGCTAAGTAAGCATGGTCTCCCACCACGAGCTTTACAGTCTCCTACTATGAACCTGCAACGATCCCGAACAACGCCTCAGCAACGGTTCTCACAATCTCGGGTCGTACCGCTCCGATACCAATTATTGATTTTTGGTACAAGTAATAATAAACACTATTATTATTACTGTAGTACTTACAAAAGGACATAGTACAATCCTTTAATGTACACACTAATAACTAAGTTGCAACTCACAAAGAGAAGCCTCACAGCTCACGACTCTCTTTCACTTTGACCGATCACTCACCCAAACACTCTTGGACTAGACTCACACCAGAATGAAAACCACAAAAGCCCTCACCTCTATTTATAGTTGTACTAAGTCTGTTATGTAAAATGTAGAGATCTCTAGATTCTTCTATAGTTGCCGCATCTACTTGAGCCAGTGAGAAGCTTCCAGATTATTTCTTGATTCTTCATTTATGTCATGTTAATTCCAGTGGCTTCCTTGCTCTTTATCCATGGCGGTGATTTTCCATAACCATCTAGAAGAGGAGAGAGGTGGTGGTGATTGTTGGAAAAATATGTGTTTTGAAGGAAATAATGTGTTATTTTCTTAATTAGTTATTTGTCAAAATGACAAATTGATTGTTGGATTGTGTTCTACTCCATGAGTACATTCAAATCATATATTCTTTTGTCCAAAATGGTTGAGAAATGAATGAGATATTAAGGCTCAAAGTAAATGGGTTGGAAAGGGGAAATGTGGTTATCCCACATTGGAAAAAGATGGAAAAATGGATTAGTTTATATACTCCTACACTTTAGTAGGGAGTAAGATTGTGGTACATAGAGGCTCTCTCTCGCGCACAAGTGCACAGGGGGGTGCAAATCATGGACCGGAATAGGCTTCGGGCTACCGAACTCATGTATGCGCGTCCTGCGGACACAAATGTAGCTCCGAAATAGCCTGTCCGTGCGAGCCCACTTTTTGCATTTTTTTTCAAACCCACGAGGCTGCCAATGAGGCGGACGCATGGACCTGACCCATGCGGACGCCGCCTGGAATGCAGACCAGGCTGCTCAGGCGAGGCAGTAGGTGATGCCCCGTTTGAGCACCTACGAGGCGGGCGCCTGGGTGGGAGGGTGGGTTCGAGGCAGGCGCCTCGTTCCCAGAAGCTGAATACACTGAAACTGTTCCAACGCCAGAAACGTGCCTAAATGCTGTGTAACTGCCGCAGGGAATTCAAAAGGCTATTGATTGTGTAAATAATGGCATTGATGAAGAAAATTAAAATTTTGTTTTAATTTTTTGGGCAGTTTTTCCTTTGGGAAATATATAAATTGAAAGACACAACAACAACAAGAGACACAGAATTTCCAGAATCTCTCTACTATCAAATTCGTTGCATATTGATAATCTTTCTTTGGCCTCCTGCATATTTCATTGTGGTGATAATGTCCAAGCATTTGACTTCAGTTCGCCGGAGGTATTATTGTGCAACCACCGTCCGGTCAATCCGTTTCATCCTGGGAGGCAATCGTTCCATTAAATCTCAAGCACAACGTGGTGAGGGGGCGAAATTTGTCTTAAGGAGAGTGTGATCTCACACGACTCGGACAGCAACAAATCCTTTTCCTTATCTTTTCTTTTTTGTATTTCTGTTTTATTTAGTTTTCTGTAATTTCCAATTATTTGTAATAGGTATTCCAACAATCTTAAGACAAATTTCTGTCTCTTCGTTGGAAGAAAACTTTTTAAAACAGTGAACTAAAATTGTTTGTTTTGTTTCAGATTGCTACTGAATCGAACACCATGGGAACCAATGCTGGGAACAATTCCGGGAATCCTCGTGTGGAGGAAGCGCTTCGATTGGAAACCAACCCTCAATGGGTGGTTGTCCAAACGGTTTCGAACCACCATGGTGAGAAACCGGAAAAGTTTGTTGGCCAAGACTTTAAACGTTGGCAACAAAATATGCTCTTTTATTTGACTACCTTGAACTTGGCGAGATTTCTTAAGGAAGATCCGCCACAGTTGGGTGAGAATGAGACGGATGTGCAAGCCATCTCGGCTCTTGATGCTTGGAAGCATTCGGAGTTTCTTTGCAGAAATTACATCCTCAATGGATTGTCGGATACGCTATACAATGTGTATAGTGTTAAGAAAACTGCAAAGGAACTATGAGAGTCCTTGGAATATAAGTATAAGATCGATGACGCGAGCACAAAGAAATTCATTGTGGGGCGTTTTCTCGATTACAAAATGATGGACTCTAAAACTGTTAAAAGTCAAGTGGAAGAGTTACAAATAATAATTCATGAAATTCATGCCGAGGGAATGGTAATTAGTGAAAGCTTTCAAGTGGCGGCAATAATTGAAAAGTTGCCTCCCGCTTGGAAAGATTTCAAAAATTACCTTCAACATAAACAAAAGGAAATGAATGTTGAAGCGCTTTCTATTCATCTTCGAATTGAGGAAGAGAATAGGATTGCGAAAAAGAAGTTGAATAATCTTCTTGTGGCGAAAGCCAATGTGGTGGAGCATGTTGATAGCTCCAAGGCCAATGGCAAGGCCAAAGGCAAGTTTGTGCCCAGAAAAGGTTCGAGTTTGAAACCAAAGGGAGGAATCTCCAAGAAAAAGTTCGGTGGAACTTGCTACAATTGTGGTATTGTGGGCCACAAGTCTTTCGAGTGCAGAAAGCCAAAAAAGCAAGCTAACATGGTTGATGTCATCTAGAATGAAGTTTCCGATATGCATTTGGCGACGGTAATTTCCGAGGTGAATTTGGTAGGTTCAAACCCAAATCAGTGGTGGATTGACACCGGTGCTACTAGGCATGTTTGTTCCAACAAGGAAATGTTTAGTAGTTTTGAAGCCCTTGAAAATGGTGAGAAATTGTTCATGAGAAATTCGGCCACGTCCGATGTGAAAGGTCAAGGAAAGGTGATGCTCAAGTTGACTTCCGGGAAAGAGTTGACTCTCAACAATGTGCTCTATGTGCCCGAAATCCGGAAAAATTTGGTGTCCGGATCGCTTTTGATTAAGCATGGTTTTCGTGTTGTGTTTGAATCTGATATGGTTACTTTGTCTAAAAGTGGAATGTTTGTAGGCAAGGGTTATGTTTGTGATGGTATGTTTAAGCTTAGTGCTATGGTTGTAAAAAGCAATGTAATGGCTAATAAGCCTAAGATGAATGAAATGAATAATTCTTCCATTTACTTGCTTGAGTCTTCCAATTTGTGGCATGGTAGACTAGGACATGTTAATTATGATACTATACGTAGATTAATTAACATGAATTGCATACCAAAATGTTAAATAGACTACAAACATAAATGTGAAACTTGTGTAGAGGCAAAGTTTACAAAACCTCCGTTCCATTCCGTTGTTAGAAATAATGAACCACTTGAGTTGGTTCATACGGATTTATGTGACTTCAAGTCAACACAAACACGAGGGGGCAATAAGTACTTTATGACTTTTGTTGATGATAGCACAAAATATTGTTATGTGTATCTTCTCAAAAGTAAAGATGAGGCTATAGAGAAATTTGTTCTCTATAAAAGTGAAGTTGAAAATCAACTCAACCGGAAAATAAAAGTCAAAAGAAGTGATCGTGGTGGTGAGTATGAATTCCCTTTTGAAGGTATTTGTGCTCAACATGGAATAAAACATGTAACAACACCACCATACACACCACAATCCAATGGAGTTGCCGAGCGCAAAAATCGGACTTTAAAAGACATGATGAATGCCATGTTAATAAGTTCGGGGTTACCGGATAACATGTGGGGAGAGACCGTCTTGTCGGCGAACTATGTGTTAAATAAAATGCCCCGAAAGAAAATAAATAAGAGCCCCTATGAATTGTGGCATGGAAGAGTGCCATTATACCAATACATGCGAATGTGGGGGTGTCTTGCAAAGGTTTCAATACCACCTCCCAAAAAGGTGAAAATTGGATAAAAAACTATTGATTGCATATTTATTGGGTATGCTCACAATAGTAGTGCTTATAGGTTTCTTGTGCATGAATCAAAAATTCAAGATATACACAAGAATACTATAATGGAGTCAAGAAATGCTTCTTTCTTTGAAAATGTGTTTCCGTGCAAAAGAGATGAGGCAAGTTCATCTAAAAGGAGACATGATTCAATAGAAGAAGAAGAAGTAGAAGGAAGAAATCATCATGATGAAAATGATGAAACGGAGGTAGAACCTCGACGGAGCAAACGAGGTAGGGAAGAAAAATCTTTTGGCCCAGATTTTCTAACCTATATGCTTGAAAGTGAACCACAAAGTTATAAAGAGGCCGTGAGCTCTTCGGAAGGACCTTTGTGGAAAGAGGCCATTAAAAGTGAGATTGATTCCATTTTACAAAATCACACTTGGGAATTAGTGGATCTTCCTCCGGGAAGCAAACCACTAGGATATAGGTGGATTTTTAAAAGGAAAATGAAGACGGATGGAACAATTGACAAGTATAAGGCAAGACTTGTAATTAAAGGTTACAAGTAAAAGGAAGGCCTTGATTACTTTGATACATATTCTCCGGTTACGAGAATAACATCCATAAGAATTGTACTTGCGATAGCCGCATTGCGAAATCTTGAAGTACATAAAATGGATGTTAAAACAGCCTTTCTAAATGGGGATTTAGAAGAGGAAATTTACATGGAGCAACCCGAAGGATTTTCTGCGCCGGGGCAAGAAAATAAAGTGTGCAAATTAGTAAAGTCATTGTATGGCTTGAAATAAGCACCAAAACAATGGCATCAAAAGTTTGATCAAGCCATGATGGAAAGTGGATTTAAAATAAATGAATGTGATAAATGTATTTATGTTAGAGACACGGGAAATGGCTACGTCATTGTGTGTCTTTATGTAAATGACATGCTTATCATAGGAAGCTGTGATAAAATGATAAAGTCCACTAAAGACATGTTGAACTCAAAGTTTGACATGAAAGACATGGGGTTAGCCGATGTAATCCTTGGCGTGAAAATTTCAAGAATATCAAATGGACTTGCTTTAAGCCAGTCACATTATGTGGATAAGATTCTTGAGAAATTCAGCAAGGGTGATTTAGCTATTGCTAGAACCCCAATAGACATGAGTCAACATCTATCAAAGAATAGAGGTGACGCAGTTTCTCAAGTTGAATACTCGAGAATCATTGGAAGTCTAATGTACTTGATGAGTTGTACTACACCAGATATTGCTTACACGGTTAGCAAACTGAGTCGGTATACAAGTAATCCTGGAGCGGAACATTGGAATGGTATAGTGAGAGTACTAAGGTACTTAAGATATACTCGAGATTATGCTTTACACTATACTAGACATCCAGCGGTAATTGAAGGATATAGCGATACTAATTGGATATCCGATATAAAAGACTCAAGGTCTATGAGCGAATTTGTATTCACATTAGCAGGAGCAGCTATATCATGGAAATCTTCTAAACAAACGGTTATAGCTAGATCCACAATGGAATCTGAGTTTATAGCGTTAGATAAATGTGGTGAAGAAGCCGAATGGCTATGCCAATTTATAGAAGATATTCCAAGATGGACAAAGCCCGTGACATCAATATGTATACATTGTGATAGCCAATCAGCGATTGGAAGGGCACACAATCATATGTATAATGGTAAGTCTAGACACATTCGTCGAAGACATAATACCATTAGACAACTTGTAACGACCCGAGATTTCCACAACAATAATAATAATAATTCTCCAATATAAATAATAATTCAAAACCAAATAACGGTAACTAAAATCCAACAAAATCTTTAAAGTCTTACAACCTCTCAAATAACTGAACTAACTGATTAAAGAGTCTAAAATGAAAATAAACTAAACCGATCCTTGAACTCCTTATGAATTTCTCCCGAACCGTTTCACATTCTTCCTATATGAAATCTGGAAGAAAAGAAGATGAAAGGGTGAGCGAACAATGCCCAGTAAGTTCATATACAACCCCTCCGGTTACTAAGGAGGAGTTGCCCTGAAGGAATATCAAACGATACAAATTTCAATATAACAATCGAAGACATAACAGAACACAAATTCGAAATAGTTATTTACCAAATTTCAAACCAAATGTCTTTCAAAATCTCAACGGTTTCACAAACTGAGTTGAGAAATATTTTGGAGTTTCAAATGAAGACAAAATCGATTCAAATTGACTCGAATGATTTACTTTATTAAAACCGCCCCATACCAGTTTTAACTACCTAAACCATTCACAGATTATAAGAAAATTCAAAGGACTGATAAGCTGAACAAAGTTGACTCGAATGATCTAGTTATCTACAACTGTCCCATACCAGCTGTGGATAATCAAATCATTCACAGACATCATGATCACATAAGTGGTCCACTGACCTTATCAAACCAAAATCCCATAAAGGAAACAAAATTGACTCCGCAGAGTCCTAAACAGTGTATCCGGAACACCCCACCACTAATTTGAAGCGGTGTACTAAGTTTGCCCGAAGGCCAAATATCAAATATACCCCGCCGAAGCAGGTTGTCTAACTTAGTGATCATTAATGGAACACAAAATCATATCATATCAAAACTCATTTTAATACAAAATATGAACTTTCTCAAGGACAATAAAATTTACGTATTTACGAAATCAAAAAATGATTCAGCAAACGAACAACAAAAGATTTAGCAAATAACGGTAACCGAGGGAGTCAAAACAAATACTGACGTGAGGTCAGCTTTTACGTATCAATGAAACGTACATCGCCAAGAAATATGCGAAAGCCTAAATAATGAAACGGAGCGGAAATCAATTACTTAAAGATGTATAATCCCTTACCTTAGTTTTTGTTGTATTTCACAATTTGTCCGAACGCGTACAAGCCCACTCAATCTCCTTTGCCAAAATCTAAAGTTGAACAGTAAAGTAAATAAAATGATTCCGTATTCAACAATTTAACTTGGATGAATATAGCTCAAATGATTTTCTCTTTTCAACCGAGGTGTCCCTTCACGTCCTTCACGTCAATTTCCTAGGCCTACTTAGAAAGGGACATCACCCTAGTTATTTAATCCCAAAACAAATCAAAACAATATAATGAACTTACCTTTTCTTCTTTCTTTCTCTCTTTCCAATGCACAACAACTTGTCAACTTTTTACTCTTTCATTATTTGTGAACCAAAACTCATTTGATATATATACTCCCTCTATTCAGAAACGGCTGACCTTTGCTATCCCATTTAATTACACCAATTAAAGGTTTGCTATTCCATTTAATTACACTAATTAAAGGCTGGCCCATAATATTCTTCAATTGTGTAACCTCCAAATAATGTCATAAAAAAACCCATAGATTATCTCGTTTTATTACAATTGACGATTCTAAATTTATTTAAATATTATTTTTATTTATTTTATTATTTATTTACTTATTTATTTTATGGATATTACATACTTACCCACTTAAAGAAAGTTTGGTCCCCAAACTTAACGTACCTGTTACTGCCCACTTTGCATCTTCATCATCTCTGGCTTTCATAGTATAGACTCTTCCTGTACGCTTTGAATTTGAGTCGTCCTTGTTGTCCTTACCCTTGTTCTCACGATCCTTTGTGAACCTCTCTTAAAGTGTTTCAGGGCAATCCTTAATCATATGTCCGGTCTTCCCACAGTTGAAACACGCCTTTAAGATTCTATAACAACGTTGGGTTTCATGATTACCCCCACACTCACGACACTTGGCACCATCAGCACGTTGTGTCACCTGTTTCTTTGCCTGACTTCCTGAATCATTATTATCGTGAAAACTTGATTGTCTGTCTCGCTTTTTATGCTTGTCATCCCAATCTGCCTGCACTTTGATAAGACCTCTTTCCACTAGTAACGCCTTGTTTACCACGTCCTTATATGTCTTAAGCTCAAATGGTACCACACCCCTCTTGATCGCAGGCCTTAACCCCTCTTCAAACCTACGCACGCGATTTTCTTCAGTTGCCACGTAAGTAGGGGCAAACTTGGCAAGACGTGCAAATTCAGCCTCATACTCAGACACCGTCTTGTCCTTCTGAACTAGCTTAATAAAGTCATTTTCTCTCTGAATTTGCTCACTCCTAGGAAAATACTTCTCATAAAAGGACACCTTTAAATCCTCCCAAGTAAATAAAAACTCGTCATTCTGATGTTTGCGCTTCTCCATAAGCCACCAATCATAGGCCCCCTCCTTCAACATGAAAGTGGCACACGACACCTTGATACTCTCACGACAGCGCATCCCCTCAAATGTCTTTTCCATTTCTTGCACCCAATCCTCCGCTGCTATCGGTCCCCCAATACCACTAAAGGTTGCGCTAGTATGCTTTTTAAATTCTGCTAAATCACTACTCTGCCTAGGTGGGACACCACCAACCTGTTGCTGCTGCTGAACCTGTTGTTGCTGGATTAATCCTGTAAGTGCTTGCAACAAGGGAACTAATTCTGCCACCGGCGCTACTGGTTGCTGCACTCCCTGACCATTACCCCCATTAGCTTGATTACCATCCTGAGCATTTTGGGTATTCTCAACCCTATGATTAGAACTATTCTCAGTTGAAACCTCATGGTTATTATTCTCAACATGATCCTTTTCCCTCACATCATTAGTCTGACTCTGTTGTCGACCTCTCCGGTTTTGGATCCTTGCACTCACTCTTCTTTTCGCCATTAACCTAAAATGGCAAAAGGGAAAATAGTCATAATTCCAAATAGATAAGCTTTTGACATTCTAGGAAATAAAACATTATCAACTTTCATAATTCGATAAAGCAGCTAATCTTATCATAACAATCTACACTAAACACTCCAAGAATGACACTGAAGTCAAACCTAAGACTCAGATCAAACTTATTCTCACACATCCTAAACTCCCAAAGATCTAAAGCCAAAGCTCTGATACCAATTGTAACGACCCGAGATTTCCACAACAATAATAATAATAATTCTCCAATATAAATAATAATTCAAAACCAAATAACGGTAACAAAAATCCAACAAAATCTTTAAAGTCTTACAACCTCTCAAATAACTGAACTAACTGATTAAAGAGTCTAAAATGAAAATAAACTAAACCGATCCTTGAACTCCTTATGAATTTCTCCCGAACCGTTTCACATTCTTCCTATATGAAATCTGGAAGAAAAGAAGATGAAAGGGTGAGCGAACAATGCCCAGTAAGTTCATATACAACCCCTCCGGTTACTAAGGAGGAGTTGCCCTGAAGGAATATCAAACGATACAAATTTCAATATAACAATCGAAGACATAACAGAACACAAATTCGAAATAGTTATTTACCAAATCTCAAACCAAATGTCTTTCAAAATCTCAACGGTTTCACAAACTGAGTTGAGAAATATTTTGGAGTTTCAAATGAAGACAAAATCGATTCAAATTGACTCGAATGATTTACTTTATTAAATCGTCCCATACCAGTTTTAACTACCTAAACCATTCACAGATTATAAGAAAATTCAAAGGTCTGATAAGCTGAACAAAGTTGACTCGAATGATCTAGTTATCTACAACTGTCCCATACCAGCTGTGGATAATCAAATCATTCACAGACATCATGATCACATAAGTGGTCCACTGACCTTATCAAACCAAAATCCCATAAAGGGAACAAAATTGACTCCGCAGAGTCCTAAACAGTGTATCCGAAACACCCCACCACTAATTTGAAGCGGTGTACTAAGTTTGCCCGAAGGCCAAATATCAAATATACCCCGCCGAAGCAAGTTATCTAACTTAGTGATCATTGATGGAACACAAAATCATATCATATCAAAACTCATTTTAATACAAAATATGAACTTTCTCAAGGACAATAAAATTTACGTATTTACGAAATCAAAAAATGATTCAGCAAACGAACAACAAAAGATTTAGCAAATAACGGTAACCGAGGGAGTCAAAACAAATACTGACGTGAGGTCAGCTTTTACGTATCAATGGAACGTACATCGCCAAGAAATATGCGAAAGCCTAAATAATGAAACGGAGCGGAAATCAATTACTTAAAGATGTATAATCCCTTACCTTAGTTTTTGTTGTATTTGGCAATTAGTCCGAACGCGTACAAGCCCACTCAATCTCCTTTGCCAAAATCTAAAGTTGAACAGTAAAGTAAATAAAATGATTCCGTATTCAACAATTTAACTTGGATGAATATAGCTCAAATGATTTTCTCTTTTCAACCGAGGTGTCCCTTCACGTCAATTTCCTAGGCCTACTTAGAAAGGGACATCACCCTAGTTATTTAATCCCAAAACAAATCAAAACAATATAATGAACTTACCTTTTCTTCTTTCTTTCTCTCTTTCCAATGCACAACAACTTGTCAACTTTTTACTCTTTCATTATTTGTGAACCAAAACTCATTTGATATATATACTCCCTCTATTCAGAAACGGCTGACCTTTGCTATCCCATTTAATTACACCAATTAAAGGTTTGCTATCCCATTTAATTACACTAATTAAAGGCTGGCCCATAATATTCTTCAATTGTGTAACCTCCAAATAATGTCATAAAAAAACCCATAGATTATCTCGTTTTATTACAATTGACGGTTCTAAATTTATTTAAATATTATTTTTATTTATTTATTTATTTATTTATTTTATTATTTATTTATTTATTTATTTTATGGATATTACACAACTACTCTCAACTGACACAATATCCATTGACTATGTTAAGTCAAAGGAAAATTTAGCGGATCCGTTAACCAAAGGGTTAAATAGAGAGTTAGTTGAAAGCTCGACGAGGGGAATGGGACTTAAGCCTCTGAAAAGTTAAACACAGCGGAAAACCCAATCTAGATGACTGGAGATCCCAAGAACTAGATTCAATGGAACCACCTAACTGTTAAAAGACTTGTAGCGTCACTGTGGGGGAATCAACCCCAAGTCCATTCCTATTAGTGACATCCCGAAAGGACAAGGATAAGCCTATGGCTTTTAATGATTCTTACGCGTCGAAAATTCGAGCGGGGTAATACGGGTTACCTTTAAGAAATCACCTATGTGAGAGAGAAGTGGGGCCGGTTCGAGGAGAATTGTGTGAGACTCAATTCTTAGACCCTCTCGCAGAACCAGGCGTATGTTCAGGGCCATCATTGAACATAGCTATGAGAATTGAAGTATGTTAGGACGATACTTGTGTCAAGCATATGATCGGCTACACAAAAAGCATAACGTTTCAAGGACATGGTGTCTATCGATTTGGGAGTAGAGTAAATATGCTTGTAGGAGCGAAGATTCAATGGGCATTCCCACATCTTCGTATGCAAGTTTTCGTCTGTCGGACTTTATCACCATTTCCTCATTATTCCTTCATGTGGGGGATTGTTGGAAAAATATGTGTTTTGAAGGAAATAATGTGTTATTTTCTTAATTAGTTATTTGTCAAAATGACAAATTGATTGTTGGATTGTGTTCTACTCTATGAGTACATTGAAATCATATATTCATTTGTCCAAAATGGTTGAGAAATGAATGAGATATTAAGGCTCAAAGTAAATGGGTTGGAAAGGGGAAATGTTGTTATCCCACATTGGAAAAAGATGGAAAAGTGGCTTAGTTTATATACTCCTACACATTAGTAGGGAGTAAGATTGTGGTACATAGAGGCTCTCTCTCGCGCACAGGTGCGCAGGGAAGGGTGCAAATCATGGACCGAAATAGGTTTCGGGCTACCGAACTCATGTGCATGCGCGTCCTGCGAACACGAATGTAGCTCCGAAATAGCATGTCCGTGCGAGCCCACTTTTTGCATTTTTTTTTCAAACCCACGAGGCTGCCAATGAGGCGGATGTATGGACCTGACCCATGCGGACGCCTGTAATGCAGACCAAGGCTGCTCAGTTGAACCAAGGCGAGGCGGGCGCCTGGACTGTCTCATGCGGCTGCCTGGACGCCAGTAGGTGATGCCCCGTTTGAGCACCTACGAGGCGGGCGCCTCGTTCCCAGCAGCTGAATACACTGAAACTGTTCCAACGCCAGAACGTGCCTAAATGCTGTGTAACTGCCGCAGGGAATTCAAAAGGCTATTGATTGTATAAATAATGGCATTGATGAAGAAAATTAAAACTTTGTTTTAATTTTTTGGGCAGTTTTTCCTTTGGGAAATATATAAATTGAAAGACACAACAACAACAAGAGACACAAGATTTCCAGAATCTCTCTACTATCAAATTCGTTGCATATTGATTATCTTTCTTTGGCCTCCTGCATGTTTCATTGTGGTGATAAACTCCAAGCATTTGACTTCAGTTCGCCGGAGGTATTATTGTGCAACCACCGTCCGATCAATCCGTTTCATCCTGGGAGGCATTCGTTTCTTGCCATAGGCTTCTTACATGAAGACACCATACACACATACACATCATACATATATAAATCCACTTTAATCGCATATATGTATTTGTATGTTTTTTTATATCAATTGGATAATTTTATTCAGAGAACATAAAAACTCAAGTTTTGTTAGATCATATGTAGCTTCTGCAATTTCTGTGTCATGACAATTATGTATATTGTTTTATATCTTATGGAACGTATGAAGGAGAATATGTGCTTCTCATTATGCTCATCTAAAGCCAGTCTTATGTCCATGGCAATGTAGGTGATAGAAGTACATCCTCGGGGCGTGAAGAGAAGCAGGAGACTTCAAAGTCTGGCTCGGGACTTGATATCTGTGAAAAAGAGCGGGATCCTCTTAACTCTGGTTTGTTCTGGAAGTTCGTTTACTACTAGCTCTCTGTTAGATTTCTGCTCAGGCATGAGCAGGCCTGTGTTTTTCAGTGTTATCTATTCGCAGAAGTGCCCAGTAAAAAGAGTCCGAGAAACTATGCTCATAGGAAAATTATCGTATGAATCTTGGGTAAACAGACCATGAGCCCTCTGTTTTTTCAATTGTTTAATTTTCAGTGTTTCATTTGAATTCCGAGGATGCAAGGATTTTTGACAAGAGAAGCTTCTATTTGAATCTTCTCCGGGTCTAGGTGGGTTATGGCTTTTCTGTGGAACTGAAGTTTGAGTTCTTTCTGTTGGTGATTTTAGTATCATCAACTTACTTTATTGTAATGGTGATTTACTAAGAGATCAATGTGATTCGTATTAGACTTGGATACGAGTAAGGGAAAGTGTGGAGTACACACTCGTTTGAGCTAAAACGAAGTCAACCCCGATAAAGAAGTAAAAGTTAAAGGGTAGCACATTTTGCTGATGTGCTCGGCCGAGCAGAGCTTAGCAGATTGGCCAAGTTTCTGGAGTGTCTTGCTCGGCCGAGGCATGTGACTTGCTCGGCCGAGCAGTATGAACAACACGGCCGTGCAGTTCATAAGACACGGCCGTGCAGCTTGGCAGAATTTCACTAGACATGTGTGCTCGGCCAAGCGAGTCCCTTGACTCGGCCGAGCAGTTCCTGAACAGGTGCCTTTTCAAAATGAAAAGACACATTGCTTGGCTAAAGTCATGTCTTTTGATTGTACCATTTAACTAATACCTCTCCATCTGTATATATACAGGGATTGATCTCAGTTGTAAACACACATGAAAAACACAAGTGATACAACAATAACGAAAGCAAACAATTCTCTAGTTTTAGATTTGTTCTCTTTGCCTAGAAACAAATTGCGTGATTGTCTTATCCCAATAAAGATTTTGTGTAACCCAGGCATTAAGGGTCGAAATACTTTATTCGAAAAGTGGATTATACACGATTCAATCACATATCCGGCCTCAGTATCAAGATTAAGACCCCATTTTCCCCTACAATCGAATAAAGTATTTGGTGATATGGAAGTACTTTGAAGGAGATGACGACAAAGTTTGGAAAGCTAGACAAATTTGAAGGACAAGACTTCAGGCGTTAGCAGAAGAAGATGCACTTCCTTTTAACAACGTTAAAAGTGGTGTATGTTCTATCTACCCCTATTCCGAAATTGCTTGAAGATGACAACTTGGAAGCAATCAGACGTAGATCAAAGTGGGAGAACGATGACTACATCTGCAGAGGACACATTTTAAACGGTATGTCTGATTCTCTATTTGACATCTATCAAAATGAGGAATCTGCTAAAGAGTTATGGGATTCTCTTGAATCCAAGTACATGGCAGAGGATGCTTCTAGTAAGAAGTTCCTTGTGAGTAATTTTAATAATTACAAGATGGTCGATTCAAGACCTGTCATGGAACAGTTCAATGAATTCCTTAGAATCCTTGGACAATATACACAACATGGGTTGAAGATGGATGAGTCAATATCGATTTCAAGTGTGATTGATAAGTTGCCTCCCTCCTGGAAGGATTTCAAACACACTTTGAAACATGGTAAAGACGATTTGTCTTTGGTTCAACTTGGTAGTCACTTGCGCATAGAGGAATCTCTTAGGGCGCAAGAGGATGACAAAGGCAAAGGAAAGGAAGTTACTGGACCCTCGGTCAATATGATTGATGAGGGTGGAAACAATAAAAACAAAGGAAAGAAATGTAGTTTCTGTTGTGAATATAGCCCTCCACACCCAAGCAAACCTACAAGAATAATAATCGCACACAAACCAAGCACAAGAAATCAATGAAAAACAGAAAAGAACACAAGAAATTGTTAACCCAGTTCACCAATTTGATTTGGCTACGTCTGGGGGCACTACCAAGCCAGGATCTTGCACTATGTAATTAGAATTTGTGTTACAATGAGGAAGAAGGCGGAACATTGCTTAAATATGCAAATAGGAATAAAAAAACCAAAACCTAGAAGGCCTAGAATACGGGCCCAAAACAACACCTTCCCGAGCCTGAAAAACGACGCCAGGCACCCGCCTCGTAGGAAGCCAGGCGCCCGCCTGGAAAAGGCCAAAACACCATGCTCACCTCGGCAGCCGAGGCGCACGCCTCACCCCAGGTCGTGCGGCCGCCTCAAGCACGTTGCCCCAACGCCAAAACCACTGGACTCGAGGCGCTCGCCTCGCCATCCCCAAGCGCCCGCCTCAGATTCCCTCGAAGAACATCTTGGTTGGTCCTCTATTCCAACAATCTCCCACCTAGAGATCAACCACACATATAAGCCCCGTATCCGTCTTCAACTCATCCTTGGTGTCCTCCTAGTGCTCACCTCGATCATGGTAGTGCCATTCTCCTCTCTCATTCTTCAAGCCCAATTGAAGCTTTGCACAGCTTCAACTTCTCAAGGTTCACAACCTTTGTCAACATGTCAGCCGGATTCTCCGATCCCAATATCTTCTCAAGCCACAAAGTCTTCTCCTCCAAGAGATGCCTGATGTAGTGAAACCTCAGTTCAATGTGCTTCGTTCTCGAATGAAACGCCGGATTCTTTGCCAAGTGAATTGCGCTCGGTATCCTTTGTAGAGAATATTACCACTTCGCGTTTTCCCAAGTTCACCCAAGAAGTTACGCAGCCAAACCATCTCTTTACTTGCTTACATCCTGCCACATATTACGCACTGCGGTCGGCGAGCCACGATCTTTTGTAACTTAGAAGCCCAGGAGATTGCTGTACCACCCAATGTAAACACGTAACCCGTAGTACTTCTCCTCTTATCAAGATCACTTGATGCCAAGTCCGCATCAACATAACCCGCTAACACCACTTCCTTGCTTGAAAAACATAGAGCCTTACCAGCAGTACCCTTCAAGTAACGTAGGATCCACTTAACCGCTTCCCAATGTTGCTTTCCTGGATTGCCCATGAACCGGCTGACTACTCCCACCGCATGTGCAATGTCCGGCCTTGTACACACCATTGCATACATGAGACTCCCCACAGCTGAAGCATATGGAGTTCTCTCCATCTTGTCACGCTCTTCCTTGTTCCTAGGCGAGTCCCTCTCGGATAGCTTGAAGTGCAAACCCAATGGCGTCCCTGTTGGCTTCGCCTCTTCCATACAAAACCTTGCTAAGACCTTCTCAACATATTCTGCTTGTGAAAGAACCAACTTGCCCGACTCCCTATTCCGATCAATCCGCATGCCCAAGATTTTCCTTGCCTCTCCCAAATCCTTCATCTCGAACCGCTCTGACAACAGAGTCTTCAACCTGTTTACCTCTCTACTGCTAGAGCCCGCTATCAACATGTCGTCCACATATAAGGCAAGATAATATACCCATTGTCCGTGTTCTTGAAGTAGCAACAATGATCCGCCTCGCAACTGATAAAATCAATGTCGTGCATGAATCCATCAAACTTCCTGTACCACTTTGCCTAGGAGCTTGTTTAAGGCCATACAAGCTCTTAGTCAATCTCGCAAACTAGCTCCTCGCCACCCTTAGACAAGTAACCCTCACGGGCCGTACCATGTAAATCTCTTCCTCCAAGTCCCCATGAAGAAAGGCCGTCTTCACATCCATCTGTTCAAGCAGCAAGTTGTCCGCCACTACTATCCCCAGAACCATTCTGATAGTGGTCATCTTCATAACCGGAGTGAATACCTCGGTGTAGTCAATACCGTACTTCTGCTGAAACCCTTTAACAACCAGTCTTGCCTTGTAACGCTTGCTACCGTCTGCTTCCTCCTTGATCCTGTAAACCCATTTGTTATGCAGTGCCTTCTTCCCCTTAGGTAGTTTAGTCAACTCCCAAGTTTTGTTTGCCTTCAATGAGACCATCTCATCATCCATCGCAGCTTTCCACTTATCACAAAGCACACTACGAACTGCCTCCGCATAACATTCCGGTTCCCCATTATCTGTCAACAACAAATAATAATTCGAAGGAGTATACTGTCGGGTGATCCACGCAGTCTGCTGGATCTACGCAATGAATTTCCGGTTCGGAGTACGTGGTTCATCTTCGTGACCTCCCGACCATGGTTAACATGAACTGCCCCGCTCCCACCCGAGTCCGGGAATATCCACCTCTACAATCTCCGGTTCGAACTAATACCATCGAGATGCCCCCTTTCTATCCTTGTACAAAACGTTCATTGAATACCACATCTCGACTACGAATAACCTTATGGTTTTGATCATCCCAAAATTTATACCCGAAGTCATCCCCGCCATACCCAATAAATGTACACTTAATGATTTAGCATCTAATTTAGTTCTCTCAGCAGAATCAACATGAACATAAGAAACGCAGCCAAATACGCGAAGAAAGGACAGATTTACCTGCTTGCCACTCCAAGCTTCCTCTGGAATTCCGTTCCCCAATGGAACCGATGGTCCCCGATTGATCAAGAAAGGCTGCCGTGTCAGCGCATATGCCCGTAACGTCTTCGGAAGTCCACACTTCAATCTCATACTTCTAGCCCGCTCGTTCAATGTTCTGTTCATCCTTCGCTACCCCGTTGAGTTGTGGAGTCTTCTTTGGAGTCTTCTCCATACGAATACCATTCGCAGCACAATATTCCCTAAACTCCCCGAGCTCATACTCCCCACCATTGTCTGATCTCAAGCACTTAAGCTTAAGTCCCGTTTGATTCTCCACCAAGGCCTTCCACTTCTTAAACACCTCGAAAGCATCATCTTTCCCCTTCAAGAAATAGACCCAAACCTTCCTTGTAGAATCATCAATGAAAGTCATGTAATATGACGCACCACCCAGAGATGTAACCGGAGATGGCCCCCACAAGTCCGTGTGAACCAGTTCCAACTTTGCTTCCCTCAATCCCCTACCTGTCCTCGAGAAATTATTCCTCCCTTGTTTGCCAAACATACAATCTTCGCAGATCCCCACGTTGACTGTCTTCAAACCCGGTAGTAGACCCTTAGAACAAAGAACCTTCATCCCTGTTTCACTCATGTGACCCAATCGACAGTGCCACAAATCAGTATCACCCTTGGCTGCTGCCACCGCAATACTATCCTTGGTGTTGTTCGCCAAATACAAAGTACCCTCCTTATTACCCCGAGCGATCTCACAATCCTCCTTGGTAATAACCCAGCCTCGCAGCTCGAAAGTCACCTTGTAACCCTCTTCGTCCAACTGCCCAACTGAAAGTAGGTTCTTTTTCAAACCCGGAATGTGTCTGACCCCGTTCAGATGTAGAACCTTCCCGTCCGATGCTCTTATTCTGACAACCCCCTTCCCCTTGATTTCCAAAGGCTCGCCATCAGCTAGATAGACCTTCCCGAAATCACCGGAAGTGTAATTATCCATCTCTTCCTTATGCCCGCAAGAGTGGAATGATGCCCCGAATCCAAAGCACCCATGATTCTAGTGCACTACTAACACTCGTAACCGCACATCGTCACCTTCAACTGCCACATTCGCCTGATTGCCCTTACGATTTGGACAATCCCTCTTAAAGTGTCCCAACTCCTTACAATAATAGCACTGAACAGATCCCTTCGCACCCTTCGGTTTGTCCTTGGTCTCATCAGCTTTGCCCTTTCCACTCATTCCGTTCTCCCTTGATTCGGTTCTCCCTTGTTTGCTAGTACCCGGCTTCCCCCTACTAGTAGTAGCTAAAGCCGCACCCGAAGTACTTGATGTCCCCAACTTCTTCATGCGATTTTCCTCACCTAAAAGAAAGTCTTTAACATCATCATATTTCAATTTTTTCTTACTGCCGAAGCGTTGATTGCGATCACCGTTCCGCTCCAACTTGCCGGTAAAGAAGCTAGCAACAAGCATGCATGAACCTCGTCATCGAACTTGATCTCCACCGCTGTCAGTGAATCTATGACATCCATAAATTCATCGATGTGCTTAGCCAAGGATCCTCCCTCTTGCATCTTGAGACTACCCATCTTGCGTATCAAATCAACCTTATTTGCAGCAGACGGAGTTTCAAATCTCTCAGTAAGATAATCCAATAGCTCCTTGGTGGTTGTCGCCTTCCTGGTAGTCTTCGCGATCCACTTTGACAAAGTAGATCTAACCACCCCTAAAGCCTTCCGATCCATGAGTTCCCATTCTTCCTGATCTTCATCTTCCGGTTTGACACCCTTCAGAGGCTTGTAGAGATCCTTGTTGTACAAGAGATCCTCAATCTGCATCCTCCAATATCCGTAGTCAGACCCATCGAATTTCTCCACCGCCTGTTTGTCCTTGCCCATTCTTGATTGCTTGAAACAACTCCCTTGATCCTAAACCAAGAGCTCTGATACCAGTTGTTGTGAATATAGCCCTCCACACCCAAGCAAACCTACAAGAATAATAATCGCACACAAACCAAGCACAAGAAATCAATGAAAAACAGAAAAGAACACAAGAAATTGTTAACCCAGTTCACCAATTTGATTTGGCTACGTCTGGGGGCACTACCAAGCCAGGATCTTGCACTATGTAATTAGAATTTGTGTTACAATGAGGAAGGAGGCGGAACATTGCTTAAATATGCAAATAGGAATAAAAAAACCAAAACCTAGAAGGCCTAGAATACGGGCCCAAAACAACACCTTCCCGAGCCTGAAAAACGACGCCAGGCGCCCGCCTCGTAGGAAGCCAGGCGCCCGCCTGGAAAAGGCCAAAACACCATGCTCACCTCGGCAGCCGAGGCGCACGCCTCACCCCAGGTCGTGCGGCCGCCTCAAGCACGTTGCCCCAACGCCAAAACCACTGGACTCGAGGCGCTCGCCTCGCCATCCCCAAGCGCCCGCCTCAGATTCCCTCGAAGAACATCTTGGTTGGTCCTCTATTCCAACAGTTTCAATGACAATGGTTCTGGTTCCAACAAGAAGCCTAAATTGGCATGTTGGAAGTGTGGCAAATCTGGTCACTTTAAGAAGGATTGTCGTGTTGGAAACAACAAGAAAGGCGCAAGCACAAGTGGTTCGGGAAAGGGGTCTAAGGACCATTCTGAAGACCAAGGATGATGCTATTGCGTGGTGGATTGATTCCGGTGCCACAACTCATGTTTGAAGATCGTTGTTGGTTTAAGATATATGAACCAATGGAAGACGAATCTGTTCTTTACATGGGTGATGACCATTCCGCTCCTATTCAAGGAAAAGAAGTGTGGTGTTGGAATTCAGTTCGGGAAAAACTATTTCTTTATTTAATGTATTGTATGTACTAAAACTTCATTTCTGGTCCTGTATTGAACAAGTGTGGATACAAACAAGTATATGAATCCGATAAGTATACCTTATCGAAGTCTGGTGTATTTGTAGGATTTGGTTATAATGGGATGTTTATGTTGAATTTAAATAAAATTCCTAGTTCTGTTTATATGACTTCTTCTGTTGTTATCAATTCTTCGTAATGGCATGCTCGGTGGAAAATGTAATATTTCGAAAGGCTTTCAATTCTTAATGTAAGATTATCCCATTTTGAACATAGCCACCATCATTAGATGCGTTTTGAGTTTGTTCAAATGCATAGCCACGCATTTAATAATGTGTTGTGAGTATGCGGATCTACTTGCTTTGGTTGAATATTTATTCACCATTAAGTTAAGAATTGATAAGTATTTCGGCTGAATCTCAAATGAATGATCATTTGATTGAGGTACCAAGTGAGACACCCGAACCTCGTAAAAGTAAAAGAACAAGGAAAGCTAAATCATATGGTTCTGATTTTCAACTATATTTAGTTATGGGATCAAGAGATCAAATTGAATCTCAATACTCTTACTGTTATAGTATAGAGGAGGATCCAAGAACCTATGACGAAGCAATAAAATCTTGAGATGCTGGTTTTTGGTAAGAAGCAATCGATGATGAGATTAGTTCTATTATGAAAAATAATACATGGATCTTGTCTGATTTACCACCAGGCTGTAAACCTTTGGGGTGCAAATGGATCTTCAAAAAGAAGATGAAAGTCGATGGAACAATTGACAAGTTTAAAGCTCGATTGGTAATCCAAGGCTTTAGACAAAAGGAAGGGATCGATTACTTCGATACCTATGCACCGGTTGCTCGTATCACTACCATTAGATTACTGATAGCTTTGGCAGCTATTCAGAATCTATTGATCCATCAAATGGATGTCAAAACAACATTTTTAAATGGTGATTTGGAAGAAGAAGTGTATATGAAACAACCAGAAGGATTTGTTATGCCAGGTAATGAGCATAAGGTATGTAAGTTAATTAAGTCATTGTATGGGCTGAAGCAAGCACCTAAGCAGTGGCATCAAAAGTTTGATGAGGTTGTTTTGTCAAATGGTTTTGTATTAAATCAGTCCGACAAATGCGTATATAGCAGATTTGATGAATCCGGTAAAGGTGTAATCATCTGCCTATATGTTGATGACATGTTGATTTTTGGCACAGACCAAAATGTAGTTGATGAAACTAAGAAGTTTTTGTCATCAAAGTTTTCTATGAAGGACATGGGAGAAGCCGACGTAATTCTTGGTATAAAGATTAAACAGATGAACAAGGGAATTGCAATTACACAATCTCATTATATTGAGAAAATTCTCAAGAGGTTTAATTGTGATGATTGTTCTAAAGTTAGTACTCCCATGGATCCTACTGAGAAACTTGTATCAAATACTGGTAAACACCGTGTCATAAATCGAATACTCAAAAGCCATTGGCAGTTTGATGTATGCTATGACGGGCACTCGACCTGATATTGCTTATGCAGTTGGAAGATTGAGCAGGTTCACTAGTAATCCTAGTAGACAGCATTGGCATGCTATAACAAGGGTGTTCAAGTACTTAAAAGGTACTATGGACTATGGTTTGTGTTATAGTGGACATCCTTCTATATTAGAAGGTTACACAGATGCTAGTTGGATCAAACAAGAAGATTCATCTTCTACTAGTGGTTGGGTGTACTTGCTTGGAGGAGGTGCCATTTCTTGGGCTTCTAAAAAGCAGACATGTATTACACATTTTACAATGGAATCTGAGTTTGTAGCATTGGCTGCTGCTGGAAAAGAAGCGGAGTGGCTTCGGAACTTGATATATGAGATTCCATTATGGTCAAAACCGATATCACCAATGTCTATCCATTGTGATAGTGCTGCCACCTTGGCTAGGGCCTATAGTCAGATTTATAATGGCAAGTCTAGACACTTGGGTGTCAGACATAGTATGATTCGGGAGTTAATCATGAATGGTGTGATATCAGTTGAATTTGTTCGGTCGCAATAAAATTTGGCTGACCACTTGACGAAGGGGTTAGCCAGAGACTTGGTAAATAAGTCTGCAATGGGAATAGGATTAAAGTCCATTTAATCCTCTAATTGTGAGATACCCAATTCCCTTCTAATACAACGTTAGAAGCTTGAATTCAATGTGGAAAGCTCGCAGTTGGAGATTGGAACACATGTTATTATCTTTCCCAAGGTATGTGTTCAGACCTGCAAGTAAAGATTAGGTTGAAGAATATCTTCTTAATAGTTCCTTTGAAAAATTGCAAATGCAGGTGCAAGATTAAAAGGAACTACCTATGTGGACATGAAGTTTTGCCGCTTCAAGAAGCTAGGACTTGGCTTCCTATATGTTCACTATTGGATATGGACACATGGCTTGTAATAGTGTCAAGGTTAAACAAAGAGAATTGTACTGAACTTATGTGTATAGTATCTTCAGGTATTCATATGAGTTGACGGGTTCAATCGTTAGGACACCCCGATTCTCGAGTATTTGAAATGTGTATTATACTAAGATGAAAATTCAATCGCAAGACATTTTCATTTATGCATTCGTTTGTTTCGTTATTTATAAAGTTTAGTAAATCAAAGGATTACACTAAAATGGAGGGGATTTGTTGGTGATTTTAGTATCATCAACTTATTTTATTGTAATGGTGATTTACTAAGAGATCAATGTGATTCGTATTAGACTCGGATACGATTAAGGGAAAGTGTGGAGTACACACTCGTTTGAGCTAAAACGAAGTCAACCTCGATAAAGAAGTAAAAGTTAAAGGGTAGCACATTTTGCTAATGTGCTCGGCCGAGCAGAGTCCTTGACTCGGCCGAGCAGAGCTTAGCAGATTGGCCAAGTTTCTGGAGTGTTTTGCTCGGCCGAGGCATGTGCCTTGCTCGGCCGAGCAGTATGAACAACACGGCCGTGTAGTTCATAAGACACGGCCGTGCAGCTTGGCAGAATTTCACTAGACATGTGTGCTCGGCCGAGCGAGTCCCTTGACTCGGCCGAGCAGTTCCTGAACAGGTGCCTTTTCAAAATGAAAAGACACATTGCTCGGCTAAAGTCATGTCTTTTGATTGTACCATTTAACTAATACCTCTCCATCTGTATATATACAGGGATTGATCTCAGTTGTAAACACACATGAAAAACACAAGTGATACAACAATAACGAAAGCAAACAATTCTCTAGTTTTAGATTTGTTCTCTTTGCCTAGAAATAAATTGCGTGATTGTCTTATCCCAATAAAGATTTTGTGTAACCCAGGCATTAAGGGTCGAAATACTTTATTCGGAAAGTGGATTATACACGATTCAATCACATATCCGGCCTCAGTATCAAGATCAAGACCCCATTTTCCCCTACACTTTCAGGCGTCTTTCTTTATCGTATCTTGCTAAGCATTGGCATTCTGAATTAGTTTGATGTTGACCCGGACTTTTAGGGGTTTTGACGTCTTTTTGTGCTTTCACTGTTTCATTTTGTTTCAATTCAGGACACCATTTCACTTACTTGTACTTGTTTTTAAGACTCTCATATTCAAAATGAAACGAAGATTTCATTCTTCCATAGAGGGGCCACAAAAGAATGAATTTACCAAGATCCCTACGCGTTTTTACCTGTGCATGTTTTGAAGACTTCTTTTCTTTTAAGGACGCCTTGCATGCTCTAATTATGCAGTGTGCATGCTTTTGTTGTTTGATCGCTTTCAGATAATTTATGAATATGGAGGAGATAGTTGGGATTACAATCGTCATCGCTGGCCTAAAAAGCGGTCTAGCCTCTGTACTTATGAATGATATGTTTCCTCTTGTTGAATTTCTTTATAAAGAATTTAATTCTATGTTTTTAAGCATGAAATGCTCTTTACTGAATCTGTGCTGTGAGAAAAACGATCATATGTTAGCAAGGTTTCTTGCTTCCTTGGTACTTGGTTTTGACATGGTGGGGCTACTCAATCCTTGTTGAGATATTGATTTGCTACTTTTGTCATTGTCCTTTAAACCTCAAAAACAACCAGCCTTCTCCCATTCAAAGTTTTATGGCATGTTGTTCATAGTGTGTTTCTTGCTATTTTAGTTGGAAATGTCATTTTACGTCAATGCTTTGTGCCACCATGCACAAACCAAACAGGTAACTGCGAGAAGGACAAGCTGTGTTTCTACTGTAAAACAGGCAATTGCCCGTGTTCACACTTTAGAAGGACACAGTTGTGCAGTATGTATGACTATGGATGGGTGTCATTTGCCCCTTTACCCATTGTTGTTCTCAGTTTACCTGCTACTCTGAGTTGAAGGAGTTGGTCAGTCGGTTTCTCAGACACTTAATATATCGTATTCTTCCATTCTTCCTTCAGCTATTCATTGCAGATTTTGGGATGAGTTAAAAAACTTTGCCGATTGTTTATTTTAAATTTATGAGAGGTAGGTGACCAATTGATACTGACATATCAGAACGATGTTATCTGTGACTCTCGATATTCTGTTTGTCTTACGTCATTTGGTCATGAAGTAGCAGATATACTTGCAGTTAGCAGTATCTAGATCATCTACTGATTACGGGAATGAGAGTCGAAATTTTGTATTTTTAACTGAAAAGAAACACCTATAACGTTATCCACGTGCAACTTTTCACTTTGAAAAATGTTACATATCACTCACTCTCTTTAACGATCTGTAAGAAAACCTGTAGTACTTGGAAAGCTTGACTTATCACTAATTCGTAGTTAATACCTACTGGTACACATCGGTAAGCTTTCAATCTTATTCTGAAACATTTCTTATCATCAAGTGTCCAAATCTTTTGATTCCTCCTGCGGGTGCTTCAGTGTCATACAAAAGCAACTCATTGCTGAGATAGATGTCCAAGTGGAATGTTCACACATACTAAATATACAACAACAACAACAACAGCAACATTACCCCAGTGCCGCAAAGGCTCCCACATACGGTGGGGCAAGGGGGGGTTCGGATGTTCTCAGCCTTGCCCCCTCCCTGTATTAAGCACAGAGAGACTGTTTCCGGATGACCCATGATAGTCGAAAATTGCATGGATTGACTAATGTTTCATAACAAAGAAGCGCAGACAGTTTAGTGGATTGACTGCCATTTTGCTTTATTCCACCATATTCCCGAGCCAAAAAATAGGGAGTCTTTGGCTCCATCGGAAATGATGGAAAATCACAGTCTGAATTTAAGTAACAAAAATCAACAAGGACTTGCTTCGTTCAAGTTTCTAAGATGATATTGCGAGAAGTACTTGGACAAAAGTCCATATTAGCCTCTGACAAAAAGTCAAACTTTCACCGAAAATATGCGAATCGGTCTATACATTTCCACGTCTCTCTCTCTCTCTTTGAGATGTTTGGATTTTTCAAAACTCCATGAACACGCAAAAGAGAAATTCTATGCCCAATTGGACCAAGACTTAGGTGAAGGGGAATTCTCGAATGCTTAAATGGCTTTGATGACTCTCCGTCACTGAAATATCAAGCGGTAGCTGATCGCTGCTTGAAGCTAATTCCCCCAACTCATAGGTCCCAAACATGATTGGTTTTCATTTATTCCATTTCATCTTCCATTGCTTTCATCCACTTTTCACTAGTAGGTGATGTGATAGCCTCTTTATAGTTCTTTGGCTCATCAACATCATGTGTATCAACCATTAACGTTTCATTTTCAATGTCAAAACGACGTCGAGGAATATGTCCACGCTGACTTCTTCGTAAGATAGGCTCTTGAGGTTCTTCTCTTAATGGAAGTATACTACTCGAGGATATATCCCTCCCACTATCGTTAGGAAGGTAAGGAACTTCTTCCTCTATTTCAACTTGTCGAGTAGGTATATCCACTTCTTCGGGTTCTTCCATTTCATAGAGTCCAATCTCCCTATCTACTACACCTCTACTAGGAAAATCTTTTTCTAGAAAATCTGCATCACGAGACTCAATTTCAGTCAGACTTCCATCTGGCCCTTCTCCTATAAACACATATCCTTTGGAGTGTTCTGAGTATCTAATAAAGATACACTTTTTACCCCTAGGACCTAACTTCCCGTACTTGTCGGAAGTACTATGTACATAGGCAGCCGACCCCCATGGACGCAAATTTCCAAAATCTTGTTTTCTGCCCTTCCATAATTCGTATGGGGTGGAAGTTACTGATTTGGTGGGAACACGGTTAAGTATATATGCGGCAGTAAGCAAAGCATCTCCCCAAAAACTTATAGGTAGATTTGCTTGTGCCATCATAGATCTTGTCATGTCTAGCAATGTTCTATTCCTCCTCTCTCCAACTCCGTTTTGTTGCGGAGTTCTTCGAATAGTTAATTGCCTTTCTATACCCTTTTCATCACAAAAATCCTTGAATTGATCAGACAAATGCTCACGTCCACGGTCCGTTCTTAAAGCCTTGATCCTTTTATCTAATTGATTCTCAACAAGGCAAGTATATCGTTTAAGACAATCTAATGCCTCCGACTTATGAGAAATCAAGTAGATATGACCAAAACGTGTGTAATCATCTATAAATGTGATGAAGTATGAAGCTCCATGCCTCGCCCTCACATTCATTGGTCCACAAATATCTGAATGAATTAATTGCAATGGAATAGTAGCCCTAACTGATTCTCGAAATGGTTTTCTAGTTGCTTTTCCAGCTAGGCAACTTTCACAAGTAGGTAATAACACTTTGTTATTTGAGCCTAAAAGACCCTCTTTAGCCAACATGTTCATTCTTTCCTGTCCGATATGCCCTAAACGAGCATGCCATACAGATGCATCTACGTTGATGCTACTAGAAGATGCCATTAAAGAAAAACAACCATTATCATTAAACTATAGAAAGTAATGCGAAGAATGATTTTTCATTAAACATAATATGGGTATTTATACAAGAAGATGTAACTGTCAATCCTAGAGATATACACCAAGTCTAAGAAGATATTCACAAATCATTTTACAACTGTGAGATATTTACTAAATCTACAAATAAGGAAAATGGAATAAAACATCAGCAATGGGATATTTACTGAATATTCAAATAAGGAGAAATAATAGCAATGAAGATCTGATGAAGGAGATTGCATGGTCGAGCTATGCAGCTGGTTGCTGAAGTTGGTGAGGTTCATTAGTGTTTGGTGAAGTATTATTTCTAACATGCCCCCGCAAGACGGACGTTCCTTGGATAAGACCGATCTTGGAGAGAAGGAGAGTGAACCGTGAACGAGAGAGGGGTTTGGTGAGAGCATCTGCTAATTGGTCTTTGCCGGAGATATGTTGCACACGAAGTGTTCCGTTCTGGACTTGTTCCCTGACAAAGTGGTAGGATAAAGCGAGATGCTTCATTCTCGAATGGAATACGGGGTTGGCACAGTAGGAAGTGGCACCAAGGTTGTCTGAATATATGACAGGGTCAGGAGATGATGAGAGACCAAGTTCCTTGAGTAGATTGCGAAGCCAGAGCAGTTCAGCAGTGGCATCAGCAATGGCTTTAAATTCAGCCTCTGTGGAAGAACGAGCAAGAGACCTTTGTTTCTTTGATGACCAGGTAATGGGGTTGCGACCAAGATAGACTAGGAATCCAGTTGTGGAAACGTAGCTATCTCTGTCGCCAGCCCAGTCAGCATCACAAAATGCATGAAGTGTGTGAGGGGAAGATTTGAAGAGTTGGAGACCAAGGTGGAGGGTACCATGTAGATAACGGAGAAGACGTTTGAGGGCAGTCCAATGAGATGACTGTGGTGATTGCATGAATTGTGCAAGTTTATTGACGGAAAAAGCTATGTCAGGCCTGGTGATGGAGAGGTAGTGCAAACTGCCTATGATAGCCCTGTAATCAGTGGGATTAGGTAATTGTGTAACAGCAGGAGAGGTATCAGTGGTATCATCTGGCGGTTGGGTAGTGAGGATTGGGTAAGTTGCCATTGGTGTGGGTGAAGGCTTAGAGTGGATCATATTATTGCGGGTGAGAATGTCATGTATGTATTTAGTTTGGGTGAGGAGAAGGCCTTGACTGTTGGGAGTAACTTCCACACCAAGAAAATAGGAAAGGGGACCAAGGTCCTTGAGAGAGAATCGGGAAGCAAGGCTGGAGATGAAGGATGACAAAGTAGTGGGGGAGGGTCCAGTGATTATAATGTCATCAACATAGACTAGAAGGTATAGGGTAGAGGTGGGGGTTTTGAGAATGAAGAGGGAAGGATCAGAGAGAGAGGGATGGAAGCCATAAGAAATGAGGTAGGATTTGAGCTCAGTGAACCAAGCTCTGGGTGCCTGTTTGAGGCCGTAGATAGCTTTTGAGAGGCGACACACAAAGGTGGGATTATTGGAATCAACAAATCCGGGGGGTTGGGACATGTAAGCAGTTTCATGAAGAGTGCCTTGGAGAAAGGCATTGTTGATATCTAATTGGCGAAGGGGCCAGTTTTGGCTTGTAGCAATGGAGAGTAAGAGACGGATGGTTGTGGGTTTCACGACTGGGCTAAAGGTTTCAGAATAATCTACCCCAGGGCGTTGATGGAATCCTTTCGCAACAAGGCGAGCTTTGTATTTAAGGATGGTGTTGTCCGGATTATATTTGATTCGGAATACCCATTTGCAACCCACAATGTTTTGTGCACTAACTGGAGGTACAAGGGACCAGGTTTGGTTACGGGTGAGAGCTTGGTATTCTTCGAGCATGGCATCACGCCAGTGAGGAATTGAAAGGGCTTGTTTGGTGGTTGACGGCAAACTGGTTGGAGAGGGGAGGGAGGAGAGATGAGCGTATTTGGGATTGGGTTTTACAATGTTGTTAGAGAGGCGAGTTACTATGGTCCTGGCAGGAGGGTTTGATGGTGTAGAGTTTTGTGGAGGCGCAGCTGCTGTGGTAGTAGAAGGTGGGTTGGGGGTTGAAGTGTCTGGTGTTTCGGCATTGGGAGTGGGTTCAGGGGGTGTAGTGGTGTGGTCAGAGTGATGGGGTGGGATGTCAGGAGGCGGTATAGTATTAGTAGGGAGTGGGGTGGGGGCGGATATATATGTGGTAGTAGTAGGGGTGGTCTGTACAGGTGGGGGATTTTGTGTAGGTGCCATGGATGACAATATTGGGAAGGAGATGGGGCACCACTGAGATGGGGTGAGATGGAGTGTGGTAGAGATGGTTTTGGTAAGGGAGGGATAAGGAAACTCAGATTCTACGAACTTGACATGGCGTGATGTGTAAACACGGTTTGTGGTGGGATCAAGACAATAATAAGCACTTTGTGTTGGAGAGTATCCAACAAATATGCACGGGATGGAGCGAGGGGCAAGTTTGTGAGGGGCATACGGTCGAAGACAGGGGTAGCAGAGGCAACCGAAGCTGCGGAGTTTATTGTAGTTTGGTGGGGTTTTAAAAAGAGAAAGGTAAGGAGAGATGTTATTGAGGAAGGGTGTTGGCATTCTATTGATGAGGTAGGTGGCCGTGGTGAAGGCAAAGGGCCAGTAAGTGAGGGGAAGATGGGCATGAGTGAGGAGAGTGAGCTCAGTTTCGACGATGTGTCGGTGACGGCGTTCAGCAAACCCATTGTGTTCAGGGGTATGTGGAGGAGTTGTGAGGTGAGTAATGCCACTATTGAGAAGTGTGGGTGTGAGTTTAAGGTACTCACCTCCATTGTCAGAATAAACTTGTATGATGGGAAGTTTGAAGAATTTTTCAACAAGAGCCTTAAAGCGAATAAAGGTAGAGAATGTGTCAGATTTGTTTTTGAGAGGATAAAACCAAATATATTTTGTGAAGTGGTCAACAAAAATGACATAGTATTTGAAGTTATCGTGGGAATGAATTGGAGAGGTCCAAACATCAGAGAAAATTAGTTCAAGAGGAGCAGTAGTATTAAGAGAAGAAACTGAGAAGGGTAACTTGTGGCTTTTATTAATATTGCAAGAGTTACATGAAGATAAATTTGAAGACATGTTCAATGAAAATTGCTTATTTAATAACGAGAGAATGGGGGGAGAGGGATGGCCTAGTCTATGATGCCAGGAATTGGTTGAGGAGAGACTGCAGGGAAAAGCTTGGACTGAAGAAGGATGCCACAAGTAAACTCCATGCTCATGGCTGCCATGGAGAAGAACACGGTTTGTCTTGGTTTCCTTGATAACAAAAGAAGAGTGTGAGAAGATAATATGAGCATGATTGTCTTTACAAAATTGTGAGACAGAAAGAATGTTTCTAGAGATGAGAGGTACGTGTAAAACATTATTGAAAAGAATAGAGGAAGATGAAGTAGAGAGAGTAAAAGAACCTATATTGGCAATGGGGAGGGAAGAGCCGTCACCGATGATTACATCATCACTGCCATCATAGGGGTTGTGAAGAGCTAAGTTGGAGAGATCATTTGTGAGGTGGTGGGTGGCTCCACTGTCAACAAGCCATGAAGGAGGGTTAGTGGGAATGGGTGCAGTTGCTGAGTGGGCTTGAGGAATAGGGCTACGGTTTGAACGGGAGGAGGTAGGCGGTGGGGGGAAGGTGACTGCAGGATAGTCACGTTTGAATTGCCTACACTGGGAGATGACATGACCCACATTACGACAGTACTGGCATTTGACTTTGAAGGGATTGGGGTTTTGATTTGTTGTGGTTGTTTGTGTGGGCAATCCAGGGCTGTGGCGAGAGTAAGAGCGGGAATTGTTGTTGTTGTTGGTTCGGAATTGGGCAGGGTTGGCGGAAGCTGGGAAGATTGGAGGTGGTGTTTGTTGTTTCAGAGTTAGTTCATGGTGGATTAATTTCTCATGAAGGGCTTCGAAGGTGATAGGAGTGTCACGGGCTCTAGTGGAATCGATGACGGGTTTATAGGATTCATAGTCAAGACCCTTGAGGATTGTGGCAATGATGTCCTCAGAGTCCATGGGTTTTCCTAGGATGGCTAATTTGTCGGTGCACGATTTTATGGCGTGCATATAGGTTGAGATGGGCTGAGTATTCTTTGTGATAGAGGCAAGGGTATCCTTAACTTGCAGGATATGGCCACGGGATGGGTTCGCGTAGGTTGTTTGCAGAATGTTCCAAGCCTGATGGGAAGTTTTGGCTTGGGTAACAAGGGGTGCAACGGTTGGGTCTAGAGTACCTATGAGTGAGCCTAGGATTAGGCGGTCTTGGCGGTTCCAGGTGTTGTGGGCAGGGTTGTTTATTTCTGTGTTGGCTGTCGTGATTTTGGCAGGGGGTTGGGGATGGGAGCCATCGACAAACTTGAGAAGATCAAGTCCGAAGAGAATGGAGGTGAGTTGAGAAGCCCACATGAGATAGGTAAGGGGTGTGAGGGGTTTGCATTGGGAGAGGTTGACGAGAATTATGGGGTTGCTGGGATCAGCTGGGTTAGCTAGGGTGGTGGAGTTGGTGGCGGACATGGTGAGAGCTGCCGGAAGTTTATGGGTTGAGAGGGTTAGATCAGTAATGGCTCTGATACCATATAGAAAGTAATGCGAAGAATGATTTTTCATTAAACATAATATGGGTATTTATACAAGAAGATGTAACTGTCAATCCTAGAGATATACACCAAGTCTAAGAAGATATTCACAAATCATTTTACAACTGTGAGATATTTACTAAATCTACAAATAAGGAAAATGGAATAAAACATCAGCAATGGGATATTTACTGAATATTCAAATAAGGAGAAATAATAGCAATGAAGATCTGATGAAGGAGATTGCATGGTCGAGCTATGCAGCTGGTTGCTGAAGTTGGTGAGGTTCATTAGTGTTTGGTGAAGTATTATTTCTAACAAAAACAACGTATGTTCAACATCCAAAACAAGAAAACCATCAACTAGATGTCCAGAACCATAAACAACAGAACCATAACAAATGTCTACAGATGTTCCATGGAAATTAACAGCAAATCCTAACTTAAGAAGAACTGAAACAGACACAAGATTTCGTCAAATGTTTGGAGCGTAGAGAACTTCATGCAGCAACAACTTTTGGCCACCACGTAGGTCTAACTGGCACGTACCAATACCTTCTACACCAATTCTTGAATTGTTGCCAACATAAATCCATTTTGTACCCTTTGGCACTCGACGATACTCTTGGAATGCACCTCGATCTCTAGTTATGTGGTATGTGGCTCCTGAGTCTACAGTCCACAAAGGATAAGAATCAGTGAGCAAAGCACAACTAGAAACAAAATTAAAATAGGAGGTAGGGTATCTTGGTACCTTAGCTGGCCTTTTACAATCAAAAGCCAGGTGACCCAATCTGCCTCAATTGTTGCACTCCTTCTTAGGATCTGGACAATCACGAACGAAATGACCGGTCTTGCCACAATTGTAACATTTCCTCCCAACTTTGTTCTTCTCTTTGCCTTTGTTAGCTCCTTTGCGACTTCCAAACTTTGCCTTCTTTGGCGCCGGTCCATTCCCATTCTTTTTGTTATTTTCTCTTCCACGCTTAGACCCAGAAGCTTTACTCGTACCAGCTTCAGCAGCAAACACTTGAGATGAGGATTTTGAGGTCGAAAGGCGCTCATCCTCCAACTCTAAATGAGTTTGCACATCGTTAAAGGTCTTGACATGTTCATTGTGAGTTAAGTTCATCACCATGTGATCCCAACTACTAGGAAAAGAACGAAGGACAGCTTGAACCTGTTGTTCATCTGAAAGAAAGTGCCCTGCAGACTTGAGTTCCCTTATCATCGTTATCAGAACCAGGCTCTGATACCAATGTAAGATTTGACGAAAGAACGAATTACTTGTTCAATGGTAGTGCGGAAGACTTGATCGATGTTGTGGATTTAATCACCGAATATGAACTATCGGGAGCGAAATCATGAACGGAAATTGCCCACTATCTCACAACACTTGTTTGCTAATTTTGATCAGCCATAGTTTGGGAGAGAGAGAGAGCAAGAGAGAACTGAGAGTTTTTTTTTGTTTTTAGGTCCCTGGATCGGAACCAGGCTCTGATACCAATGTAAGAATTTGAGGGAGGAATGACTTGTTCAATCGTAGTGCGGAAGACTAAATCGTTGTCGTGGATTCGATCACCGAATGTGAAATACGTACGTTGATTGGGAGTGAAATCACAAATGGAAATTGCCCACTATTTCACAACACTTGTTTGCCAATTTGATCAGCCATGGATTGGGAGAGAGAGAGCGCAAGAGAGAAATGTTGGAATTAAATGGATCCGCCCAAGATGGCCCAAATAGATATGTGCAAGATAGCCCAAGCCCACGATAAACCCAGTCCATTTGTGTTTTAATAAGAAAATAAAACACAAATAATTATGGATTAAAACCGCACGAGCAGTTGTGGAGAAGTTACAAAAGCAGTTTTCTAAACGTGGGTGAAAGAAGGGGGCTGCACATATCCCCTTGATTTTTTTCCAACCCAGAGAACAGAAGAAAACTAACTCTCAGTTCTCTCTTGCGCTCTCTCTCTCCCAATCCATGGCTGATCAAATTGGCAAATAAGTGTTGTGAAATGTTGTGAATTTGGTGCTCCCCCGTTGCAATCTAGACAAAGAATCAATAAACCCACACACACAATATCACAAGAAGCACACACACAAGAACACAAGAGTTGTTTACCCGGTTCATTCACCAACTCGTGAACTACGTCCGGGGGCAATTGCCAAGCCAATATGTATTAGACACCTTCTAATATGTTGCTACAATCAACTACCATATGTTCTAGGCCAAAATTATGCTTATATAGTTATACAAGGAAGCCCTAACTCAGTTTAAGAAGAGATACAATCGAATTAGGAAACAAATCAAATCTGCAGCTGTAAATACCCCAATCTGGATCGCTCTCCATCCCAGCATACGACAAAACCAGAGGCAAACTTCCGGAGGTCATAACTCCTTCATACGAACTCCGATTGAGACGTGCCATATATGGTTGGAAAGCTCTCGACGAGAGCTAGCTTGCCATCACATTCACAAGAGCATGGAAAGTCCGTACGGACCTCTTTGCATGCCAAAAGGTCCGTACGGACCTCTTTGCACCAAACATAATCATTACGAAAATCCCCTTAAAGTCCACGAGATTCCCTCAAATCCCGGAAATCTATAATTACCTAAGAGGTCCGTACGGACCTCTTTGCAGTTTTCCTACACTATAAATAGAGGGCTCCCCCTCCCTCATTTTTCACACCTCCCTCTTCTCTCCTCTACCCCCAGCCTTCAGGCTCCCCTCTAAGACCCTTCGGGGCAATCCCGGCCCCTTTCGGATCCTTCCGAGGCCTTCCGAGCTCCCTTGTGGTGCTCCGAAGCCTCTCAGAGCGCTTCCGCGCTGCCCCGAGGCACTCTCGAGGAACTCTGAGGCCCCTCGTGGTACTCTGAGGCCTTGCCTGGTCTTTCCCGAGGCGTCCCGGCTCTTTTCGAGTCAAACCGGCGATCCCAAATCACGCCGAACCTGCGCCGAATCCAACCGACGATTCCAACGCACGCCGAACCTGCCGAATCCAACCGACGATTCCAACGCACGCCGAACCTCTGCCCGAATCCAACCGACGATTCCAACGCACGCCGAACCTGCCGAATCCAACCGACGATTCCAACCCACGCCGAAACTCTGCCCGAGTGCACACTTGACAATCCCGAGGCACACCGAAGTTCTGTCCGCAGACAACCGGCTCCTTCCGAAGCAATCCCGGTCCGTCCCGGAGCACTATTTCATCCTCAAGCACTATTCCCCAGCGGAAGACAGACACGAACCAACATTGGTAAGGCTTCCTTCCTACACTATTTCAATACATTTCAATAAAGCAGTGTACAATGTAGACATCCGATACAGCATGCATTTTTAAAAGCACACACACAACAGTTAAAGAATATAAGGGGTACCGAAAGACTCGTTTTTACGAGGCAACTCGGGTGAGCTCTAAGATTCTAATATTCTCTTCCCGAGGAGTAACTTGACCTCCGAACTCAAAATCTCATCACACAAAAACAGTTTATTATTATTTTTAAACTGATGCCCTTTTTCAATGTTTTGGGCTTACTAATAAAAACGGCGTGGCGACTCTACAAAGCAAAACACAGCGAGACACCTCCACCAACGAAAACGCTGCAAAGCGGGAAATGCCGAATCTTAGGGCGCGATTGCGCTGCCTCTCGGATCCGGGTAATTTCAGTTGGCGACTCCGCTGGGGACCTTTTGTTTTAAAAACTTTTAAACAAAACAAAAGATTTTTAAAACGATGATGAGGGTCAAACTTTCATTTTACCCCTTCCTTTAACTGTTGTGTGTGTGTACATGTGCTTTATTTTTTTTTATTTTACAAAAAAAAAATACAAAAAAAAAATGCATCAATATACATCTGTGCATACATTTAAAATTCTTCTAAAAAACTTCTGTTTTACTCAGAAAAAGAATTTTAGAGACCGCACACTACTCGCACTGCTGCCTCGGTTACACCGCACACTACGCACACTGCTGCCTCGGTTACACCGCACGCTACGCGCACTTCTTGCCTCGGATACTGCGCACACTACAACCCTTAACCCGGAGTGGTCTCGGTTGCGATCCGTTTGGTCTTCCTAGGCCTCTCGGATGCGCACGGGATCATTCCAAACATCCCATCCTAGCCAAGCGTCAACCACACGTTTGAGTCTTGAGTCACACTCTGTCCGGACTCGGTTGGTTTTACCCCGTCCGTGTCATACGGCCTGGATACATATACCATGCCGGCCATTTTTCGAGTCAAGGCTCGGAACTCAAGATCCCTTGCGCAAGCAAAGCGATGAAAAGGTCATACTAAAATCTTGACCTGATCTTGATTTCGAAGCTACACGAACGATGTTACGTCCGGATATACATCCATGCTCACATGACACCATGTCATCAAGCCTTTGACACGTCGGCCATGACGATATGACCCGGCCCAACGCCTAACGTCACGAGATCCCTTGCGCAAGCAAGGTAAAGAGAAGGTCATGCCGAACTCTTGACACGATCTTGACTCGGTGGCGGCTCGGTTCACTATTCACATGGCTAACGCGTTAAAACGAACATGACGGCTCGGTCCTTAGGTTCGATTTTCTTTTAGGCCGGTGGAAACCGCTTGCACTATAGGACCCTCGCATTTGTCCACCTGGGATGTCGAAATACCGGTGCAAAACGAGGGGCTTATAGCCGCACGAGATGGTCTCCACTGACCCATGATCTAACATAGTTGCGAAAAAGAAGAGCAATCTTTTCCAACCTACCTAGGACTCTGAGAAAACACGTTTTAAGCAAATTAAAGCAACAAAAAAAATAATAAATATAAAAGAAACGGAAACCGCATGCCACGTGAGCTTTCCCCTTTTTATCCCGAGAGGCCATTCACGTGTCTAAACCTTGCCCGTCACCCCTCCGGCGAATCGAGAGTGGTTGAGAATACCAGGAGCCGCCTTTTCGATATTGAGGTCACAAGGTCCGACGGCCCTTCCGGTTCAACGGTCCACACCGTCCGCTACTCCCCATGACGGGATCAACGAGATAACGGTGAGGGAAACGGAACCCCGCCCGGGAAATTTCCAAACAATGGAAGAAGTTTGGCAAGCTTTTAAGGCTCTCGAGAAACGCCAAGAAGTGCGGCGGGCTTGGATTGAATATGCCATGCGCCGTCGCAGTAACCGTCGTGGTTCCCAACACGATGGGACCGTCGTTCTCATAGAAGACGGAGAAATATCGGCTCCCGGTCTCTCAAAGCTATCGGCGGGTCCCTCCTTCACAAATCCACGAAAACCTAGCAATGCAAGGCAACTCCCGCTCAAATCTCCATTCGAGCCTCAGTCAAACAGCTTCGATTTTCCAACCTCAGCACACCTATGGGCCCGCTCCCTCAGATCCTAACACCTCTCAATATCCCCTGGAATTCAATCTTGTGCCTCTGTATGAGTCCCGGCCACAACTTGAAATCCCAATGTTTACCGAGGACGGACATCCCGGGCGGATATCCCGACATTTCAAACCTTCCACCCATGGGATTTGCCAGCCCAGGGCTAATGAAGCATTTCCCCAATTCCTAAACACAACCCTTAGTGGTCCAGGCAATTATGCCCCCAATTTCAACAATCCAGGATATGGGTTGGTATACGCTCAGCGCCTCCCCAAGACTCCCGAATGGCGATCCCATCTCGCAATCCACCTCCCTCTTCGGTCTCCATCCCGGAAAACGGCGGCTACCTGCGCCTGCGGCCCCCATATGGCTTGGTTGGCAGAACATGCAAAGGAGATACAACGGAAGAGTTTCCTTAAGCAAAAGGAAAAAGGCTACCAAACACCTCCAAACAAGAAGAAAGAGGTTACCAGAGCAGTCCACTACATCCAGAACGGAGCTCAAGTAAACCGCGATCAAGCACCCCCGAGGAACGACAATCCCCCTCGCATACCACAGTTCCAGCATTTTGATAGCCTCGGGATGCCCTTGAGCCAAGTCCTCAAGACACTAGTAAAGAGGAACATTCTCAAACCCCTTGAGAATTTCCAACCAAAGACTCGCAAGGCTAACATGGACATGAGCAAACACTGTGCCTTCCACAACTACCCCGGTCACACTACCGACCATTGCTTCGTGCTAAAACAAGTGGTCCAAGGGCTAATCGAAGAGGGAAAGTTGGAACGCCCCTGCGGTCCCAACACAGTCGGAAACCCTTTCCCTAGAAATGACGGGGTAAGCATGGTGGATAAGTCCTCGGCAAATTTCTGTGATGATTGGGGACGTGAAGACGAAACCTGGGGCTTCCGCAATGAAGAATTCGGAAGAAAGAATCCAAGAATGGTTATTCCCCAACATTCCTTTCCAGAATCAGGGTACACCAAGGGATGGATCGAGCCCTCCCCGGAGATAAGGCAGTTCGAGACAGGCCGAGCAAGTGGCAGCATCAAAAACGGCGTAACATTCACAAATGCGGACCCACAGCTAGCAAGAAGAGATAGGTCGAGAAGCTTGGATTAACCCCCCGTCTCCTAGAGTCTAGCTTCGAAATAAAAGACCCCGAGTCTGTTGTGTTTAAAGTTTAAGTCTCTCGAGTCGTCTGACGGCTTTACGCCTGAAGATTATGTGTTGTAACAAAAATCGCGCTTCTTTATGTTTCGAATAAAAGTTCGACCTTTCTGAGTATCCCCTCATTGCCACTTTAACAAATGATAAATTAACTAACCAAAACAGTTAATAATGATTCACTTGATAAAGACGCAGACACAGTAATGAACAATGCATTAAACAAATCTTTAAGCATGTTGTCAAACGAGAGAAAAATCGGGCCCAAGCTGCCGAGAATGTTCTAACCAAAATGAATTTGGGAACTGCTGAAGAGTCCAAAGAGACGCAAATCAAAGAATCATACAGTCCACCTCGTAGGTTCTAGTACTGTTCTCATTCAATCAAGTCCTCCTCGGACATTGTAATTAAGTCTTCAATTTTCCATACGAAAGTTTTCTTTCTTTTCTTGCTAGACTTGAGACATTATTTTGCACCCCATATTACATTTAATGAAATGGTTTTGTTCTATGTGATCACTTGCATTGCTCAATAAGTGATTCCACAAATGATTAATGCTTTGATTAATTGGCATGAGAAAGTCAATCAGTAGCTCCCCATACACCTTACCATACCCCACACAAAGGCCTCCATCAAGCCATACACTTTCCAAAATATGTCCCCACCATCACTTTGACCAAGTCAACGACGGCAGGAACATCAAAGGACAACAAAAGGTCACTCAGCATCAAAAGATTGACCCCATGTCGACAACAATCTAGGGGCTTGCCTTCGCCCTCGTGCGCATCAAGAAAGTTCAAGCAGGGGCTTGCCTTCGCCCTCAAATGCTTCAAAAAAAAAAAAGAGCTCAAGCGAAAGTTTGCACAAAAAAGAAGCTCAAGCGAAGCTACAAAAAAAAAAAGCTCAAGCAGAAGCTACAAAAAAAAAAAAGAGCTCAAGCAGAAGCTTCACAAAAATAAATGAGGTCAAAGACCCAGAGCCAACGATCAAGAAGCAAGGGAGTCACTGAAAAGACTGTCAAATACGACTTGTCAAGAAATCACCTCAAGGCCCGTGCCTCATCATTCAGCTTTCCGAGCCTTTTCGTCAAAGGCCGCACAAATATTCATGCCCTGGCCCCAAAGCCAAATACAGTTCAACCCCGAACTACGTCGACCTGAGCTCCTTGTCTTAAGGGGAACGTAGGCAACCAGAAATGGTCCGGTCATAAACACATACAAATCCACAAACCCGGTCTCATTAATGACCTCTCCTATACACAAACCTTCTTTCATACCAGACCAACTCGATCCTTGATACCGGTTGACTTTCTCCTCATGATTAATCAAGCATATCAAGTTTTATTGTTGAATAACCTGAACATCAACAAAGGGTTTTAAGCAAACAAGTGATCATTGTGAACAAATCAAGTTTTCAAATGTCTCGACAAGTCTTCTTTTTCTACAAAAATAGGAAAATAGAGCTAAACACTGATTTTCTGTCAGCAAGGGCTTCTATACACTTTTACAAGCTTTTCAGTACTCATACTCTCTCAAAGAGAGTCAAACCCAAAAGCATTTCTTTTGTGCCTACATCAAATAAGGCATTCACGAAAAGGGGACCCGTTCCCACATTTTCAAAAATAAAAATACGCCCTTGCAAGTGTACATTACGAGTCATTTCTTCCACAAAGAGGGTCGAACTACGCGGACTGAGCCTCTCGGTCAGGGGAACGTAGGCGGCCTTCATTGGTTCGGTCTAAGGAATACACAAAATTCCAAAAATTGACGCCACCAAGGCTCAGAAAAGAAGCAAACAAGAGATTTTGCGTCTCGACAAAGCTTTAAAAGTAAATCACAAATCATCGCGGTTAAAACACTTTTGATGAGTTCAAGCACGGTCTACTCTCGATTCACAACATGCTAAAAGACAACTTAAAACATTTAACAATCAATGTGTCTGCAATGGCAATGAATGGATACTCAGTGTTTCAGAAGGTCATTCCATGCTACTCGCGATTGGCCATTCGTCACTCTTTCCTTTCTTCCCTCGTCCCCAACGAGTCTTCTTTCATTCCACATGAGCGAGTTCTGTCTCCCTCATTCCGAGATCAGGAGTCCTCCTAGTCGTGTCAAACGAACCAGTCGCTCTCAAAGCATCGTTCACCCGTGCCTCGACTCGGATCTCACTCCCTACGAGTGCGCAAGGGGACCTCTCCCCGCCAGTCTGTCAACTCGAGTCCTGTAGTCAAACAAAGCGTCTCCTATGACATCCTGAGGGTTAGACCAAGCACGCACTCCTAAGGCTATAGGCGAGACGACAATCTTGCCTCGAGAATTGCTTCACGCCTGCTCCCCAAAACCACTTGGAGTGCACGCCCGATATGCTACTTATACCAATCCGGGTACTCGGTGGTCAAGACAACATTCTCCCGGCATCTAAGGAGCACCACAGGAGGGAAAGCGGAATACTTCCATACCCTCAGAAAATACAGAAAGGCATCAGGATCTGTCATGCAGAAAGAAGCTCTCCACATTGACAATGTCATCCCAGCCCAGCAAAGGCTTCTGCCTCATACCGAACTGCCGGGAAACAAGTAACGGAACATAGAAAGAGGACCAAGGCAAACACGGAACTCTGACAACATAGGAACCTTCCTGACAGGCCCTCCTAGTCTCAATCTCCCAAAGGGAAACCCACCAACGGATCTGATGCGTACCAAGATATGCCATCCATCTCTCCCAAGCAGACTGATCCATGTCCAAGACAAGAGGTCACTGAGCAAACGTCCACGGACAAAGAGACGCCGGAGACTCATGCATGGCTTGAAGCATCTCTCGCAACCATAATGCAAGCAAAGCAGGGGCTTCCCCCCACATGAATCGGTCCCTCATCACCAGACGATCTACACCGTGGAAGGTTTCCCCCGAAACCAAAGGAACGATATCCTCGTCCGCCCGACAATGGCCTGCCACATCCAACAGAGCACCGTCACATACCCTGAGGTAGCTAAACCCGAAAAGAGTGGCTATCAAGCACAAAGCAAACGCGTCCCAGGAGACATCACTCCCGCCGCCGCTCACGAAACTGTCAAAGCTGCTTCAGCCCCCAACTGCTCAGAAAACCTGCCAAAGCTGCCTCAGCCTCCACTAACCACAAACGCATTCCCAGCTCACGTGGCATGCACAAAAAAAAATAGCAACCATTCCTAGGACAATTCCCGGGAATCACAAAAATGACATTACATCTTAAAATAAAATACTTTCTTTGTGCAAGTGTTTTATTACAGGTACAAAATGACTGTTGCTCTACAAAAAAAAACAATGGAAAGAGGGAAAGCAAAAGAGCCCTAATCCGATTCATCATCATCATCCTCCACAAATGAGAAATTCGGCATCTCGGCGCCTCCGCCAGCCACCTTATCATCCTCGGTAAACCAAGCACCTTCCTCGACCGGATAATCCAAGAAGTCCGCAGGAATAAGAACGAAGAAGGAAAAAGAAGACGAGCCATCCCTCCTCTCCTTGTCCAGCACCTGAGGCGTCCCACGTCCTCTTCATCTCAGACAGAGACGCCACCTCGCCCTCACCGCAAGTTCGGACAAAGGCGCCATCGCGTCCTCATCCTTTCAGCGACTTCGGTCAAAAACGCCAGCGCATCCGCAGCATTTCAGCAACTTCGGTCAGGGGCGCCACACGTCCTCAACATTTCAACAACTCGATCAGAGGCGCCCCATGCCCTCTAACACTTAAGCAATTCAGCCAGAGACGCCACCACGTCCTCTTCATCTCGGTCAGAGGTGCCCCACGTCCTCAACAATTCAACTTCCTCCTCACAAAGGCGCCTCCTCCTGCAGGTAAACACAGCAAAGGTATGTCAATAAACTTCAAACGCAAGACATAGCTGTAATAAATGCTACATAAAAGAATAATCCCAGCACGGCATGATGCCTTTCCAAAAATTCCCACAAACAAAGTTCCATACAGGATCCACAAAATGCCCATCAAACTCAACTTAGGTCCAGACGCCTTAGAATAGTCCCAATTTAGGTTCATACTCCTGAAACTAAACCCCAACTTAGGTCATATTCCTGAACTAGGTCCCAACTTAGGTCATATTCCTGAACTAGGTCCCAACTTAGGTCATATTCCTGAACTAGGTCCCAACTTAGGTCATACTCCTGAACTAGGTCCCAACTTAGGTCATACTCCTGAACTAGGTCCCAACTTAGGTCATACTCCTGAACTAGGTCCCAATTTAGGTTCATACTCCTGAAACTAAACCCCAACTTAGGTCATATTCCTGAACTAGGTCCCAACTTAGGTCATACTCCTGAACTAGGTCCCAATTTAGGTTCATACTCCTGAAACTAAACCCCAACTTAGGTCATATTCCTGAACTAGGTCCCAACTTAGGTCATACTCCTGAACTAGGTCCCAACTAAGGTCATACTCCTGAACTAGGTCCCAACTTAGGTTCATACTCCCGAACTAGGTCACAACTTAGGTTCATACTCCCGAACTAAGCCTCAACTTAGGTATAGACGCCTTCACACAAACTTCAACTCAGGACATCACCACGTCCACTCACCACAAACCTCACTACTTCACCACAGGCAGCCCGGAAGGCTTTAAACCACTCGGTCCGGAAGACCGTATAAACCTCCCCCATCACTATCTCCAGCCCGGAAGGCTTTAAACCACTCAGTCCGGGAGACTGTATAAATCAGCCAAACTACAATCCCCAGCCCGGAAGGCTTTAAATCACTCGGTCCGGAAGACCGTATAAACCTCCCAAATCATTAATCCCGGCCCGGAAGGCCTTAAACCACCCGATTAGGAAAATCGTAAAATTTCCATCCCAGGACGCCACCATGTCCTCACAATTGACCTCGACGATCACCACATCTTAGGACACCACCCCGTCCTTATCACTGACCTCGGCGGTCACACGACACTTCAGGGCACCACCACGCCCACATACACTCACAAATTCACGACCTCTGAACTACGACCAGGCTTGATTCCCGCCAGGGATACGTAGGAATCCTATCACAGGGTCCAGCCATCGACCTATGCGGTCACCCACAGGACATCACCACGTCCACACACAGAGTCTCAGTTAGAGGACAGCTCACGTCCTCGTACACAACACTCACCCCACACACGAACTACGATCAGGCTTGATTCCCGCTAGGGATACGTAGGAATCCTATCATAGGGTCCAGTCAACTGACCTAAACGGTCACACAACAGGACACCGCCATGTCCTTACGCACTGACCTACACGGTCACCTTCTCTCTCAGCACGCGATCCAGATCAGGACCCTTATCTTATCGACGACCCCACTTCTTTCATAAGTGACGTCGCCGAGGGGCTTCTGTAAGTACCCCAATCTGGATCGCTCTCCATCCCAGCATACGACAAAACTAGAGGCAAACTTTCGGAGGTCATAACTGTGGGCTCCTCCTAACTCCCGAGACCTATAAACTCGTGTCCCAGGATGGAGAGTCCCAAAATACACCTTCTAAAAAAAACTTTTCTTTACTTAACTTGAAAAGTATACAACTTGTTTTCAAAACAATTTTGACATAACCTCTTTACACGGAGACGATATATAACCCTGTTTAAAACCAAACACACCCTGTTTATACAAATATACAACTGGTAAGGCTTACACAAGCCAACCATAAAACAAACCAAACTCAAGCTTATTTACAACCCAACTCAACAGAAATAAGCTTCTGAAAGTTTTATATACAAAACATTTCCCAAAAGAATAACCACCAGAACAATCCCAACTCCCCAAGACAACACATACCCCGACAACCAAAAAATGTCCAAACTCCTGCCCCGGCCTCACTGGTCCGGTCTTCATGTCTCAGCGGGATCTAAAACAGTAAAGGGAGAAGGGGTGAGATAAAATCTCAGCAAGCTATTATGTATGCAGCAATATGCCATACAATATGCAACACATAAACAGGTTGCTCAATATTGGAAAACAGTAAACACATTACGTTACCTTTTCCTGCTGACCAATAAGTCATATAACATGCAACACATACACAGGTTGCTCAATCACATTGGGAAAATAGTAAACACGTTACGTTACCTTTCCCTTTACCTTTTTTCCCCATCTGGGTCATATGTAGTACTACGATGGGAGTCATACTCCTCTCATGTGGTGAACTGCTAGTGCACATTCACCTCTTATACGACCCCTTATAGAGATCCATATCAGCTGCCTCGCTATCATGTGGCATGACTGCACATATCCACAGAAGCTGAACCCCTCAATCCGTGGCCACAGAAGGGGGTGAACGGTACAAGTATAAGGACATCCAATCACCTTATGAAATATCTTCTCATAAGTGGTTGCATTCCCTATACTCCCGAAGATCAACTGGTATACCATAGTCAAGCACATTATAGATACTTGAAATTAAGTCCACCCAATGGGACATCAACATATATATAACATGATACTGCAATTCATGTTAAACAATTGAAACAGTGCAACACGTATTTAACACTATGTGCACAATTAGCTATGAATATGTAAACTCGTATGACACAAAGTATATCACGTAAGTCCTACACATTCATTACACAATATGTAAACCAGTCACAGGGTACTACCACTCCTGTTCAAACCAAGCAAATAATGCACTACACATTTTATGCACTCTAAAAACAAATAACCCTATACAGGTCATCACGTAAGGATACAATATCATATAAGTAACCCTACGCGTACATCCTATAACATTAAACATCTTCTCTAAAGATTCCAAGTTCAAATACCAAGTTTTACTAACTTTGGTGCAAGTTTCACAATTACCTTTCAACCTTTTTCAAGACAATATTTAAAGCCCTTCCCACTATCATTTTGGGCCAATTAAATATTTTGAACGGAATTTAATTAACATAATAATAATGAAATAACACTGAACTATTGTATTTATTAGTCGAAAGATGGTACTTTAACCTTTAGTACTAGCTAGAACAAATTATTACTAACCTTTCAATACTAGCTGGAAACAATATGTACTCACCTTTCCGTACTAGCCTAAGTAGAACAATGTAATACTAACATTATTAAACTTTTAGTACCAGTACTAAGTAGAACAAAGTGCTACTAACATTATTCATGGTACTTATATACAGAAACGTATTCATCCCATATACTCATCATTTTAAAGGCCAAATAAAACTGCCAAAATTATCAATAATCAATTATATCATCATAATATTATCTTTATACGTATCATGAACAGTTATTTGAAAGAATCATAACAACTTACCAAAATTTGCCGAAATAAAAAGAAGATTTAATCGGCTATTCTTATTCCAATCGACTCCCTGATCACAAATATGAAGTCGGAAATAAAAACGGATCAACGGTTGATTTTCTAGGATTTTCTGAAGGTAACCCTAGATTTAGGAACGGTAGGAATACTGAATGAGGAAAAGAGGAGAAGAGCTGAGAAGAAGGAAAAGCTTCTTCTAAATATTTCCTAAATATTTCCTAAGCTACCCCTCAGCCTTGCCTTGCCACGTGAAGAAGCCTTGCCACGTGAAGCCTTTTCCAAACAAATCCGTCCCATTTTTTTTCTTTTATTATTATTATTATTATTACTCCCTCCGTCCCATAATAAAATGTTACTTATACTTTTTATAACATTTCTATTTAAAATTTCAAATATTATAACTTTAATACATTAATTTCCAATTATTCTAATTAGACATTATATAATTAAATTTTATTTAATAACATCTAAAATCACATAATTTAGCAACTTAGCCAAATAAACACGTAATACAACCAAATAATATATAATGTATAATATGAGATGCAATGCACCCCACTCCCACGTGCTCCACGTGTGACCAAAATGTGCCTAGGTTTAGGGTCGTGACACTCACTCCCCCTTAAATAAAATTTGTCCCGAATTTGGACTTCACTTACGTGAATGATCAAACAAATCTGGATATTTCTGTCTCATCTCAGATTCCAATTCCCAAGTAGCTTCCTCAATGGTGTGATTCTTCCAAAGAACTTTCACCACGGGAATACTCTTGGTACGCAATTCTCGGACCTGCCACTCTAGAATCCTCAATGGTACCTCCACATAAGTCATATCCGCCTGGACATCCTCAGGAGGAGAACTCAAAACATGAGAGGAATCATAGCAGTACTTCCTCAACATGGACACATGGAACACATCATGGAGAGAAGAAAGAGATGGAGGTAGAGCCAAACGATAGGCTAACTCACCTACCTTCTCTAAAATCTCAAAAGGACCAACAAATCTAGGAGCCAATTTCCCTTTGTTGCCAAACCTCTTGATCCCCGTTCTTGGTGAGATCTTCAAGAATACCAAATCCCCAACCTGAAAGGATAACTCCCTTCTTCTAGTGTCGGCATAGCTCTTCTGACGACTCTGAGCTGTCCTCAATCTGTCACGGATCACCTTGATCTTCTCAGTTGAGTCTCTAACCAAGTCTGGACCCCAAAGTCTAGCCTCACCAACCTCGTCCCAACACATTGGGGACCTACATTTCCTCCCATACAGTGCCTCATATGGTGCCATCTCAATGCTGGACTGGTAGCTATTGTTGTAGGCAAACTCCACTAAAGGCAAATGGTCTTCCCAAGATAACTGGAAGTCCATGACACAAGCCCGTAGGATGTCCTCCAAAATCTGAATGGTCCTCTCTGTCTGCCCATCAGTCTGAGGATGAAATGATGTACTGAAACTCAACTTAGACCCCAAGGCTTCATGCAAAGCCCTCCAAAACCGCGAGGTGAATCTCGGATCCCTATCAGAAACAATGTTGACAGGTACTCCATGCAATCTCACAATCTCACGGATGTACAACTGAGCCAATCTCTCTAATGAATACTTTGTTGAAACTGGAAGAAAATGAGCTGATTTGGTCAACCTATCCACAATCACCCATATAGCATCCATCTTCCTCGGAGTAGGAGGCAATCCAGTCACGAAATCCATAGAAATGCCCTCCCACTTCCATTCTGGAATATCCAAAGGTTGAAGCAATCCTGCTGACCTCTGATGTTCCGCTTTGATCTGTTGGCAAGTCAGACACTTTGAGACAAATTCTGCAATCTCCTTTTTCATACCATTCCACCAGTAACCCCTTTTTAGATCCTGATACATTTTGGTGCTTCCTGGATGAATAGCAAATCGGGACTTATGGCCATCCTCTAATACCTGTCTTTTGATTTCTGGGGAAGAAGGTACGCAAATCCTGCCTTTGAAGGTGAGAATTCCATCCTTGTTCAATGAAAACTCCTCAGTCTTTCCATCTTGCAATCTCTCCCTGATTTTCTTTAACTCATCATCATTCAACTGAGCTTCCAGAAGATCTCCATAAAGAGTAGGAACTGCTCTGACATTAGCAAACAACATATCACCTCTCAATTCTCGAGATACTGACACAGTCATAATCCTTCAGAAGCTCCAACCAACGTCTCTGTCTGTTGTTCAGTTCCTTCTGAGTAAACAAGTACTTCAAGCTCTTATGATCTGTGAATATCTCAAACTTTGCCCCATACAAATAGTGCTTCCACTTATGCAATGCAAACACAATAGCTGCTAACTCTATATCGTGGGTAGGATAATTCTGCTCCGCTGGTGATAACTTCCTCGAAGCATACGCAATTACCTTCCCATTCTGCATAAGGACACAACCCAATCCCTCTTTAGAAGCATCACTAAAGATAACAAAATTCTCACAACCCTCTGGAAGTGTAAGGATAGGAGCTGAAGTCAATCTTTTCTTCAGTTCAGTAAAGCCAGCTTCACACTTAGCATCCCATATAAATGGTACATCCTTCCGCGTTAATCTGGTCAATGGAGTTGCAATCCTCGAAAATCCCTCAATAAATCTTCAATAATACCCCGCTAAACCAAGGAAACTACGAACCTCTGTCACAGTAGAAGGCTGTTTCCAGTTGACTACGTCATCAATCTTTGAAGGATCTACTGCAATACCAGTGCTGGATACCACGTGACCCAAGAAAGAAATCTGTTCCAGCCAAAACTCACATTTGCTGAACTTGGCAAACAACTGTTTCTCACGAAGCACGGATAAGACAATCCTCAAGTGCCTCTCGTGATCTTCTCTGGATTTTGAGTATACCAGGATATCATCAATAAAAACAACCACAAAACTGTCAAGATACGGCTTGAAGATCCTGTTCATCATATCCATAAAGACTGCCGGTGCATTGGTCAACCCAAATGGCATAACAAGAAATTCATAGTGGCCATACCTTGTTCTGAAAGCTGTTTTAGAAACATCATCTGGCTTGATCTTCAACTGATGGTATCCGCTACGTAAATCCAACTTAGAATATATAACGGAACCTTGGAGTTGATCAAATAAATCATCAATGTGAGGAAGAGGATATTTGTTCTTAATTGTAGCTTGATTCAGTAGTCTGTAATCAATACACAACCGCAAAGTACCGTCCTTCTTCCTAACAAACAGAACTGGTGCTCCCCAGGGTGATACACTGGGCCGAATAAAACCTCTATCTAACAACTCCTGCAACTGTATTTTCAACTCTTTTAACTCAGCTGGAGCCATCCTGTAGGGTGCTTTAGAAATTGGTGAAGTACCCGGCAACAAGTCAATGCAAAATTCCACCTCTCTATCAGGAGGCATGGAATACTCAGTTGAGAGTACATCACTGAACTCATTCACAACTGGAACACAAGATAACTCAGGAGACTTCCTACCAGAGTCTACCACATAAGCCAGGTAACCCTCACACCCCTTAGACAACAACTTTCTAGCCTTTATAGCAGATATAACATGAATGCCAAATAAAGACTTATCAGCATCAAATACAAATACAGGCACATCAGGCATAGAAAAGGTGACTCGCTTTCTGCGACAGTCCACCAAGGCATGACAAGCACTCAACCAGTCCATGCCTAAAATAACATCAAAATCATGGATTGGCAACTCTACCAAATCCACTGGCAATACATGCCCACATATAATCACCTCACAGCCATGATAGATCCAAGAGGATTCGAGGTGCTCTCCCACAGGAGTAGAAACCTCTAACACATAAGGTAACAACATAGGCAACTTATGCAATGTAAATGCAAAATGAGATGCCACATAAGAATGAGACGATCCAGGGTCGATAAGAATACGAGCCCTGACCCCTGAGACAGGGACAATACCTCTAATCACCGCAGTGGGATCTACTGCGCCTCTATCCAAAGCAAACACTCTACCTTGGACTCTCTCTTTGGGTTTCCCCTCAACATCTCTCTTTACCCCACCTTTGGGCTGGTCACCCTGTGGTCTACCACTCATAGCTTGACCCTTCTTGAACTTAGGACAATCTTTTCTGAAGTGCCCCATCTCACCACAACTCATACACTTTCCCTGCTTACTCCAACAACTGTCTTCTGAGTGCCCCACTTTCTTACACCAATTACAAACCGTGCCAAACTTGCTTGATACAGGTCGAGTAGAAACTGTGACTGTTCCTCCCTTAGCCCCTCCAGAAGTTGAAGATCTAGGCTGATTCTTGCTCTGACCTGAACTCTGGCCTGAGAACTTTGCCTTGCTTCCACTACCCTCAGATTTACCTCTATGTTCCTCTATGTCATTCTCAATTCTGTATGTCATGTTAACTGCCGCCTGGTAGTTGGGAAAATCGTGAGTCAACAACTGCTTCCTGAACTCCAACCTGAGTCCCTTAACAAACCTGTAAACCCTCCTGCTCTCATCTGGTACAAGATGTGGACAATACCTCGATAGCTCTGTAAATTTTGCAGAATACTGGGCTACTGTCATTGCCCCCTGCTCAAGCTTCAGGAACTCTACCTCTTTCTTGTCTTTGGTGATCACTGGTATGTAATGCTCCTTGAATTTACTGACGAAGTTGTCCCAGGTCTGGGGCATATGATCCCGCTCCCAGCTTTCCTTAAGGATTTGCCACCAATGCTCAGCAGGACCCTCTAACTTGAACACTGCACATCTGACTTTCTCTTCATCTGTGCTCTCCATTGCAACAAAGATCTTAGTCATGGCCTCCAACCATCTCTCAGCTATCTGTGGATCTGGATCTCCGTTGAAACTAGGTGGAGACAATTTGATGAATTTCTCTAACCCCTGTGTCGGCCTTGCCTCAGGTTCTGCCGCGTGCTCTACCCCGAGCCGCCATAGTACGGAGGAAAGTACGAAATATTGCCATCATCTCGGCATTAGGACCTCCCGGCCCCACGATCACCAATATTTCCCGCCGGTCACCACCAATCCCAGCCATTACACCGATCCCCGCAGGAAACACTCGGCGTCGATATCACACACTCCCCTTAGACTAGACATCTACCCTCGACTCTAGCCAAAGCTCGATACCAACTGGGCTCCTCCCAACTCCCGAGACCTATAAACTCGTGTCCCAGGATGGAGAGTCCCAAAATACACCTTCTAAAAAAAACTTTTCTTTACTTAACTTGAAAAGTATACAACTTGTTTTCAAAACAATTTTGACATAACCTCTTTACACGGAGACGATATATAACCCCGTTTAAAACCAAACACACCCCGTTTATACAAATATACAACCGGTAAGGCTTACACAAGCCAACCATAAAACAAACCAAACTCAAGCTTATTTACAACCCAACTCAACGTAAATAAGCTTCGAAAGTTTTATATACAAAACATTTCCCAAAAGAATAACCACGAGTAACAATCCCAACTCCCCAAGACAACACATACCCCGACAACCAAAAGATGTCCAAACTCCCGCCCGCCTCACCGGGTCCGGTCTTCCTGTCTCGGGGATCTAAAACAAGAAAGGGAGAAGGGGTGAGATAAAATCTCGCAAGCTATTATGTATGCAAAGCAATATGCCATACAATATGCAACACATAAACAAAGGTTGCTCAATATTGGAAAACAAGAAACACATTACGTTACCTTTTCCTGCTGACCAATAAGTCATATAACATGCAACACATACACAGGTTGCTCAATCACATTGGGAAAATAGTAAACACGTTACGTTACCTTTCCCTTTACCTTTTTTTCCCCATCTGGGTCATATGTAGTACTACGATGGGAGTCATACTCCTCTCATGTGGTGAACTGCTAGTGCATATTCACCTCTTATACGACCCCTTATAGAGATCCATATCAGCTGCCTCGCTATCATGTGGCATGACTGCACATATCCACAGAAGCTGAACCCCTCAATCCGTGGCCACAGAAGGGGGTGAACGGTACAAGTATAAGGACATCCAATCACCTTATGAAATATCTTCTCATAAGTGGTTGCATTCCCTATACTCCCGAAGATCAACTGGTATACCATAGTCAAGCACATTATAGATACTTGAAATTAAGTCCACCCAATGGGACATCAACATATATATAACATGATACTGCAATTCATGTTAAACAATTGAAACAGTGCAACACGTATTTAACACTATGTGCACAATTAGCTATGAATATGTAAACTCGTATGACACAAAGTATATCACGTAAGTCCTACACATTCATTACACAATATGTAAACCAGTCACAGGGTACTACCACTCCTGTTCAAACCAAGCAAATAGTGCACTACACATTTTATGCACTCTAAAAACAAATAATCCTATACAGGTCATCACGTAAGGATACAATATCATATAAGTAACCCTACGCGTACATCCTATAACATTAAACATCTTCTCTAAAGATTCCAAGTTCAAATACCAAGTTTTACTAACTTTGGTGCAAGTTTCACAATTACCTTTCAACCTTTTTCAAGACAATATTTAAAGCCCTTCCCACTATCATTTTGGGCCAATTAAATATTTTGAACGGAATTTAATTAACATAATAATAATGAAATAACACTGAACTATTGTATTTATTAGTCGAAAGATGGTACTTTAACCTTTAGTACTAGCTAGAACAAATTATTACTAACCTTTCAATACTAGCTGGAAACAATATGTACTCACCTTTCCGTACTAGCCTAAGTAGAACAATGTAATACTAACATTATTAAACTTTTAGTACCAGTACTAAGTAGAACAAAGTGCTACTAACATTATTCATGGTACTTATATACAGAAACGTATTCACCCCATATACTCATCATTTTAAAGGCCAAATAAAAATGCCAAAATTATCAATAATCAATTATATCATCATAATATTATCTTTATACGTATTATGAACAGTTATTTGAAAGAATCATAACAACTTACCAAAATTTGTCGAAATAAAAAGAAGATTTAATCGGCTATTCTTATTCCAATCGACTCCCTGATCACAAATATGAAGTCGGAAATAAAAACGGATCAACGGTTGATTTTCTAGGATTTTCTGAAGGTAACCCTAGATTTAGGAACGGTAGGAATACTGAATGAGGAAAAGAGGAGAAGAGCTGAGAAGAAGGAAAAGCTTCTTCTAAATATTTCCTAAATATTTCCTAAGCTACCCCTCAGCCTTGCCTTGCTACGTGAAGAAGCCTTGCCACGTGAAGCCTTTTCCAAACAAATCCGTCCCATTTTTTTTCTTTTATTATTATTATTATTATTACTCTCTCCGTCCCATAATAAAATGTTACTTATACTTTTTATAACATTTCTATTTAAAATTTCAAATATTATAACTTTAATACATTAATTTCCAATTATTCTAATTAGACATTATATAATTAAATTTTATTTAATAACATCTAAAATCACATAATTTAGCAACTTAGCCAAATAAACACGTAATACAACCAAATAATATATAATGTATAATATGAGATGCAATGCACCCCACTCCCACGTGCTCCACGTGTGACCAAAATGTGCCTAGGTTTAGGGTCGTGACAATAACTCCTTCATACGAACTCCGATTGAGACGTGCCATATATGGTTGGAAAGCTCTCGACGAGAGCTAGCTTGCCATCACATTCACAAGAGCATGGAAAGTCCGTACGGACCTCTTTGCATGCCAAAAGGTCCGTACGGACCTCTTTGCACCAAACATAATCATTACGAAAATCCCCTTAAAGTCCACGAGATTCCCTCAAATCCCGGAAATCTATAATTACCTAAGAGGTCCGTACGGACCTCTTTGCAGTTTTCCTACACTATAAATAGAGGGCTCCCCCTTCCTCATTTTTCACACCTCCCTCTTCTCTCCTCTCCCCCCAGCCTTCAGGCTCCCCTCTAAGACCCTTCGGGGCAATCCCGGCCCCTTTCGGATCCTTCCGAGGCCTTCCGAGCTCCCTTGTGGTGCTCCAAAGCCTCTTCGAGCGCTCCCGCGACGCTCCCGCGCTGCCCCGAGGCACTCTCGAGGTACTCTGAGGCCTCTCGTGGTACTCCGAGGCCTTGCCTGGTCTTTCCCAAGGCGTCCCGGCTCTTTCCGAGTCAAACCGGCGATCCCAAATCACGCCGAACCTCTGCCCGAATCCAACCGACGATTCCAACGCACGCCGAACCTCTGCCCGAATCCAACCGACGATTCCAACGCACGCCGAACCTCTGCCCGAATCCAACTGATGATTCCAACGCACGCCGAACCTCTGCCCGAATCCAACCGACGATTCCAACCCACGCCGAAACTCTGCCCGAGTGCACACTTGACAATCCCGAGGCACACCGAAGTTCTGTCCGCAGACAACCGGCTCCTTCCGAAGCAATCCCGGTCCGTCCCGGAGCACTATTTCATCCTCAAGCACTATTCCCCAGCGGAAGACAGACACGAACCAACATTGGTAAGGCTTCCTTCCTACACTATTTCAATACATTTCAATAAAGCAGTGTACAATGTAGACATCCGATACAGCATGCATTTTTAAAAGCACACACACAACAGTTAAAGAATATAAGGGGTACCGAAAGACTCGTTTTTACGAGGCGACTCGGGTGAGCTCTAAGATTCTAATATTCTCTTCCCGAGGAGTAACTTGACCTTCGAACTCAAAATCTCATCACACAAAAACAGTTTATTATTATTTTTAAATTGATGCCCTTTTTCAATGTTTTGGGCTTACTAATAAAAACGGCGTGGCGACTCTACAAAGCAAAACACAGTGAGACACCTCCACCAACGAAAACGCTGCAAGGCGGGAAATGCCAGATGCCGGGGCGCGATTGCGCTGCCTCTCGGATCCGGGTAATTTCAGCAGCACAAAGATCGGGCGCAGCGTGGCCGCCCTCAAGGCCAGCGCGGCCGCCCTCCTTGGCAGAGACTTCTTCACCCACGAAGGAACTCCAGCGCGGTCGCCCTCCACCACGAGCGCGGCCGCTCTCCTTGAAAGAAGCTACCTCCGAGATTTTCCTCCTTCAATCTCACCGACTCCTCCGACTTAGGCCCCTTTTCTTCCTTGTAGTTTAGGACTCCAATCCCAACAATCTCCCACCGGAGACTAAACTAACAAACATAAAATCACCCATAAACTCCCACCACAGAGTAAAGACCTTCGAACACATTTCCCCCTCCATATTGGTTTGAAACTACCTCTCCTCTCCTCAAGTACTAAGGCGAGTTGAAACCAAGCGACGTTTCAACCTCTCCGTGTTAGATCGTTCTTGCCTCCCCAAATCAGCTTCTACCTTGATTTCTCCCCGCAAGTCTAACTTTGCCTTCTCCCTCCAGACCCACCTTCCTCACAATGCTTCCCCTTGAAACTTGGACACACCTTGTTTCTTGCATCGTCTGTTTTTGGTCTGAAATAGCTCTCTGTTAGGGCACTTGGACTTCCACACCACGTTGATCAACTTTGAGTCCCCCCAATATACCGTTTCTTGATGTCTCCCCTTTTCACACCAATAGACCGGTTCTTTTGCCTCTTGCTCCCACCGGAACGAACATCGACATTGTAGGTAGAGTACAACGTCTTCCCCTTAACCCCATGAGCCAACACCTTAGCCCCTTTCGTGACTTCCCAAGACCCACCAATGAAAGAAACACCATACCCTTCACTGTCAAGTTGTCCCACAGAAATCACCCTTCTCCTCAAATCCGAAACATGCATCACATCGTGTAGTTGTAAAACAGCCCCGTTAGGTGTCTTCATCATTACATCCCCCTTACCTTTGATCTTCAATGGTTGACCATCACCAAGATAGAGAACCCCAAAATCTCCAGTTTTGTACCGCTTCATTGATTCTGCATCCCCACTAGCATGACAAGAAGCTCCCGAATCCAACACCCAATCTTCACCCGACTGCTCCTCTCCTAGGATTAACATCCCCACCATCATCCACCACGTGTGCACAATCACCTTTTCCCGGACAGTCATAACTGATATGCCCCAATTCACCACAATTGTAGCACTTGACCTTTTTCCCCTTTTTCGGTCTTCCCCTATTTCTCTCCACCCTAAGTGCAGCCCCATCTACGAAAGATTCTCCCCTTTTCTCTTTCCTTCGCAACTCCTCTTGAAGGATGAGATCTTTAACCTCCGTATACACCAATGCTGTTTTCGACGTACTAATCGTTGTGACAGTAACCTCCCAACTATCAGGCAATGACTTTAGTAGAAAACAAGCTAGCACTTCATCGGAGAAAGTAATATCAACACTTTTCAATTGGTCCACCATACCTTTGAAATTGCCGATATGACTTGCCCATTGTCGCCCCTCTGACATCTTCGCATTCGCAAACCTCTTTATCAAATGCACCTTATTGATATTCGACGGCTTCTCATACATGTCTGACAGCGTTTGCAGCAACTCCACCGTTGTCTTGGCCTCCATAGCGTTCCGTGCAACGTCGTCGATTAGGGCACTCCTTACCGCTCCTAACGCCTTTCGATCCAACGTCTCCCAATCCCCTTGTGACATGCCTTCGGGCTTCTCCTTCAAGGGTCCATGAAGATCCTTACAGTAAAGGTAGTCTTCAATCCTTGTCCTCCAAAACGTGAAATTCACACCGTTGAATTTCTCGATTGAGTTCTTCATCTGACGGAAATTTCCGTCGCTAAACGACCTATTTCTGGTAGTGAATCCCCAAGAACGCGATTCAAAATTAATCAACTAATGAAAAGATTTTGAATCCTCCGAACCAGGCTCTGATACCAGTTGTTGTGAATTTGGTGCTCCCCCGTTGCAATCTAGACAAAGAATCAATAAACCCCCACACACAATATCACAAGAAACACACACACAAGAACACAAGAGTTGTTTACCCGGTTCATTCACCAACTCATGAACTACGTCCGGGGGCAATTGCCAAGCCAATATGTATTAGACACCTTCTAATATGTTGCTACAATCAACTACCATATGTTCTAGGCCGAAATTATGCTTATATATTTATACAAGGAAGCCCTAACTCAGTTTAAGAAGAGATACAATTGAATTAGGAAACAAATCAAATCTGCAGCACAAAGATCGGGCGCAGCGCGGCCGCCCTCAAGGCCAGCGCGGCCGCCCTCCTTGGCAGAGACTTCTTCACCCACGAAGGAACTCCAGCGCGGTCGCCCTCCACCACGAGCGCGGCCGCTCTCCTTGACAGAAGCTACCTCCGAGATTTTCCTCCTTCAATCTCACCGACTCCTCCGACTTAGGCCCCTTTTCTTCCTTGTAGTTTAGGACTCCAATCCCAACATGAAATAGTGGGCAATTTCCATTTGTGATTTCGCTCCCGATCAACGTACGTATTTCATATTCGGTGATCGAATTCACGGCAACGATCAAGTCTTCTGCACTACGATTGAACAAGTAAGTCATTCCTCCCTCAAATTCTTACATTGGTACAAATGGACTGGGTTTTTCTTGGACTTGGGCTATCTTGCACATATCTATTTGGGCCATCTTGGGCGGATCCATTTAATTCCAACATTTTCTAAGGAAGCTAGAATGCCCTTACCCATCTTCGGTGTAGCTTATGTACTCCGTCTTTCTCCGTAAATGAATGTCTATTTTAAAGTAATTTTTGTAAAAAAAATAAAAAAACTTTGTTCCCAATTATTTTTTACCAATTTTTTTCACTAGTCCTTTATACTTGCAAATCAAAACATATAGAAATTGAATAACAATAATATTTATACATATTTGTCATTTAAATGTACAAAAAATAAACATTTTCAGAATGTCCCTCTAAGTGGATTTCGGACATTCATACAGGGACTTGAGGGAGTACATTTTAGGACAACTTGGTTCTACAGGAACTCTCACTTACTTTCTAGTACATGAAGGCCCATGCATGTTTTTTGTCCATTTTGTTACTCAAAATTGGTTTTGTTAAGCCTTTAATTTGTAGTACAGGATATGATTCAGCATCTATTTTGGTCGGTCATTTTAATAGTTAAACTTCATCCATGTGCAGAGAGAGAGAGAGAGAGAGAGAGAGATCCATGTGCAGAGAGAGAGAGAGAGAGGCATGTTCAGGAAGAGTTCTTTGGGGCATTATGCCAAACAAACAGTTGGTGATGGATGATATTACATTGGCGCGACACAAAAGATTGTACTAGTATGTGGTCATGTTTCAACATCGACCCGTCTCTAGTTCTATTGTAGTACGAATTCAGGGGTTTGGTATTTAAAAAATATTGTAAACAATAATAACAGTGAAAAATAACTTCATATATATATAAAAAATTACATATAGTGGATGACTTAGGTAAAAAATAAAATAAAAAATGAGATGGGCTGGAGCCCACCTCAAAAAAGGCTAGATCCGCCCCCGACATTAATACTACCTCCATTTTCAAATAAATGACCAAAAACAATCAAATTTGCTCTTGATCAAAAGTAAATTGAAAGTTTTTTGAACATTCATTTTGGGACGGAGATGGTAATAGCCTTAATTCCCAGCATCAACAATTTCTTCGGTCATGTTCCCATTATATTTCTTGCAAAGTTGTTGCAATTCCTCCACCAAGCAATCTTTTGATAAGCTTTCATTATCCAAACCAGAGTTAAAATCACCATAGTGTTTTTCTGAACTCCCTCCCGCCGTCTTCCTGTAACCCTAATTAGGGTTGCCGCAAACCTCTTTCTTCTCCGGCCAGATGGCCTCTTCCTCGCCTGGTGCTGCTGTTTTGGGAGGTTCGCCTCCTCCTAACCCTAACCCTAATCTGCCTTTGAACCCTACTACCGTCCCTCCCCAGCCGTCATGCCCTACTGCTGCTAAATCTTTCGCATCAATTGTGAAAGGTTCGGATCCCCACACTACAAGGAAAACCGGATTTAGAGACGGAAATTTAGAGACGGACGAAATCTGTAGCTAATTTGGCGACAGATTAGAGACAGAACCAAAAATCAGAGACGGATTCGGATTCCGTCTCTAAATTAGAGACGGATTCAGATTCCGTCTCTAATTCAGAGACGGAATATGAATCCGTCTCTAATATAGAGACGGAATCCGAATCCGTCTCTAATTTAGAGACGAAATCTGATTTCGTCTCTAATTTAGAGACAGATTCAGATTCCGTCTCTAAATTTTAGAGACGGGTTTTGTATCTGTCTCTAAAATAGAGACAGATTCAGAATCCGTCTCTAAATTAGAGACAGATTAAGAATCCGTCTCTAAATTAGAGACAAATTCAGAATCCGTCTCTAAATTAGAGACAGATTCAGAATCCGTCTCTAAACTTTAGAGACAGATTTTAACCCGTCTCTAATTTAGAGACAGATTTTTGAATCCGTCTCTAATTTAGTGACAGATTCAACATCTGTCTCTAAAATTTAGAGACAGATTTAGTATCCGTCTCTAAATTTGACTTTTCTTCTATATACTTTCATTTGTTTAGTTTTTTTCTATCTTTTTTTATATAACTTTTTATAAAAAAAACTACTGATTAACAAAGGCTAAAATATTGTTTTCTAGTCAATTAAATTTTTTAAAAAATAAAAATTAAATATAGGGTAGTCCGTCCCTCTTTTGACTTTTCTTCTATATACTTTCATTTGTTTAGTTTCTTTCTATCTTTTTTTCTATAACTTTTTTTAAAAAAAACCACTGATTAACAAAGGCTAAAATATTGTTTTCTAGTCAATAAAATTTTTTTTAAAAAATAAAAAATAAATATAGGGTAGTCCGTCCCTCTTTTGACTTTTCTTCTATATACTTTCATTTGTTTAGTTTTTTTCTATCTTTTTTTCTATAACTTTTTCTAAAAAAAACCACTGATTAACAAAGGCTAAAATATTGTTTTCTAGTCAATAAAAAATTTTAAAAAAATAAAAAATAAATATAGGGTAGTCCGTCCCTCTTTTGACTTTTCTTCTATATACTTTCATTTGTTTAGTTTTTTCTATCTTTTTTCTATAACTTTTTATAAAAAAAACCACTGATTAACAAAGGCTAATATATTGTTTTCTAGTCAATAAAAAATTTTTAAAAAATAAAAAATAAATATAGGGTAGTCCGTCCCTCTTTTGACTTTTCTTCTATATACTTTCATTTGTTTAGTTTTTCTATCTTTTTTTCTATAACTTTTTCTAAAAAACCACTGATTAACAAAGGCTAAAATATTGTTTTCTAGACAATAAAATTTTTTAAAAAATAAAAAATAAATATAGGGTAGTCCGTCCCTCTTTTGACTTTTCTTCTATATACTTTCATTTGTTTAGTTTTTTTCTATCTTTTTTCTATAACTTTTTCTAAAAAAACACTGATTAACAAAGGCTAAAATATTGATTTCTAGTCAATAAAAATTTTTTAAAAAAATAAAAAATAAATATAGGATAGTCCGTCCCTCTTTTGACTTTTCTTCTATATACTTTCATTTGTTTAGTTTTTTTCTATCTTTTTTTCTATAACTTTTTCTAAAAAAAACCACTGATTAACAAAGGCTAAAATATTGTTTTCTAGTCAATAAAAAAATTTTAAAAAATAAAAATTAAATATAGGGTAGTCCGTCCCTCTTTTGACTTTTCTTCTATATACTTTCATTTGTTTAGTTTTTTCTATCTTTTTTTCTATAACTTTTTATAAAAAAAACCACTGATTAACAAAGGCTAAAATATTGTTTTCTAGTCAATAAAAAATTTTAAAAAAAATAACAAATAAATATAGGGTAGTCCGTCCATCTTTTGACTTTTCTTCTATATACTTTCATTTGTTTAGTTTTTTTCTATCTTTTTTTTTTATAACTTTTTCTAAAAAAACCACTGATTAACAAAGGCTAAAATATTGTTTTCTAGTCAATAAAATTTTTTTAAAAAAATAAAATATAAATATAGGGTAGTCCGTCCCTCTTTTGACTTTTCTTCTATATACTTTCATTTGTTTAGTTTTTTTCTACCTTTTTTCTATAACTTTTTCTAAAAAAAACCACTGATTAACAAAGGCTAAAATATTGTTTTCTAGTCAATAAATTTTTTTTAAAAATATAAAAAATAAATATAGGGTAGTCCGTCCCTCTTTTGACTTTTCTTCTATATACTTTCATTTGTTTAGTTTTTTTCTATCTTTTTTTCTATAACTTTTTCTAAAAAAAACCACTGATTAACAAAGGCTAAAATATTGTTTTCTAGTCAATAAAATTTTTTAAAAAATAAAAAATAAATATAGGGTAGTCCGTCCCTCTTTTGACTTTTCTTCTATATACTTTCATTTGTTTAGTTTTTTTCTATCTTTTTTTCTATAACTTTTTCTAAAAAAAACCACTGATTAACAAAGGCTAAAATATTGTTTTCTAGTCAATAAAAATTTTTTAAAAAAATAAAAAATAAATATAGGGTAGTCCGTCCCTCTTTTGACTTTTCTTCTATATACTTTCATTTGTTTAGTTTTTTTCTATCTTTTTTTCTATAACTTTTTCTAAAAAAATCACTGATTAACAAAGGCTAAAACATTGTTTTCTAGTCAATAAAATTTTTTAAAAAATAAAAAATAAATATAGGGTAGTCCGTCCCTCTTTTGACTTTTCTTCTATATACTTTCATTTGTTTAGTTTTTTTCTATCTTTTTTTCTATAACTTTTTCTAAAAAAAAAACACTGATTAACAAAGGCTAAAATATTGTTTTCTAGTCAATAAAAAATTTTAAAAAAAATAAAAAATAAATATAGGGTAGTCCGTCCCTCTTTTGACTTTTCTTCTGTATACTTTCATTTGTTTAATTTTTTTCTATCACTTTTTCTATAACTTTTTCTAAAAAAAACCACTGATTAACAAAGGCTAAAATATTGTTTTCTAGACAATAAAAAATTTTTTAAAAAATAAAAAATAAATATAGGGTAGTCCGTCCCTCTTTTGACTTTTCTTCTATATACTTTCATTTGTTTAGTTTTTTTCTATCTTTTTTTTCTATAACTTTTTCTAAAAAAACCACTGATTAACAAAGGCTAAAATATTGTTTTCTAGACAATAAAAATTTTTTTAAAAATAAAAAATAAATATAGGGTAGTCCGTCCCTCTTTTGGGGTATTGGGTATAGGGTTTAGGGTATAGGGTTTAGGGATTAGGGGTTAGGGGTTAGGGTTTAGGGGTTAGGGTTTAGGGTTTAGGGTTTAGGGTTTAGGGGTTAGGGGTTAGGGTTTAGGGTATAGGGTTTAGGGGTTAGGGTATAGGGTATAGGGTATAGGGTATAGGGTTTAGGGTTTAGGGTATAGGATTTAGGTTTTAGGGGTTAGGGTATAGGGTTTAGGGTTTAGGGTTTAGGCTATAGGGTTTAGGGGTAAGGATTTAGGGTTTAGGGTTTAGGGTATAAGGTTTAGGGGTTAGGGTTTAGGGGTTAGGATATAGGGTTTAGGGTTTAGGGGTTAGGGTATAGGGTTTAGGGTTTAGAGTATAGGGTTTAGGGTATAGGGTTTAGGGTATAGAATTTAGGGTTTAGGGTTTAGGGTATAGGGTATAATGTATAAGGGTTAGGGTATAGGGTTTAGGGTTTAGGGTTTAGGGTATAGGGTTTAGGGTGTAAACCCTAAACCCTAAACTATAAGCCCTAAACCCTAAACCCTAAACCCTATACCCTAAACCCTAAACTCTAAACCCTATATCCTAACCCCTAAACTATAAGCCCTACACCCTATACCCTAAACCCTAAACCCTAACCCCTAAACCCTAAACCCTATACCCTAAACCCTATACCCTATACCCTAAATCCTAAACCCTAAAACCTATACCCTAACCCTTATACATTATACCCTATACCCTAAACCCTAAATCCTATACCCTATACCCTAAACCCTATACCCTAAACCCTAACCCCTAAACTATAAGCCCTAAACCCTACACCCTATACCCTAAACCCTAAATCCTAACCCCTAAACCCTAAACCCTATACCCTAAACCCTATACCCTATACCCTAAACCCTAAACCCTATACCCTAAACCCTATACCCTAAACACTTTAAATGTCATTTATAATGTATAAAAAAAATTAAAAAAAAATAAACGAGGTAGCCGTATACCATTTTCACAAGATCGGGACACATTTCTTAAAACCCTAAATAATGGCACATATTTGTAACTCAATTTCCATTTGGATTTTGAGGAAAGTCATAAAGATGAAAAACACATTAAATGTCATTTATAATGTAGAAAAAAATTAAAAAAAAATAAACGAGGTAGCCGTATACCATTTTCACAAGATCGGGACACATTCCTTAAAACCCTAAATAATGGCACATATTTGTAACTCAATTTCCATTTAGATTTTGAGGAAAGTCATAAAGATGAAAAACACTTTAAATGTCATTTATAATGTAGAAAAAAATTAAAAAAAAATAAACGAGGTAGCCGTATACCATTTTCACAAGATCGGGACACATTTCTTAAAACCCTAAATAATGGCACATATTTGTAACTCAATTTCCATTTGGATTTTGAGGAAAGTCATAAAGATGAAAAACACTTTAAATGTCAGTTAGAATGTAGAAAAAAATTAAAAAAAATAAACGAGGTAGCCGTATACCATTTTCACAAGATCGAGACACATTCCTTAAAACCCTAAATAATGGCACATATTTGTAACTCAATTTTCATTTGGATTTTGAGGAAAGTCATAAAGATGAAAAACACTTTAAATGTCATTTATAATGTATAAAAAATTTTAAAAAAAAATAAACGAGGTAGCCGTATACCATTTTGACAATAACATCATTATTAGTCTTATTATTATGTATTATTACTAATTACTATTTTCTTTAAAGATTAAATTATTGTTATTGTTAATAAGTATTTTTATAATTTATTAATATCAATTATTACTTAGGTATATTAATATTTCTTAGAATTTTAAATTATTAAATTATTATTAATAAATTTAAAATAATTAAATTAATGAATATTATTATTAATTAATAACATTATTATTTTTGATGTTATGTATTATTACTAATTATTATTAATATTATTATTAATTATATAATAATAATTATTAATATATTCAATTATATAATTGAATAATTAAGAATAACATCATTATTAGTCTTATTATTAAGTATTATTACTAATTAAATGATAATGTTATTATTCTTGATATTAGGCATACTACTATAACTAAAATTTTGAATAAATCAAATAAAAGCATGTAAATATTTTAGATAACTTTTTATAAATTTCAGTAATAAAAAAATCTAAAATATTTTTTCCTATTCAATAAAAAATAATAAAAATTACTAATTATTATTAATACTATTATTAATATTATTACTGATTATATAATTAATATTAATTAATTAATTAATTAATTAATTATATAATTAATAATTTATTAATAAATATTATTAATAATAAATATTATTATTCTTAATATTAGACATAAATATTTTAGTTAGTGTATAATATAGTGTGAAATAAATATAAGTACGTGTGATGTGGCATTGTTTGATTGGGTTTTAAAATTTCACGGGGATCAAGTGCCAAAGCAAGATCTGACCCTTCAATCCATTCGATCAAACGGCCCATACTACTTTAAACAAAACCAAATACTTCCTTTTCCTATTTCTCTCCTCATTTCTCTCTCTCTCTCTCTACATTTTAAAAATGAAATCTCCCAAACCTGTAAACCCTTTTCTCTCTCTCTCACCGTCTCTTCAGAGGCTCCGCCGTCTCCCTCACCGGTCTCTTCTCCGGCGTCGTCCTCCTGCGCAACACAGCCACTGTCATCCCTCCCTCTCCCTATTTCTCTCTCTCTCTCCTCTCTTCAATTTCATTTTACACGCCTGGAAGCTACCCACCGTTTTCTCTCTCTCTCATTTCCCTCACTCCCTCACCGTCCCTTGGCCTCCGCCATGCTCTCCGTGAAACCACCCTCAGTCACTCTCTCTGTTTCTCTCCCTATTTCACTCCTCTTTTCTCTCTCTCTCTCTTCTCTCTTCATTTCGAATTTCCAAACCCAGTTGAAGCTACCCACCGTTTTCTCTCTCTCTCATTTCCAAACCCAGTTGAACCTCGGTAGGAGCCAATCGAGGAGAAGGTGGCGAAGCAGCGGCAGATCCGGCGACACCAGTTGAACCTCGGTATGAAATTGGGTTTGGTTTTTGAGTTTCTGTTTTTCGATTTTCGATTTGATTGATCTGTTTTTTGATTTGTTTGATCTGTTTTTCAATTTGTTTTCCGTTGTTGGGTTTGGTTTTTTGGTGGCGAATCTGGTTATGGTGGCGAATCTGGTGATGGTGTTGCGGTGGTTAGACGGTGGGTGTTGCTGGTGGTTAGACGGTGGGTGTTGCTGATTGGTGGTGGTGGTGAAAGTTTGTGAGGACTATTTGAGTATAAAAGAAATTTAGGGGACTGATTTGATAATAATAAAAGTTAAGGGACTGATATGAAAATAATATAAGTTAAGGGACTGATTTGAAAAAAAAAAAAGCTTAGGGACTGATTTAATATATATTTAAAAATATATATTTATATATTTTAATATATATATATATATATATATATATATATATATATTTAAAATATATTAATATATATTTTTAAATATTTATTTAATTTTTTTTAAAAAAAATATCAATTTAGAGACGGAAATATCCGTCGCTAAAATGGTTTGAAAATAAAACCAGAATTTAAATAGAGACGGAAAATCTGTCGCTAATTCGTAGACGGTCGTATCCGTAGCTAATTTAGACACGGACATATCTGTCTCTAATTTAGAGACGGACATATCTGTCTCTAATTTAGAGACGGCTATATCTGTCTCTAAATTAGAGACAGACACATCCGTCTCTAAATTAGCTACAAAACAGCGACGCCCAATTTAGCGACAAACCTGCACCCACGGAATAGCTACGGAACAAATCCGTAGCTAAACACGATTTAGCTACGGAATCTTCATTTTAGCTACGGAATTTGCCGTAGCTAAAATCGATTTTCCTTGTAGTGCCATGTCACTCATGCTCCGCCGCTGAATACGATCCCTGTTTCTACCTACAAAGGTGAGCCATCCTTGAAGTTTTCGAAGGATATGATTAATGCTTTGGCCCAGCCATTCAAATATACCTTGGTAGGAAAATTTTCGCATGGAAGACCATCTATGGAAGTCACAAGGCAGCATTTTTTGAAGTTCGGGTTAAAAGCTGATTTTAAAATTGGCCATATTGATCCTAAACATATCCTTATTCAGATTGTGCATGAGGGTGACTTCAATCGGCTTTGGACGAAAGAACAATGGCATCTTGGAAGATTTCCTATGCGTGTGTTTCGTTGGACTCCTTCATGGAGGCCGGACAAAGAGTCGTCTCTCTTTCCTGTTTGGGTTGGTTTACCCGGTCTCCCAATTCATATGTTTAATAAGGTCTGTCTTTTTTCTATTGCCAATATATTTGGAGAGCCATTAGCCATTGATCAAGTAACTTGTAATTTATCTAGACCTAGTGTGGCTAAAGTTCTTGTTCAAATTGATTTGCTGAAGAAATTGCCGTCTAGAGTGTTTATTGATTGTGGTGATGAGTTTTCAAGTTTTTGGCAGCCTCTTGAATTTGATAATCTCCCAAGATATTGTAAGCATTGTTACAAGTTGGGGCATGACATGAATGAGTGCTTCTTTCTTCACCCTAAGCCAAAGAGTGGTGTTGCGGGTAAAGGAGATGATGCGGAGGTTTTGAAACAAGGGAATACGGATGCAAGAGATGTTGATGCTGGGGAAAAATCTGTTAGGGTTGTTGAAGGGCAAAAGAAGGGTGATAACGTGGGACAAAAGGAGTTGAAAAAGTTAATCAGACAATGGTTCCTCCTACAGACCCTTCCTCGTCGATTGGAAATGTAGAGCAACGTAAGGTGGCGTCACAACCAACAAATAATAAAGAAAAAGGTACAGAAATTCCTGTTCCAACTATCACTCTTGATGTGGAAGACAAAAATATGATGATAGATGTGAATGATAAAGGGTCAAAAGAAATGAGTGTTTTTCAATTGGAAAAGAATTTTGAAGACCCTGTTGAGACCTCTCCTATTTATGCTGATAAAGTTAAAGAGACTACCGATATTAATGGGTGCCATCTCCAAGGAATGATGATTGTTGAAGATAAATCAAAGGGGTTGATTGGTTCGCTGATGATATTGAAGTAGTTACTACTGGGTTTGTTCCGTCTGCGGAGGAGCATAGTCTTCGAGCGGATGCTCAAGAGTTCTCTCCTTCTAGATTAGAGAGGGAATCACCCTTAGTTGATGTTCAGGATGGAATAAACAGTGTCCAAGCTGATATGCAATTTAATCAGGATTCGGAGAATTATCATAGGATTATGAAAGAAAGGGTTATCGCTAAGGTTCGGGCGATACAAGATGCGCCTTGTTTACGTCCCCCTGCAGCTTGTAAGTTGAACCCAAAATACTATAATACTGAGTTTATAAACCCAAAAAATCTAAAAGTAGCTCTTACTCCTCGGGAAAAGTGTGATTCTGAACCAGAAAAAGGAGGTCTCTCTGACACATCTCCCTCGGCATTTGAAGAAGCTCGTCTTTATGGAGGTATTGTTGGAGGAGCTCATGTTGATCTTTGGGCGCCAAGGGCTGATAGCGAAAATTGGGAAGATTTTTACGATGAAGATGACGGTTTTCAACCAGTAAAAGGAAATCGAGGAAAATCTGCTTCCAAAGCTAAAGCAAAGAAAAATAAGCCTAAGAGGCAATGGAATTACTCAAGGCAGTTTGACTGACCTTTTATTTAATTTTCCTCCACCAAGCAATCAATATCTTCATCTCCCTTTGTAACGACCATAACCCTAGGCACAATTTTAGAATAATATTATGTGCTTTTAATATTATTGTTATTATTATGTGTTCATTTTTATATACTTGATTTCTTGCATTAGATAAAAGGATAAGGAAAATATAATAATAGGAAATGAATAAAATGTGGAAGGAGGATTAAAGTATGTTGAATAAATACTTGAGTAGGAGAGTTAATTTAAATGCTTTGGAATATTAGGGGAATAAATTGGTATTTTGGGTGAAAGCCTTGGAAATTATAAGTTAGGGTGGGGAGGGGGACCAATTTCCTTAATTTACTCTCCTTCCCCCTCACTAGTCAAAGCACACCATACCTCCTCTTACACTCCCATACTTTCTTCCTTCCTCTTCCCATACTTCCCCTATTCACCTCCCTCATCCATCTCATTTCATTCTTACCATTCTCCATGGAAAGAGCCTTTGTGAAAGCCTCCATTTCTTAAACTCCTACCAAGATCATTTCTTGTCCATTTTTAAATCCAAGTGTCCTTTTGTGAGTGGTTCATCTCAAGGAGTTGATCAAGCCTAGAAAAGCTTCATTTCATCTTGTATTGGCTAGGTGAGTTGTTATGATTTCCTTTCTCCTAAATGTTCATAACTCTTGAATGTGATTTTTGTTCTTATGAAGTTTGTTTCATGCCTTGGAAACCTTATATGAGTTGGATGATGGGTAAATGGATTAGGTTGAGGTTAATGTTCTTGGAAGATGATCTAGAGGGTATAAAATGGGTGCAATGGGTAATGATAAATAATTTAGAATTACTTTATTTTGGGTTTGCACGATTTAGAATGAACTTGGTAAGGCTAGAAATTCCTTTGGTGTTCTTGAGTAGAAGGAAGATTTAAAAAGGAAAAGAAAAGTGTAAAAAGGGGAATTGGAAAATCTGGGTTGCTGGAAAAAGCCCTTGGGCGGTCGCCCATGGGAGCTTGAGCGGCCGCCCATGTGGGCAGAAACCTTGGCTCCTTAGGAAAGCTTCTTGGGCGGTCGCCCATGTTAGGGTGTGCGGTCGCCCACCTTAGCAGAAACTTAGGTTCCCTTTGAAAACCCTCTTGGGCGGTCGCCCAAGAGGTATGGGCGGTCGCCCAAGACCCCAGAAACCTAATTTCAAATCTGAACCAGAATTTGTTTAGCAATCTTGTTTGGTCACTTATAGATTGTGACTCCCAATTAGTAAGTTGAACTTGAGCCTTCATAGAGGCTATGTATTAGTGTATAATGACCTTGTAGGATGGATTGATGCTACTTCCTTGCCTTACTTGAGTTCATATACATTGTTTATATTATGCATAGTGTGGAATAAATGTTGCACTATGATATTGGTTGGACATGAGTATATTTTACCATGTTGCTATATTGTTATCCCTTTTTGTGGATTATGTTTCAAGTAACTATTATGTGCTTGATATTTGTTAATCAGCTGATGTTGGGGGTATAACATAATACGATCAATTATGGAAGTGTGACCTAATGTGATCGGATTATGTTATATCTGTGACCGTCCCCTCCTGTGGCCACAGGTCGGGGTATAGCATCTGTAGTGAGCCAAAAGCCTTACAGAGTTGCTACTATCTTATTTGCTTCCCTGAAAAACGGGTCTTATAAGATGTGAGTATTGCTTAAGCAGCTCACTGTAAGATTGGAGTATTACTATACCCAATGTTGTACGACTATTGTTCAGACGGGAAAAGGTAAACCAAGGTAATGGAATGTGTTTACAGCTTTTACAATGTGTTATGAGCGACTTGTTATGTGTTGCATTTATTTGGCATATTGCTGCATCCATAATAGCTTGCTGAGATTTATTCTCACCCCTCTCCCTTTAATGTTTTTAGATCCCGAGACAGGCGGACCAACCAAGTAAGGGCGGAAAGGAGTTTGGCAGTGAGCTTTTGGGTATTGTCGGGGTACGTTAGGTTGGCGTAGAAAATATATTTTGTTATAATTCCTTTAAGGAGTTTGTAATTATAAACTTTACATTTCTACGTTAAAACCAACATCTTTTGTAACTAAACAGGGAATGTTTTCAAAGTTGGTCAACTCCTCCTCCAAAGTGGAGAGGAGTGGAGTTATTTTGAAATGACAATGTTAATGATGTTTATATGTGAAAGTTAAATCCAAGTTTTAAAAGTTTAGCAATATTTGGGGTTAGTTTGGGGACGCTCCAACTCGGGACACGTGTAGGTTCCGGGTCGGGGTCCTCACAGTTGGTATCAGAGCTCGGTTAGAGTTCTCGGGTAGAGTCTAGCTGAGTGAGAGTGTGTGATAACTGACGTCGAGTGTTTAATACAGGAGTTTGTACTAATGGCGGGAAATGATGGAGATCAGGATCGGGCTTTGGGTAATGTTGGTAATCCGAATGCCGAAATGATGGATATGTTCTGATTGTTTCTTCAGAATATGACAGCTCAGAATCAAGGTAGGGGACAACAACAACCCGAAGGTAGGCAAGGGCACCATGTTCTAGAGAAGTTCGTGAAGATGTCTCCTCCTAGCTTCAACGGAGATCCGGATCCGGTGAAGGCGGAAAGGTGGCTTGAAGCAATGAATAAGATTTTCTTGGCTATGGAGAGTTCGGATGCGGAAAAGGTGAGATGTGCCGTTTTCAAGTTGGAAGGACCCGCGGAGCACTGGTGGCAGGTAGTGAAGGATGGTTGGGACCGGGATTTGACACCGCAAACTTGGGAGAATTTCACACGTAAGTTCCGGGATCACTTCGTTCCGATGGTGACTAGAGATAAGAAAGAGGTTGAGTTTATGAAATTGGAGCATGGGGCAATGTCTATAGCACAGTATTCAGCAAAGTTTACGGAGTTAGCCAGATATTGTCCTCATTTGGTACCGGATGAAGAGAGGCGTATCTACAGGTTCGTAAAAGGCTTAAGGGTGGAGTTTCGAAAGCAGCTTTTGACTCATGACTTCGCGAACTTCCAAGCGGCTGTGAACATGGCGTATCGGATTGAGAATGACATAGAGGAGCATCGGGGTAAAAATGAAGGCGGAAACAGAAATAGATTCCAAGGTCAAGGTTCGGGACAGAACAGAGGGCAGCCAAGGACATTCACTTCGAGAGCAAATCGAGGAGGAAGCATAACGGCGCCAGCAAATCGTTCGACTCCGAGTCAGTCTGGGGCATTGTGTGGATATTGCAAGAGGCAAGGGCATTCAGAGGACAAGTGTTGGAGCAAGCAAGGCAAGTATTTGGAGTGTGGGTCGACAGGCCATTTCCGGAGGAATTGTCCCAAGTGGCAGAGTAAGCAAGCTTCGGGTAGTGGTCAAGGGGGACAAGGTAGTGGTGTGAAGAGAGATGTTGACGGGAAACCCAAAGATAGAGTCCAAGGTCGAGTGTTTGCCTTGGGTCGAGGAGAGGTCGATCCTAATGTCGTCATTAGAGGTATAGTTCCTGTCTCAGGAGTTAAGGCCCGCATTCTTATAGATCCCGGGTCTTCCCATTCATTTGTGGCATTTCATTTTGCATTCTCATTGCATATTTTGCTTGAATCTATGCCTTATGTGTTGGAGGTCTCTACTCCTATGGGAGAGTGCCTTGCATCTTCTCTGATATATCGTGGTTGTGATGTATCAAATTCAGGGTAAAAAAGCCAAAATAAGTGATTTTAGGTCGCTTACCAATATCGGTAATTGACGATCATGCACTTAAAAGCCGAGTACTCTACCGTTGAGTTAGCCCCGAGAAGGGGATGCGGTTCCTAGCCCGAGGAATCCACGAAGGGGATGCGGTTCTACGAGTGGGAAGAGCCCCGAAGGGTACCTTCCCATATCAGGATTTTTTTTCTAGAGAGAAAAGGATGTTGTTGGTAGAATCAGTTACTAGAGCTAATTCACCGGGAAATGGCTTTCTCCGCCTATTCTTTCTAATCTAGCCTGGGCGGAAGAGTCGGACATAAAAAATTTCAGCTTTTTACCTTGCACGAAAACTCCAGAAAAGTTGGAAATGTTGGTGGAACATGATAAAACATTCATATTGACCTCTGACAAAAATCAAACTTCACCATCAAACTTTGTCTGAAGCAAGTGGATTGGCCGACCAATGCCTTTAGAAAGTCTATTGCTCGATCGAAAGGATATATAAGAAATACAAATCAGTAGGGATCCCTCATTTCGCTTTTATTTAATGTCATTTCCTTCATCCATTGAAATTGACATCTTCTTTTCTCTTTCCTCCAATTAGAGGTTAGAGATTTACCTAGCATCGTCTATAAGTTATAGGCCCAACCAAATGACTAAGCAACTCTTGATTCCCCACCCACCTCCCGGATCAATATCTATCCCATTCTTTACCAGATTTATCTTAAAAGATGCCCCTCATTCCCCTCATTTTATGATCGTACCTTAGACTCCCTCTTCCGCTCATCCCCTTCGTCCAAAAGGACATGAAAATTCGTGTTACTTGACTTAGCTGGCGTTCAGGTCATGCTTGATGGGGGAAAAAGTATAAAAATTCTTTCCATTTAAGCATCTGCCTATGTTCAAGCATCCGCCCATTCCTCGTTCATATTCCTGTACTACCCCTTGTTGGTCCCGAGGGACGGAGGCACCTTGAAGGGCATTTCCATCGTCAACGAATTCAATCTTCGCTGAAGATACGAAGGAAGAAAAATCCGAAAGCTCTTCTTCGTGGTGATAATACCAAAAGTCTGCGGTAACCAATCCTTATTCAAGGATCCTTGGAATGGATTGGTTGAGTCAGTGTCATGCTTTGGTAGACTGTCGTAGAAAATGAGTCTCATTTGCTATGCCTGATGTGCCTACTTTTATATTTGATGCGGATAAATCTATGTTCGGTTTACATGTTATTTTCGCCTTAAAAGCTAGAAAGATGCTATCTAAGGGGTGTGCGGGTTACTTGGCTTATGTGGTAGATTCCAATAAGAAGTCGCCCGAGTTAGCTCATGTTCCGGTTGTGAATGAGTTTAGTGACATGTTTTCTAGTGAGTACTCTATGCCTCCGGATCGTGAGGTAGAGTTTTGTATTGACTTAGTACCCGGTACCGCCCCTATCTCTAAAGCACCCTATAGAATGGCTCCGGCCGAGTTAAAAGAGTTGAATGTCCAATTGCAAGAATTGCTAGACCGGGGTTTTATTCGCCCTAGTGTGTCTCCGTGGGGAGCACCGGTTCTATTTGTTAGGAAGAAGGATGGTACCTTACGATTATGTATAGATTATCGTTTGTTGAATCAAGCCACTATAAAGAATAAGTATCCTCTTCCGCATATAGATGATTTATTTGACCAACTCCAAGGTTCCGTTATCTACTCAAAACTTGATTTGAGAAGCGGATACCATCAGTTGAAGATTAGGCCGGATGATATTGCCAAAACAGCTTTCCGAACTAGATATGGTCACTATGAGTTTGTTGTGATGCCGTTCGGGTTGACTAATGCTCCTGCTGTGTTTATGGATATGATGAACCGTGTTTTCAAGCCTTACCTTGATAGTTTTGTGGTGGTCTTCATAGATGACATCCTCGTGTATTCTAAGTCCCGGGAAGAGCATGAAAATCATTTGAGGATTGTTTTGTCAGTTCTTCGTGAGAAGCAGTTGTATGCCAAGTTCAGCAAGTGTGAGTTTTGGCTTGAGCAGGTTTCTTTCTTGGGGCATGTAGTGTCGAGTTCGGGAATTTCTGTGGACCCTTCGAAAATTGAAGCCGTGGTTAATTGGAAGCAACCTTCGACTGTGACTGAGGTTCGTAGTTTCCTTGGTTTGGCGGGGTATTACCGAAGGTTCATTGAGGGGTTTTCTCGGATTGCGACTCCATTGACTAGGTTGACTCGGAAAGATGTATCATTCATATGGGATTCCAGGTGTTAAGAAAGTTTTAATGAATTGAAGAAGAGATTGACGACGGCTCCTGTTCTTACCCTTCCGGATGGTTGTGAGAATTTTGTGATCTATAGTGATGCCTCGAAGGCGGGTTTGGGTTGTGTTCTAATGCAAAATGGGAAAGTTATTGCGTATGCCTCTAGGAAGTTATCACCGGCGGAACAGAATTATCCTACTCATGATATGGAATTGGCGGCGATTGTATTTGCGTTGCATAAGTGGAAGCATTACCTTTATGGGGCGAAATTTGAGATATTCACCGACCATAAGAGTTTGAGATACTTGTTTACCCAAAAGGAGTTGAACAACCGGCAAAGAAGATGGTTAGAGTTTTTGAAGGATTTTGATTGTGTGATTTCTTATCATCCGGGGAAGGCCAATGTAGTGGCGGATGCGATTAGCCGAAAGGCGTATGTGACAGCTTTGAGTTCTCGAGAATTGAAGAGTGAGGTAATCATTGCGAATGTTAGAGCCGTTCCTACATTGTATGGAGATTTGAAGGAAGCTCAACAAGGTGATCCGGAGTTGAAGAAAATTTTAGATCAAGTGCAAGATGGGAAATCCGGGGAATTTGCGTTGAATAAAGATGGGATTTTAACCTTCCAAGGGAGAATTTGCGTTCCTTCGTCACCGGAAATCAAGAGGCGTGTCTTAGAGGATGGCCATAAGTCCAAGTTTGCGATTCATTCGGGTAGTACCAAAATGTATCAAGACTTGAAGCGTGGGTATTGGTGGAATGGTATGAAGAGGGAAATTGCAGATTATGTTTCTAAGTGTTTGACTTGTCAACAGATTAAGGCAGAACATCAAAGACCGGCGAGACTACTTCAACCGTTGGATATTCCGGAATGGAAATGGGAAGGGATCTCGATGGATTTTGTTTCGGGTTTGCCTCTTACCGCGAAGAAGATGGATGCTATTTGGGTTATTGTGGATCGGTTGACGAAGTCGGCTCATTTTCTTCCGGTATCAACCAAGTTTTCGCTAGAGAAGTTAGCTCAGTTGTATATGAAGGAGATTGTGAGACTTCACGGGGTTCCGGTTAGTATTGTTTCCGACAGAGATCCGAGGTTTACATCTAGATTTTGGAGAGCATTGCATGAAGCCTTGGGTTCTAAATTGTGTTTCAGTACGGCGTTTCATCCTCAAACCGACGGTCAGTCCGAGAGTACTATTCAGATACTTGAGGATATGTTACGGGCTTGTGTGATGGATTTCCAATTGTCATGGGAGGATCATCTACCTTTAGTGGAGTTTGCCTACAACAACAGTTATCAGTCTAGCATTGAGATGGCTCCGTATGAAGCGTTGTATGGTAGGAAGTTTCGATCTCCGATGTGTTGGGACGAGGTTGGTGAAGCGAGACTTTGGGGCCCGGATTTGGTTAGAGATTCTACGGAGAAGATCAAGGTGATTCGAGATAGATTGAAGACGGCTCAGAGTAGACAGAAAAGCTACGCCGACAATAGAAGACGGGATTTATCTTTTGAGGTTGGTAACTTTGTGTTCTTGAAGGTCTCTCCGAGGACGGGAATCAAAAGGTTTGGTAATAAGGGTAAATTGGCTCTGAGGTTCGTTGGTCCGTTTGAGATCTTAGAGAAGATTGGTGATTTGACTTACCGATTGGCATTACCTCCGTCTCTTTCCTTACTCCATGATGTTTTCCATGTTTCTATGTTGAGGAAGTATTGTCATGATCCCTCCCATATCTTGAGTTCTCCCTCCGTTGATGTCCAAGCGGACATGTCTTATGTTGAAGAGCCATTAAGAGTCTTAGAATTCCAAGTTAAGGAGTTGAGAACTAAGAGTATCCCTATAGTGAAGGTCCTTTGGAAGAATCATACCGTTGAGGAAGCAACGTGGGAGCTAGAGTCGGAGATGAGAGCGAAATACCCGTGGTTGTTTGGAAATCCAAGTAAGTCTTTTTAAAATTCGGGACGAATTTTCTTTAAGGGGGAGTGAGTGTAACGACCCTAACCCTAGGCACAATTTTAGAATAATATTATGTGCTTTTAATATTATTGTTATTATTATGTGTTCATTTTTATATACTTGATTTCTTGCATTAGATAAAAGGATAAGGAAAATATAATAATAGGAAATGAATAAAATGTGGAAGGAGGATTAAAGTATGTTGAATAAATACTTGAGTAGGAGAGTTAATTTAAATGCTTTGGAATATTAGGGGAATAAATTGCTATTTTGGGTGAAAGCCTTGGAAATTATAAGTTAGGGTGGGGAGGGGGACCAATTTCCTTAATTTACTCTCCTTCCCCCTCACTAGTCAAAGCACGCCATACCTCCTCTTACACTCCCATACTTTCTTCCTTCCTCTTCCCATACTTCCCCTATTCACCTCCCTCATCCATCTCATTTCATTCTTACCATTCTCCATGGAAAGAGCCTTTGTGAAAGCCTCCATTTCTTAAACTCCTACCAAGATCATTTCTTGTCCATTTTTAAATCCAAGTGTCCTTTTGTGAGTGGTTCATCTCAAGGAGTTGATCAAGCCTAGAAAAGCTTCATTTCATCTTGTATTGGCTAGGTGAGTTGTTATGATTTCCTTTCTCCTAAATGTTCATAACTCTTGAATGTGATTTTTGTTCTTATGAAGTTTGTTTCATGCCTTGGAAACCTTATATGAGTTGGATGATGGGTAAATGGATTAGGTTGAGGTTAATGTTCTTGGAAGATGATCTAGAGGGTATAAAATGGGTGCAATGGGTAATGATAAATAATTTAGAATTACTTTATTTTGGGTTTGCACGATTTAGGATGAACTTGGTAAGGCTAGAAATTCCTTTGGTGTTCTTGAGTAGAAGGAAGATTTAAAAAGGAAAAGAAAAGTGTAAAAAGGGGAATTGGAAAATCTGGGTTGCTGGAAAAAGCCATTGGGCGGTCGCCCATGGGAGCTTGAGCGGCCGCCCATGTGGGCAGAAACCTTGGCTCCTTAGGAAAGCTTCTTGGGCGGTCGCCCATGTTAGGGTGTGCGGTCGCCCACCTTAGCAGAAACTTAGGTTCCCTTTGAAAACCCTCTTGGGCGGTCGCCCAAGAGGTATGGGCGGTCGCCCAAGACCCCAGAAACCTAATTTCAAATCTGAACCAGAATTTGTTTAGCAATCTTGTTTGGTCACTTATAGATTGTGACTCCCAATTAGTAAGTTGAACTTGAGCCTTCATAGAGGCTATGTATTAGTGTATAATGACCTTGTAGGATGGATTGATGCTACTTCCTTGCCTTACTTGAGTTCATATACATTGTTTATATTATGCATAGTGTGGAATAAATGTTGCACTATGATATTGGTTGGACATGAGTATATTTTACCATGTTGCTATATTGTTATCCCTTTTTGTGGATTATGTTTCAAGTAACTATTATGTGCTTGATATTTGTTAATCAGCTGATGTTGGGGGTATAACATAATACGATCAATTATGGAAGTGTGACCTAATGTGATCGGATTATGTTATATCTTTGACCGTCCCCTCCTGTGGCCACAGGTCGGGGTATAGCATCTGTAGTGAGCCAAAAGCATTACAGAGTTGCTACTATCTTATTTGGTTCCCTGAAAAACGGGTCTTATAAGATGTGAGTATTGCTTAAGCAGCTCACTGTAAGATTGGAGTATTACTATACCCAATGTTGTACGACTATTGTTCAGACGGGAAAAGGTAAACCAAGGTAATGGAATGTGTTTACAGCTTTTCCAATGTGTTCTGTGCGACTTGTTATGTGTTGCATTTATTTGGCATATTGCTGCATCCATAATAGCTTGCTGAGATTTATTCTCACCCCTCTCCCTTTAATGTTTTTAGATCCCGAGACAGGCGAACCGACCAAGTAAGGGCGGAAAGGAGTTTGGCAGTGAGCTTTTGGGTATTGTCAGGGTACGTTAGGTTAGCGTAGAAATTATATTTTGTTATAATTCCTTTAAGGAGTTTGTAATTATAAACTTTACATTTCTACGTTAAAACCAACATCTTTTGTAACTAAACATGGAATATTTTCAAAGTTGGTCAACTCCTCCTCCAAAGTGGAGAGGAGTGGAGTTATTTTGAAATGACAATGTTAATGATGTTTATATGTGAAAGTTAAATCCAAGTTTTAAAAGTTTAGCAATATTTGGGGTTAGTTTGGGGACGCTCCAACTCGGGACACGTGTAGGTTCCGGGTCGGGGTCCTCACAAGGATAGAATATTGTTAGATAATAAAAATCAGTTTGAAAAGTAGTCAATTTAGAATTTTTTTTTTCTTGTCTAACAAGTAAATCCTACACTATAAATTAATATCAATTGAGACCACAATTCTCCATTCGTATTTCTATTCCCTTTTACCATTATTTTCTTGACTCATTCAAACTCTTAATGGATACCAAAGCAATTGTCATGCTCCCATGGCTAGCTCATGGTCATTTATCTCCATACTTGGAGCTAGCCAAGAAACTCTCCAACAAAAACTTTTCTGTCCATTTTTGCTCCACACCCATCAATCTTTCTTTCATCAAACCAAATCTTGATCAAGAAAATCAAATAAACCTAGTTGAAATCAATCTCCTATCCTTGCCTGACCTTCCGGCTGACCGCCACAGAACAAAGGGTCTTCCCCCTCATCTGTTGCCAACACTTGTTAAAACCTTTGTAGTTTTCGGTCCGGGCCTAATAAAAAACATTCTCGAAACTGTTAAACCCGACTTGATTATATTTGATATCATGCAGCCATGGCTTCCTTCTATAGCTTCTTCGCTTCGTATCCCAGCTGTTCATTTTCTTCTGCTTGGGGTTCTTCGCCTCATCGTTCTTTTATCGGATTTGTAAACATCCTGGTGCCTGCTTACCCTTTTTCGGGAATTTCTTTGGATGTAATCGAGAGATCAAGAAGAGATCGGATGGTTATGTTCCTCGGCCTCTGGTAGTTATAGTGATAGCGATCTTTTCTATGGTAGTCTTGATGGATCTTGTGATATGGTGCGATGAAATCTTTGCGAGGAGATGGAGGGGAAATACATGGATTTCATTTCTGATTTGTCTAAGAAGAAGGTAGTTTCTGTGGGTCCCCTTCTCGTTCATGACTCGATCTATGACCATGATGACAACGAGCAGACGGAGATTCTTGAATGGTTGAGCAAGAAGGAGGAATCATCGACTCTGTTTGTGTCATTTGGGAGTGAATGTTTCTTGTCAAAAGAGGAGATGAAAGAGGTAGCTCATGGGTTAGAGGGTAGTAAAGTAAATTTCATATGGGTCATTCGGATTTCTCCCGGAGAGGATGACGCAGCACGGAAGCACGATAGGTTCGTGTTTAGCGCACTAAACACAAGAATTCTTCAAGCGATGAATCCTCAAACACAAGAACTTGAATCCACCAGAAAATAAACTGGAATCCACCAGAAAAAAAGAAAAACTCTTCAAAATTATACTCCCTCCGTCCCACAATAATATGTAAATTTTCTATTTTGGGCGTCCCACAATAATATCTAACTTTCCCAAAATGGAAAGGAATCTTTACTATTCTCTCCATTCATTCTCTCTCCTACATTATTTTAATACTCACATCACCATTATAATTTACTATTCTCTCCACTCATTCTCTCTCCTATTTTATTTTCACACTCACAACACTTTCAATATAATAATTTCTCCTTAATCCCCGTACATTTTGCAAAAGTCCATAAAATTGTGGGACGGAGGGAGTATATCAAAAGGCTAATTTTCGGATTACAATCTTAGGCCTATTTTATAGTGCCCATAAAACTTGAAAAACAATTCTAAGCCTTCTAGAATTACTCCTAACCTATATGGTAACTAAATAGGACTCAAAAACTAGTAAATCTCCTCAAAATCTACTCTAAAATCATCCCTAATCAACCTATTAAAATTAATGACGAAAATAAGCAATAAAATATAAACTAAAACAAATTAAGTCCTAAGATAGTAATTAAAATACAAAATTAATTGATATATTTGACTTCGTCAAATATCCTTCCTTGGTGTAGATTCCTTCCTCTGTTCCTCCTACATCAGTCACCCATTCTTCAAAAGAACTCGACCCCGAGTTCATATCCGATATTTGAAAAGAGCCATGCCATCGAAATAAATACTTTGAATAAATTCGCCCCTTTTGCAAGATTGGAGGTAAACCAATTTTGTCCGAATAAAAATTAAAACTATCAATCTCATCCATCCGTTGATCGTCCTTCTCAACCTCCCCATGATCAACAATAAAAATTTCATCAACAACAATATCGCCCCATACAAAATTTGATTTTGCAACAAACCAATTAATTCGGACTTCATCCTTCACCTTGGGCTCAATAGGGGCATGAACATGTATGAAAACATCTACAGTAACAATGGGACTACATACCTTAACTACGTCACCTGTTGCAGCTTCACCCATAACATCTTCTGTCGCTTCAACAAAGCTGAAAACATCTGCGACTGCACCAACAGCCTTCTTTTCAGTAGCTTCGTCATTAATAGGAACTACTTGGGCAGTAATTTTGTCAACAACAAGGCTATTTTCGTCCTCAAGATGCTTCAATTCAGCCTCCCTTCGTGCCTCAAAACGCTGAATTCTCTCCGTATAAAGATCGATTTGGACACCACATCGTTCGGCTTCTGCCCAAACAACATCCCTTTCGCCGCGATACCTATCCACCCAAAATTGATGACTTGCCTGAAGTCGGCCGCTTTGAATCTCAGATTCAAAATAAAGCATCAAGTCATTCTTATCTTCGGCCTCCTTGTCAAGTTTATAAAACTTCTAGAAAAATTTCTTACCTGACAACGATCATGCTTCAGATGCATATCGATTTTCTCAAGAAGTGATTTTTCTTCTCCACCATTTGTTGCTTGATCCCCCATAACGAATCAGTGATGAAGAAGATTATGAATGTTGAAGAGGTTTTACCAGAAGGGTTTCTTGAGAGGGTGAAGGAGAGGGGCAAAATTGTGTTTGGCTGGGCTCCACAGGTAAGAATTTTGAAGCATGCTAGTATAGGTGGATTCTTGAGTCATTGTGGATGGAGTTCAATAATGGAGAGTTTGAGCTTTGGGGTACCAATCATAGCAATGCCATTGCAGTATGATCAGCCTATATATGCTAGAATGCTGGTGGAAGTTGGTGTTGCTATGGAGGTTTTGAGAGATGAAAATGGCGTGGCTAAACGGGAAGAGGTCGCGAAGGTAATAAACGAGGAGGTGGTGGAGGAAGGCGGGGGAGATATAAGGCGGAAAGCGAGAGAGTTAGGAGAGAAAATAAGAGCAAAGGGTGTGAGGACCCCGACCCGGAACCTACACGTGTCCCGAGTTGGAGCGTCCCCAAACTAACCCCAAATATTGCTAAACTTTTAAAACTTGGATTTAACTTTCACATATAAACATCATTAACATTGTCATTTCAAAATAACTCCACTCCTCTCCACTTTGGAGGAGGAATTGACCAACTTTGAAAAAATTCCCTGTTTAGTTACAAAAGATGTTGGTTTTAACGTAGAAATGTAAAGTTTATAATTACAAACTCCTTAAAGGAATTATAACAAAATATATTTTCTACGCCAACCTAACGTACCCCGACAATACCCAAAAGCTCACTGCCAAACTCCTTTCCGCCCTTACTTGGTCGGTCCGCCTGTCTCGGGATCTAAAAACATTAAAGGGAGAGGGGTGAGAATAAATCTCAGCAAGCTATTATGGATGCAGCAATATGCCAAATAAATGCAACACATAACAAGTCGCACATAACACATTGGAAAAGCTGTAAACACATTCCATTACCTTGGTTTACCTTTTCCCGTCTGAACAATAGTCGTACAACATTGGGTATAGTAATACTCCAATCTTACAGTGAGCTGCTTAAGCAATACTCACATCTTATAAGACCCGTTTTTCAGGGAACCAAATAAGATAGTAGCAACTCTGTAAGGCTTTTGGCTCACTACAGATGCTATACCCCGACACAGTGGCCACGGGAGGGGACGGTCACAGAATATAACATAATCCGATCACATTAGGTCACACTTCCATAATTGATCGTATTATGTTATACCCCCAACATCGGCTAATTAACAAATATCAAGCACATAATAGTTACTTGAAACATAATCCACAAAAAGGGATAACAATATAGCAACATGGTAAAATATACTCATGTCCAACCAATATCATAGTGCAACATTTATTCCACACTATGCATAATATAAACAATGTATATGAACTCAAGTAAGGCAAGGAAGTAGCATCAATCCATCCTACAAGGTCATTATACACTAATACATAGCCTCTATGAAGGCTCAAGTTCAACTTACTAATTGGGAGTCACAATCTATAAGTGACCAAACAAGATTGCTAAACAAATTCTGGTTCAGATTTGAAATTAGGTTTCTGGGGTCTTGGGCGACCGCCCATACCTCTTGGGCGACCGCCCTAGAGGGTTTTCAAAGGGAACCTAAGTTTCTGCTAAGGTGGGCGACCGCACACCCTAACATGGGCGACCGCCCAAGAAGCTTTCCTAAGGAGCCAAGGTTTCTGCCCACATCGGCGGCCGCTCAAGCTCCCATGGGCGACCGCCCAATGGCTTTTTCCAAAGAACCTGCATTTTCCAATTCCCCTTTTTACACTTTTCTTTTCCTTTTTAAATCTTCCTTCTACTCAAGAACACCAAAGGAATTTCTAGCCTTACCAAGTTCATCCTAAATCGTGCAAACCCAAAATAAAGTAATTCTAAATTATTTATCATTACCCATTGCACCCATTTTATACCCTCTAGATCATCTTCCAAGAACATTAACCTCAACCTAATCCATTTACCCATCATCCAACTCATATAAGGTTTCCAAGGCATGAAACAAACTTCATAAGAACAAAAATCACATTCAAGAGTTATGAACATTTAGGAGAAAGGAAATCATAACAACTCACCTAGCCAATACAAGATGAAATGAAGCTTTTCTAGGCTTGATCAACTCCTTGAGATGAACCACTCACAAAAGGACACTTGGATTTAAAAATGGACAAGAAATGATCTTGGTAGGAGTTTAAGAAATGGAGGCTTTCACAAAGGCTCTTTCCATGGAGAATGGTAAGAATGAAATGAGATGGATGAGGGAGGTGAATAGGGGAAGTATGGGAAGAGGAAGGAAGAAAGTATGGGAGTGTAAGAGGAGGTATGGTGTGCTTTGACTAGTGAGGGGGAAGGAGAGTAAATTAAGGAAATTGGTCCCCCTCCCCACCCTAACTTATAATTTCCAAGGCTTTCACCCAAAATACCAATTTATTCCCCTAATATTCCAAAGCATTTAAATTAACTCTCCTACTCAAGTATTTATTCAACATACTTTAATCCTCCTTCCACATTTTATTCATTTCCTATTATTATATTTTCCTTATCCTTTTATCTAATGAAAGAAATCAAGTAAATAAAAATGAACACATAATAATAACAATAATATTAAAAGCACATAATATTATTCTAAAATTGTGCCTAGGGTTAGGGTCGTTACACTCACTCCCCCTTAAAGAAAATTCGTTTCGAATTTTAAAATGACTTACTTGGATTTCCAAACAACCACGGGTATTTCGCTCTCATCTCCGACTCTAGCTCCCACGTTGCTTCCTCAACGGTATGATTCTTCCAAAGGACCTTCACTATAGGGATACTCTTAGTTCTCAACTCCTTAACTTGGAATTCTAAGACTCTTAATGGCTCTTCAACATAAGACATGTCCGCTTGGACATCAACGGGGGGAGAACTCAAAATATGGGAGGGATCATGACAATACTTCCTCAACATAGAAACATGGAAAACATCATGGAGTAAGGAAAGAGACGGAGGTAATGCCAACCGGTAAGCCAAATCACCAATCTTCTCTAAGATCTCAAACGGACCAACGAACCTCGGAGCCAATTTACCCTTATTACCAAACCTTTTAATTCCCGTCCTCGGAGAGACCTTCAAGAACACAAAGTTACCAACCTCAAAAGATAAATCCCGTCTTCTATTGTCGGCGTAGCTTTTCTGTCTACTCTGAGCCATCTTCAATCTATCCTGAATCACCTTGATCTTCTCCGTAGAATCTCTAACCAAATCCGGGCCCCAAAGTCTCGCTTCACCAACCTCGTCCCAACACATCGGAGATCGACACTTCCTACCATACAACGCTTCATACGGAGCCATCTCAATGCTAGACTGATAACTGTTGTTGTAGGCAAACTCCACTAAAGGTAGATGATCCTCCCATGACAATTGGAAATCCATCACACAAGCCCGTAACATATCCTCAAGTATCTGAATAGTTCTCTCGGACTGACCGTCGGTTTGAGGATGAAACGCCGTACTGAAACACAATTTAGAACCCAAGGCTTCATGCAATGCTCTCCAAAATCTAGATGTAAACCTCGGATCTCTGTCGGAAACAATACTAACCGGAACCCCGTGAAGTCTCACAATCTCCTTCATATACAACTGAGCTAACTTCTCTAGCGAAAACTTGGTTGATACCGGAAGAAAATGAGCCGACTTCGTCAACCGATCCACAATAACCCAAATAGCATCCATCTTCTTCGCGGTAAGAGGCAAACCCGAAACAAAATCCATCGAGATCCCTTCCCATTTCCATTCCGGAATATCCAACGGTTGAAGTAGTCCCGCCGGTCTTTGATGTTCTGCCTTAATCTGTTGACAAGTCAAACACTTAGAAACATAATCCGCAATTTCCCTCTTCATACCATTCCACCAATACCCACGCTTCAAGTCTTGATACATTTTGGTACTACCCGGATGAATCGCAAACTTGGACTTATGGCCATCCTCTAAGACACGCCTCTTGATTTCCGGTGACGAAGGAACGCAAATTCTCCCTTGGAAGGTTAAAATCCCATCTTTATTCAACGCAAATTCTCCGGATTTCCCATCTTGCACTTGATCTAAAATTTTCTTCAACTCCGGATCACCTTGTTGAGCTTCCTTCAAATCTCCATACAATGTAGGAACGGCTCTAACATTCGCAATGATTACCTCACTCTTCAATTCTCGGGAACTCAAAGCTGTCACATACGCCTTTCGGCTAATCGCATCCGCCACTACATTGGCCTTCCCCGGATGATAAGAAATCACACAATCAAAATCCTTCAAAAACTCTAACCATCTTCTTTGCCGGTTGTTCAACTCCTTTTGGGTAAACAAGTATTTCAAACTCTTATGGTCGGTGAATATCTCAAATTTCGCCCCATAAAGGTAATGCTTCCACTTATGCAACGCAAATACAATCGCCGCCAATTCCATATCATGAGTAGGATAATTCTGTTCCGCCGGTGATAACTTCCTAGAGGCATACGCAATAACTTTCCCATTTTGCATTAGAACACAACCCAAACCCGCCTTCGAGGCATCACTATAGATCACAAAATTCTCACAACCATCCGGAAGGGTAAGAACAGGAGCCGTCGTCAATCTCTTCTTCAATTCATTAAAACTTTCTTCACACCTGGAATCCCATATGAATGATACATCTTTCTGAGTCAACCTAGTCAATGGAGTCGCAATCCGAGAAAACCCCTCAATGAACCTTCGGTAATACCCCGCCAAACCAAGGAAACTACGAACCTCAGTCACAGTCGAAGGTTGCTTCCAATTAACCACGGCTTCAATTTTCAAAGGGTCCACAGAGATTCCCGAACTTGACACTACATGCCCCAAGAAAGAAACCTGCCCAAGCCAAAACTCACACTTGCTGAACTTGGCATACAACTGCTTCTCACGAAGAACTGACAAAACAATCCTCAAATGATTTTCATGCTCTTCCCGGGACTTAGAATACACGAGGATGTCATCTATGAAGACCACCACAAAACTATCAAGTTAAGGATTGAAAACACGGTTCATCATATCCATAAACACAGCTGGAGCATTAGTCAACCCGAACGGCATCACAACAAACTCATAGTGACCATATCTAGTTCGGAAAGCTGTTTTGGCAATATCATCCGGCCTAATCTTCAACTGATGGTATCCGCTTCTCAAATCAAGTTTTGAGTAGATAACGGAACCTTGGAGTTGGTCAAATAAATCATATATATGCGGAAGAGGATACTTATTCTTTATAGTGGCTTGATTCAACAAACGATAATCTATACATAATCGTAAGGTACCATCCTTCTTCCTAACAAATAGAACCGGTGCTCCCCACGGAGGGCGAATAAAACCCCGGTCTAGCAATTCTTGCAATTGGACTTTCAACTCTTTTAACTCGGCCGGAGCCATTCTATAGGGTGCTTTAGAGATAGGGGCGGTACCGGGTACTAAGTCAATACAAAACTCTACCTCACGATCCGGAGGCATAGAGTACTCACTAGAAAACATGTCACTAAACTCATTCACAACCGGAACATGAGCTAACTCGGGCGACTTCTTATTGAAATCTACCACATAAGCCAAGTAACCCGCACACCCCTTAGATAGCATCTTTCTAGCTTTTAAGGCGGAAATAACATGTAAACCGAACATAGATTTATCCGCATCAAATATAAAAGTAGGCACATCAGGCATAGCAAATGAGACTCGTTTTCTACGACAGTCTACCACAGCATGACACTGACTCAACCAATCCATCCCAAGGATCACATCAAAATCACGGATTGGTAACTCGACCAAATCCACCGGCAATACATGCCCACATATAGTCACATCACAACCACGATATATCAGAGAAGATGCAAGGCACTCTCCCATAGGAGTAGAGACCTCTAACACATAAGGCATAGATTCAGGCAAAATATGCAATGAGAATGCAAAATGAGATGCCACAAATGAATGGGAAGACCCGGGATATATAAGAATGCGGGCCTTAACTCCTGAGACAGGAACTATACCTCTAATGACGGCATTAGGATCGACCTCTCCTCGACCCAAGGCAAACACTCGACCTTGGACTCTATCTTTGGGTTTCCCATCAACATCTCTCTTCACACTACTACCTTGTCCCCCTTGACCACTACCCGAAGCTTGCTTACTCTGCCACTTGGGACAATTCCTCCGGAAATGGCCTGTCGACCCACACTCCAAACACTTGCCTTGCTTGCTCCAACACTTGTCCTCTGAACGCCCTTGCCTCTTGCAATATCCACACAATGCCCCAGACTGACTCAGAGTCGAACGATTTGCTGGCGCCGTTACGCTTCCTCCTCGATTTGCTCTCGAAGTGAATGTCCTTGGCTGCCCTCTGTTCTGTCCCGAACCTTGACCTTGGAATCTATTTCTGTTTCCGCCTACATTTTTACCCTGATGCTCCTCTATGTCATTCTCAATCCGATACGCCATGTTCACAGCCGCTTGGAAGTTGGCGAAGTCATGAGTCAAAAGCTGCTTCTGGAACTCCACCCTTAAGCCTTTTACGAACCTGTAGATACGCCTTTCTTCATCCGGTACCAAATGAGGACAATATCTGGCTAACTCCGTAAACTTTGTTGAATACTGTGCTATAGACATTGACCCATGCTCCAATTTCAGAAACTCAACCTCTTTCTTATCTCTAGTCACCATCGGAACGAAGTGATCCCGGAACTTACGTGTGAAATTCTCCCAAGTTTGCGGTGTCAAATCCCGGTCCCAACCATCCTTCACTACCTGCCACTAGTGCTCCGTGGGTCCTTCCAACTTGAAAACGGCACATCTCACCTTTTCCGCATCCGAACTCTCCATAGCCAAGAAAATCTTATTCATTGCTTCAAGCCACCTTTCCGCCTTCACCGGATCCGGATCTCCGTTGAAGCTAGGAGGAGACATCTTCACGCACATCTCTAGACCATGGTGCCCTTGCCTACCTTCGGGTTGTTGTTGTCCCCTACCTTGATTCTGAGCTGTCATATTCTGAAGAAACACTCGGAACATATCCATCATTTCGGCATTCGGATTACCAACATTACCCAAAGCCCGATCCTGATCTCCATCATTTCCCGCCATTAGTACAAACTCCTGCATTAAACACTCGACGTCAGTTATCACACACTCTCACTCAGCTAGACTCTACCCGAGAACTCTAACCGAGCTCTGATACCAACTGTGAGGACCCCGACCCGGAACCTACACGTGTCCCGAGTTGGAGCGTCCCCAAACTAACCCCAAATATTGCTAAACTTTTAAAACTTGGATTTAACTTTCACATATAAACATCATTAACATTGTCATTTCAAAATAACTCCACTCCTCTCCACTTTGGAGGAGGAGTTGACCAACTTTGAAAACATTCCCTGTTTAGTTACAAAAGATGTTGGTTTTAACGTAGAAATGTAAAGTTTATAATTACAAACTCCTTAAAGGAATTATAACAAAATATATTTTCTACGCCAACCTAACGTACCCCGACAATACCCAAAAGCTCACTGCCAAACTCCTTTCCGCCCTTACTTGGTCGGTCCGCCTGTCTCGGGATCTAAAAACATTAAAGGGAGAGGGGTGAGAATAAATCTCAGCAAGCTATTATGGATGCAGCAATATGCCAAATAAATGCAACACATAACAAGTCGCACATAACACATTGGAAAAGCTGTAAACACATTCCATTACCTTGGTTTACCTTTTCCCGTCTGAACAATAGTCGTACAACATTGGGTATAGTAATACTCCAATCTTACAAAGAGCCGCTTAAGCAATACTCACATCTTATAAGACCCGTTTTCGAGGGAACCAAATAAGATAGTAGCAACTCTGTAAGGCTTTTGGCTCACTACGATGCTATACCCCGACTTGTGGCCGCGGGAGGGGACGGTCACGTATATAACATAATCCGATCACATTAGGTCACACTTCCATAATTGATCGTATTATGTTATACCCCCAACATCAGCTGATTAACAAATATCAAGCACATAATAGTTACTTGAAACATAATCCACAAAAAGGGATAACAATATAGCAACATGGTAAAATATACTCATGTCCAACCAATATCATAGTGCAACATTTATTCCACACTATGCATAATATAAACAATGTATATGAACTCAAGTAAGGCAAGGAAGTAGCATCAATCCATCCTACAAGGTCATTATACACTAATACATAGCCTCTATGAAGGCTCAAGTTCAACTTACTAATTGGGAGTCACAATCTATAAGTGACCAAACAAGATTGCTAAACAAATTCTGGTTCAGATTTGAAATTAGGTTTCTGGGGTCTTGGGCGACCGCCCATACCTCTTGGGCGACCGCCCAAGAGGGTTTTCAAAGGGAACCTAAGTTTCTGCTAAGGTGGGCGACCGCACACCCTAACATGGGCGACCGCCCAAGAAGCTTTCCTAAGGAGCCAAGGTTTCTGCCCACATGGGCGGCCGCTCAAGCTCCCATGGGCGACCGCCCAAGGGCTTTTTCCAGCAACCCAGATTTTCCAATTCCCCTTTTTACACTTTTCTTTTCCTTTTTAAATCTTCCTTCTACTCAAGAACACCAAAGAAATTTCTAGCCTTACCAAGTTCATCCTAAATCGTGCAAACCCAAAATAAAGTAATTCTAAATTATTTATCATTACCCATTGCACCCATTTTATACCCTCTAGATCATCTTCCAAGAACATTAACCTCAACCTAATCCATTTACCCATCATCCAACTCATATAAGGTTTCCAAGGCATAAAACAAACTTCATAAGAACAAAAATCACATTCAAGAGTTATGAACATTTAGGAGAAAGGAAATCATAACAACTCACCTAGCCAATACAAGATGAAATGAAGCTTTTCTAGGCTTGATCAACTCCTTGAGATGAACCACTCACAAAAGGACACTTGGATTTAAAAATGGACAAGAAATGATCTTGGTAGGAGTTTAAGAAATGGAGGCTTTCACAAAGGCTCTTTCCATGGAGAATGGTAAGAATGAAATGAGATGGACGAGGGAGGTGAATAGGGGAAGTATGGGAAGAGGAAGGAAGAAAGTATGGGAGTGTAAGAGAAGGTATGGTGTGCTTTGACTAGTGAGGGGGAAGGAGAGTAAATTAAGGAAATTGGTCCCCCTCCCCACCCTAACTTATAATTTCCAAGGCTTTCACCCAAAATACCAATTTATTCCCCTAATATTCCAAAGCATTTAAATTAACTCTCCTACTCAAGTATTTATTCAACATACTTTAATCCTCCTTCCACATTTTATTCATTTCCTATTATTATATTTTCCTTATCCTTTTATCTAATGCAAGAAATCAAGTATATAAAAATGAACACATAATAATAACAATAATATTAAAAGCACATAATATTATTCTAAAATTGTGCCTAGGGTTAGGGTCGTTACAATCCTCCCTCCCAAAAGAATAGTACTCCCTCCGTCCCACTTCAAATGAGCCATGGGATCTGTATCTGCGAGAAACGTGTTGGATCAATCTCTGTCCTATCAGCAAGATAGATCTCCTAGCTTTTGACCTGAAAACAGAATCCACGACTAACTTGTTGTCTTTAACTTATTTTATAAATGCTCTACAGAGTTCGATTTAATCTGGTCATCTTGATGGACTATTCTGCCTCTTAGTCACAAAATAATTTGTGGTCGGTTAACATGAATCCTCATATGTCATCGTGAAACTATAAAAAAGTAAAGTATCTTGAAACACCAAGCACTTGTGCCCTATAGAATAACTATCACGAGATTCAGTCAACAATGTCCTCTTTTATTTGGAATTTTTGGTTGTTAAGTTGTTGTGGTCTCAAAAAATGAATATGATAAGTGGGTTAGGATTTTCAATTTCAGTAACGGTTGCCAAAGGCATATACTCCCTCCGTCCCGTCCCATAACATATTGCAACATTTTGTTCCTAAACATGAATTAAGAAGAGAATATATATATATTTAAAAGTACTGTGAGTGGGAATGGGAGTGAATATGATAAGTGGGTTAGGATTTTCTAGTGGGTGTAAGTGCTCCAATTTGAGTTGTTAGTATTTTCATTAGGAAATTAACGAAAGTTATAACAATTACTAACATTCCTAACTTTTCTAACAAAGTAAGGGTAAAATGGGCATTGCCATTTAAAGTTAAACCAAGAAAAGAATCTCAAAAAGCAAAAGAAATTGGAAAAATCCGAATTAAGCAAGTTGAAAAACAGCAATCAGTTTGAATTTTCTGAAAATATTCCTCCTGTCCAACAGCCTGCACTGTAGCAGATGAACAGTGCACGCTGTCAAGACCCTCCGCGCGGATGAGTTTGCTTCTCACAGAGGGCTATAAATTGAGCCCTCCTCTCTCAGTTTACACAACACATTTTACACACAGAAGCTGTATTCTGGCAAAAAATAGAGAGAAAACAGTGGGAATCCTTAGATTGCCACCATTTTCTCTTGAATCTTTCCCAATTTAACTTCAAAAATTCTCAAATCACTCTTAAACACACCAAGCTCAAGCTTAAAACACTACTCAAGAGGAAGATTAGGGAGAAAACATAGAGGACTTAAGTGTTATCTACTTGTTTTCTCTTTGATCAACTCTATCATCAAACCCTAAACACATTCAAGCCTTGAATCCACCCAAACACAAATCCAAACACCAAATCTTGATACTCCTCAAGTCAAACACCAAATCTTGATACTCCTCAAGTCAAATTCCAAGCCTAGGAAGATAGGGTGTCACCATTGGTAAAGCCCTCCTTCTCTAAACCCTAAAACTCCCTTTTAACTTCTTGTTCATCTTGTTCTTCTTACTTTGATTTACTTTATGTCTAGTTTAACTTAAATCTTGACCTAAGATGGTCATCTTGAAGTTCATCTTCATGAATTACCATCTCAAATGGTCCACATTTTAAATCTCTAGTTGATTTTTCTCTTTAATTTCATCTCTACAAAATTCCCCTTCCCAAGCAAATGAAATGCTTAAGTCCTAATGTACCCCAAGGATGGTTTGATATAGTAGATCACCACTAAAATGTCTAGTGACTACTAATCAAAACCTAGGGAAATGGGGACAAGCATGGATGCAAAACCCCCTTTAAAATCATGTTTTTCCTTCTTGAGAAGTTGCTGTCCAGTAGCAATTTTCTAAGACCTCTGTCCATGGTCTAATTTTTTGGACATACAGAAACTTGGAATTTGGTGTTGACTACAAAACACTTTTTGTATCCAACATCCATAGATTTCCAGAAATATTTTTACTTTATTTTTTGGGTGAGTAAAACTCCCTTTTTCAAATTTTCTTTTAGAGGCCAGTTCATCAGCTTCTGGAAATCCAGATTTCATATCTGAGATTTCCAGAAGGTTTTGACCCCTCAAATCTTCTCCAAAATGGAAAATTCCTTCACACAAATATTATTTAAGGTGTTTGGAACAACTTTCATTCTCTGAGTTTATCCAGATTATGAAGTTTTAAGGCCCTTGAATCCATTTCAAAATCAAAGGTCCACTGCCTTTTTCATTCTGGCAGAAGTGACTCTCAACTTCAAAAGGTCTTTTGAGTACCAAATCTCAATCCAAAAATCTTTCAAAAAATCATGGGATCAGTTTAAAGTCTTAAAAAGACATCCCAATTTTTACTTTTCTGAGTTTCAACTTATTTTGGCCAAAACACAAACACACACACACACACACAAATGATTTTCAGCTTGGAAGACTCGTTTTACGAAGCATTCCGGGTGCACACTAACGTCCTTCCCGGCGTGTAACATGACATCCGAACCCAAATCTCTCATCTCGGGCATTTTTCAAAGTTTTGGCCCTTAAAACAAAAATGGCGTGGCGACTCCGTTTTCCGGTTTTATTTGGTTTTCAAAGAAACGCAAAAACCGAATTTTTCCCGCGAATGGCGACATCATCACAGTGGCGACTCTGTTGGGGATAAGTAAGCTTTTTCTAAAAAAAATAAATTGATATTTGGTATATTGGTGGAAACCATTAAACTTCCCGTTATCGCCTCCTAACACGAGTCGGGGATAAATTGTGGTTTAACAATCCCACGTACCGGTATCATTGTTTTCAAAAAAAAAAAAAAAAGCTTTTGAGGGTCAAGCTTCCGTCCCGGCATTAAAAATCATTTGTTGTGTGTGTTGATTTTTGCACATTTTCGTGTTGTTTTGGCCGCCTCGGAAAAAGTCAAAATTTTGACTGCCGGAATCATGTCCCTAACTATTGAAATTTTTGTGTTTATGTGCTTATGTGTGCATTTACTTTCAAAAAAAAAAAATTCAAAAAAAAAAAGAAATTTTCAAAAAAAAAAAAAAGAGTTTCGAAAAAAAAAAAATTTTCAAAAAAAAAAAAATCATGCATCAAACTTTTTAAGACACATGAAAAATTTCTATTTTACTCAGAAAAGGAAGATAGACTGCTTGCACACTGCGCGCACGTTGACCGTACACTGCACACTACGTCCCTAACCCGGGGAAATCCTTGTCGCGGCGCGTTTGGTCTTATTACGCCTCTCGGTGCAAGCACAGGACTACCCAAACATCCCATGGAGCCTCGTGTCGACCATGCACTTGTCCGTGACACACTTTGTCCGAGACCCGGTTGGTTTTTAGTTTGGTCTGTGTCATGCCCTGTCTGTGTATAGACCTTTCCTTTCAAGCCTTTGTCGGCTTACCGACTCGATATCTTTCGGGGACCCTAATCAGTCGAAGCTCTGCCGGTCTTCCGCCGCAGACTTTGACCAAGATATTGACCGGCGCCTTGACTTCGGCTCTGACTGGCACAAATTATACACTGACTCTCAGCATTGACACTGAGTCATCAAGGATTAATGATTATTCCATGCCTAATTACGGCTTAACTGACGACAAGTCAAGATCAATTGTGGACATTTATCAGTCCAAATCATGCCGACTTTACTGTCGAGCTCTCGGACATGATCTTGACTTTGACGTCAGCTTTGTCCGTAATTTACATCGAATGCTCGTTAAGACTCGATTACCCGCCAGACTTTTAGGATCATTTTTCTTTCGGTCGGTGGGACCCGCTTGCCCTATAGGACCCTCGCCCGGGGCTGTCCACCCTGGGAGGTCGAAATACAGGTGGAATACGAGGGGCTTATAGACGTAGTGACGGGGCCCACTGATCCAGGATCCAGAGTAGTTTGCGAAAAAGAAGAGCAATCTTTTCCAACCGATTAGGTTAATAAAACATGTTTTAAGTAAACGTGAACAAATAACTGCGTGTTGCATGAGCCCAAAGCCCAAACACTTACCCTCCTTCAATTCCCAGACATCTGAACCCTCGTACCTTTTCCCCCGCAGCTCCTCACAAAGGTTGGTTTCGGGCACCGGGTCACCGTTTGATCAGTTGGGAAGAGTCAAGCGCATCGTCAGCTTCACCATTTGTTCCGACTCCGGGTTTCGAATGTCCGCATCGCCCGGTAATGATGGGGACAATGTCACTCCGCCTCCCGGGACCCCTCGGACGTAACAACAGTGGAATCGGTTAGCGTAACGTATGAGAGTGCGACAAGAAGCACAGCTGAACAGCCTTATGGAGGCTATTAAGAGCCATGGATTGGCCGCCGCCTCAACCTGCATGGCACCTTCAGCTTGTGGCAGAAGAGGAAGACCTCAATCCCGCTCTTGGTCAACCCGACTACTCCAGGATGCCACCACCGACCTCTCACGATACTACCACCAGAGCCCATGCTTCTCGATCCCTGGGTCAGCCGGCTCCCCAACTGCAGACCACTGGACCCATGCAGCCTGACGGAACGAGCCAATTCCCAGTCCCTCAGTGGGGACAAAATCAGTACGGAATGTCTTCTCATGCTTGGGGCTACCCCGGAATGCCACAACAAATGGGGATCCCACCTCAGTTCGGAACCAATCAATCCGGACCTTCACAAAGAATGACCCACGGTTCGAAATGCCGCCACAGCCTGCAGTTCTCGGGGGCCACAGCCAGGAGCCCTCCTCGTAATGATGCTAGCTCAGCTGCCCCTCACACGGCTTCCACTCAGGGTTCAATGGGTTACCAAGCCCCCATCCCAGTTTCATCAGAATCACCAGGACCACAGTATCCTCTCGGTCATGCAATCTTGCCACAACCAGCCATGCAATTCAACAACCAGGGACAGCAGCCCGCACTCAAGCCTACTTTTGGGCCTCACCCCGGAAACTCAAGCTACCCGATTGAAAATCAACAGCAATCTGCAAGGTTCTATCCCTTCACTAATCCGGGCCAAGGACAGGTTTTCACCTACGCTCCGGGATATGGTATTCCTTCCACCAATGCCCCACCAACAGCTAGTCCTCTTCCTAGCTCAAATATCAGCTCAGGCATTCCCGCTCCACCTTTGGATCCCCATTTGGTCTGGTTTATGGAGCAACACAAGGAAATGAAAGCACAGATTGCTGAACTGACTGCCAAAAAGAGCACTGCTCTTCGGCCTACAGATCCCGACTCGATTGTCCCCCTGCCTCACAAGTTTGTGATGCCAAATCTCAAATTGTTTGATGGAAGTGCATGCCCTAAAACTCACTTGGACACCTATACTTTGGCAATGAAGGCTAAGGGATGCACAAACCAGCAGCTGGCCGATTACTTTAGTCTCTCTTTGAAATCAGGGGCTTTGAAATGGTTTTTCCGATTGCAGCCGGAAGCTAGGGCTACTTGGGAACAGATTACCAGTACTTTCACAAATAAGTATAAAGCCAATTTGGAATGGGAAACAAACAGAGTTGACCTGCAGACAACGATGCAGCGCCCTGATGAGAATATTGGGGATTTCTATAAAAGGTGGAACCTGAAGCTTAGTGAAATGGCCATTCCTCCCTCTGACAAAGAGCAGTTAGACATCTTCCAGTCATGCTTGAAGCCGCATTTGAGAGCTTCCCTCAGTCACTTCCCCTACGCTGACTTGCGTGCAATGGTTAATTCCGGGGCTAAGTTTGAAAAGGCTCACAATCAACAGCCGACTGCTGCACCTGCCTACAGTATCGGGCTCCTCCCTCCAACAATGCTCTCGCTCCCGCTAAAGGCAAAGAGGCGATCAGCTACGCAGGACAGGACTGTAACAATGCCACTTCCTTTGTTCCCAAGAAACCTGATGCATCCAGATCCCGGCTCCAAGACTTGAGAAACTTTGGGATGCCTTTGAGTGATATCTTCAGAGGTTTGGTAAAAGAAGGTTTACTCCAACCTTTAGATAATTATCAGCCCAGAAACCCCAATGCTCCTTTGGATACCTCCAAGCATTGTGCCTTTCATCAGTACCATGGGCACCTGACAGATGATTGCGTCCCCCTGAAGAAGGCTATCCAAAGTTTGATTGAACAAGGGAGGTTAGAAGTGCCTGAAGGGCCTAACACCATCAATAACCCATTCCCTAGAAATGACAACATGGGCATCAACATGGTCGAGTTTGGTGATTCAAGCCTTGTGGGCACAATGGAATTTGACTCGCCCCTTTGTGAGGTCAATGAACCAGCCATCGCAGGCAAGGAAAATGGTTAGATTGAGAAAGAAGAAGTCCTGATGGGAAGACCTGCAATAGCTCCCGCCTCCAGCATCGAAGAATAGATGCATGATCCAACAGCAAAGAGCAGCTAGACTAGGGGCTACCTATCTCTAAAATAGTCTTTTAGTCAACCTTCGTAGGTTCTAGTACTTTTCTTTCACCTAAGTCCGTCTCGGACACTTGTCGGTTTTGTCCACCTCGAATGTTGTGGAAAGAAGCTTAACTATCATTTAAAATTTTAATATATATAAGTCTTTTCTTCTTTTCTTACTAGACTCGAGACATCACTTGCACACCCACGTTACACCTGATTGAAATGGTTTTATCCTAGATGATCACTTGTCTTTGCTCAACCAATAATTCTTCGAAATGATTAATATTTAAACTAATCGGAGTGAGAAAATCAATTGATATCCTTCTCAAATTGGGGCTCACCAACTCCCCATCTTGCATCTCATATGCTCACATCTCTTTCCTCATCATCATCATCTCGCTGCTCGATGAATTTGCACGAATCTTTTCTCAAGTAAGCTTAATCAAACAATGAAGCCTTAACCTCGTTTAGGTCATCCGGTAGGGATTGCAGTTGAAGCCTTTCACCCATAGGAAAGCCATTACCTTACCCTCACCAAACAATATCCTTTCATTTCAAGATCGGCATGTTTTGAAACTCTATTTAGACATCACCTTTGCTCCTTATTGAGAGAAGTCCAAGCGACGCCAAAGAAGTTAGCTTCGAGAATCGGCAATGCATAAAATGTTCAAGTTGTGAAGAAAGGAAAGATAATCCTCAACTCCTCAAAGAGGCCTTCCAAATTCTCAAAAGAAGGATATAATTCCAAGCTCCTCGGGAAGCCTTCCAAAAAAAAAAAAGAAGAAAAGAAAGAAAAAGAAAAAGAAAAAAAAAGGGGGGCCCTTCAATGATAAAAAAAGGAGCCCAAATTCTCGCAAGTTCACAAAAGTTCTCGATAGCTTGGACTTCTTCTTATCATTACCTTAAACCAATCCCAAGCCATCCTCCCAATTTTAGAGGATACTCCCCTTACCATTACCCTTGCCCTTGGCCAAGTCAAAATCTGACCTCTCATTCTTAGAGGCAATTCATTCCCTTACCTTAGAAATTCCAAACACATCCCTGCAAGCCAACCTCTCATCTTTAGAGGTTCAGTCAGTAAAAGGCCTAGCCGACCTCTCATCTCAAGAGGTCATAATTCCCCAAATCACCCGATGGCCGATCGAAGCCCGGAAACCCAGCTGCAATTCCTATCGGATAGCAATTTCATCGTAAAATCTTCAAGATCTAAATCAAATTAATGCTTCATTGCTTGCTTAAAATTGGAATCTAATTCATCTTGGTTCAAAATCATCAATCAAAGATTGTGCAAATTCAAATCTGATGTGAGCATAATTCATTTCTACTCCACAAACACTTGCCGTGGATGTCCCACTGGGGCTTCGCATCCGCGTCTTTCATGAACACTCTAAGGGGATATGTTATTCAATCCTCCAAATCCTCAAAATCCCCAAAGGTCCTCAGATCCTCGAATTTCAACATTCGTTCTCTTTTCATTCGGGATAAGCCCGAACTACGGCGACCTGAGCTCTTCATAATGGAGGGAACGTAGGCAACCAGAAATGGTCCGGTCGAAATCACAAACAAATCTCAAAAAAAAAAATACGGTCTCATCAAGGATCGTCCCTATACACTTTCCGAGTTTGATTATCGATATCAGTTGGTTTTCTACTTGTGATTAATCAAAATATTTGTTCATATCAGATTTAGGGATTGAATAACCCGAACATTAACAAAGGGTTTTAAGCAGCCTTGTGATCATCATGAATAAGACAAGTTTTCAAGTGTCTCGACAAGTCTTCTCTTTCTACATCATAGGAAAATAGAGCCAAACACTGTCTTTCTGTCAGCCGGGGGCTTCCATACACTTTTCCACACCTTGTGATGCTTATACTCTCTCAAAAGAGTCAAACCTTAAGCGAGTGTGTATACACAAAATCGGGATTCATTCCCACTTTTCGAAAGATGTGCCCCTGCACGTAAACGTTTCTGAGTCTTGTCCAGTGACTGGTTGACTAAGGTCTGAAAAGATGGGTGCCTCCTCTGTAAGACTACTCTGAATTTCTTCACGCTGGGGCTTGTTAAGCGGTTCTCCCAGGTTCCCCTGTATCAGCACTTCAAGCTGGGGCTTCTATAGTCATCTTTGGGTCCACATTGGGTTCTTCACTACGAGATAGCTTCGCCAAGTCGCTTCTTCAAAATCTAGACTTTGCCTACTCAGGATTCGGGGGCTTTGTCAAGCTGGTCTTTTGGACCTGAATTTTTTCAAGTCACAAGAAAGGTCTAGTCACATTAGCAACGAGATTTTCAGCTTCAAAACTTGGTACATAGCAGCTTCCCGTAGCATCGGAATTTAAGATTTGGGTTTCTCCCTGCATTAGAAATTTCATCAAAATATTCTCCGAACAAGGTTTCGGCCGAAGTCACAGCTCACCCAAAGGAAAGAAGCTTCACTCATATCAACGTGCCTTAGAGCCTGTCAGCATCAGCTTCAAATGACCAAGATTGAGAGGGAAAATTCCAATCAAGACCCGGGATCCGAATCCAATCTCATCAAGATTGAGGTCCATGCGATACTGTTAACAAAGCCTCATCAACAACCACTGTTTAAATCGCGATCGAGGGCTCTCACCTCCCCCACTTGCTCAAAAGCTGTTCCAAGCAGTCTCTAGACACATACATCCCAATGCATCCCCTCTCATCATCATGCATCCCCACAAAAATCTCCCCTGGGTTCATGTAGCATGCACAAAACTTGAATCAATAGGAAAAATCCTAAGTGATTGAAGATCATAAATCATAATTTCCCTGCCAAAATCTTAGGCTAAGAGCATCTTCGAAAGCAAGTAAATGCATCATCTTATAATCATTTTTGGCTCTATGCATGCATCTGTCATCATGAATGTCATATATGCATCTTCCTCTTCACTAACGAATGCAGGAATTCAAACGTGAAATCAAATCCCCATTTTCGGCAAGGATGATCTTCACCAAAGACGACATCCAATGTCCACAAATGGGTGAAAACAGCCCCCAATGAAGACCACCTTCAGTGTCTACCGTTCGGTCAGAGACGCCAAGTTCTCAAATACGACACCAAGTTCTCCAAATGCAAGTCGGTCAGAGACGCCAAGTGCTCAAAATATAAATCGGTCAGAGACGCCAAGTTCTCAAATACAGATCGGTCAGAGATGCCAAGTTCTCAAATACAGTTCGGTCAGGGACGCCAAGTTCTCAAATGCAAATTGGTCAGAGACGCCAAGTTCTCAAATGCAAGTCGGTCAGATACGCCAAGTGCTCAAAATATAAATCGGTCAGAGACGCCAAGTTCTCAAATACAGTTCGGTCAGGGACGTCAAGTTCTCAAATACAATTCGGTCAGAGACGCCAAGTGCTCAAAATATAAATCGGTCAGTGATGCCAAATTCTCAAATGCAAATCGGTCAGAGACGCCAAGTTCTCAAATGCAAGTCGGTCAGAGACGCCAAGTGCTCAAAATATAAATCGGTCAGGGATGCCAAATTCTCAAATACAGTTCGGTCAGGGATGCCAAGTTCTCAAATACAAATCGGTCAGAGACGCCAAGTTCTCAAATGCAAATCGGTCAGAGACGCCAAGTTCTCAAATACAATTCGGTCAGAGATGCCAAGTTCTCAAAATACAAATCGGTCGGAGACGCCAAGTTCTCAAATGCAAATCGGTCAGAGACACAAAGTTCTCAAAAGCAAGAAGTCCCAATATGAGACACAAAGTTCTCAAAAGCAAGTAATAATAAACACTATTATTATTACTGTAGTACTTACAAAAGGACATAGTACAATCCTTTAATGTACACACTAATAACTAAGTTGCAACTCACAAAGAGAAGCCTCACAGCTCACGACTCTCTTTCACTTTGACCGATCACTCACCCAAACACTCTTGGACTAGACTCACACCAGAATGAAAACCACAAAAGCCCTCACCTCTATTTATAGTTGTACTAAGTCTGTTATGTAAAATGTAGAGATCTCTAGATTCTTCTATAGTTGCCGCATCTACTTGAGCCAGTGAGAAGCTTCCAGATTATTTCTTGATTCTTCATTTATGTCGTGTTAATTCCAGTGGCTTCCTTGCTCTTTATCCATGGCGGTGATTTTCCATAACCATCTAGAAGAGGAGAGAGGTGGTGGTGATTGTTGGAAAAATATGTGTTTTGAAGGAAATAATGTGTTATTTTCTTAATTAGTTATTTGTCAAAATGACAAATTGATTGTTGGATTGTGTTCTACTCCATGAGTACATTCAAATCATATATTCTTTTGTCCAAAATGGTTGAGAAATGAATGAGATATTAAGGCTCAAAGTAAATGGGTTGGAAAGGGGAAATGTGGTTATCCCACATTGGAAAAAGATGGAAAAATGGATTAGTTTATATACTCCTACACTTTAGTAGGGAGTAAGATTGTGGTACATAGAGGCTCTCTCTCGCGCACAAGTGCACAGGGGGGTGCAAATCATGGACCGGAATAGGCTTCGGGCTACCGAACTCATGTATGCGCGTCCTGCGGACACAAATGTAGCTCCGAAATAGCCTGTCCGTGCGAGCCCACTTTTTGCATTTTTTTTCAAACCCACGAGGCTGCCAATGAGGCGGACGCATGGACCTGACCCATGCGGACGCCGCCTGGAATGCAGACCAGGCTGCTCAGGCGAGGCAGTAGGTGATGCCCCGTTTGAGCACCTACGAGGCGGGCGCCTGGGTGGGAGGGTGGGTTCGAGGCAGGCGCCTCGTTCCCAGCAGCTGAATACACTGAAACTGTTCCAACGCCAGAAACGTGCCTAAATGCTGTGTAACTGCCGCAGGGAATTCAAAAGGCTATTGATTGTGTAAATAATGGCATTGATGAAGAAAATTAAAATTTTGTTTTAATTTTTTGGGCTGTTTTTCCTTTGGGAAATATATAAATTGAAAGACACAACAACAACAAGAGACACAGAATTTCCAGAATCTCTCTACTATCAAATTCGTTGCATATTGATAATCTTTCTTTGGCCTCCTGCATATTTCATTGTGGTGATAATGTCCAAGCATTTGACTTCAGTTCGCCGGAGGTATTATTGTGCAACCACCGTCCGGTCAATCCGTTTCATCCTGGGAGGCAATCGTTCCATTAAATCTCAAGCACAACGTGGTGAGGGGGCGAAATTTGTCTTAAGGAGAGTGTGATCTCACACGACTCGGACAGCAACAAATCCTTTTCCTTATCTTTTCTTTTTTGTATTTCTGTTTTATTTAGTTTTCTGTAATTTCCAATTATTTGTAATAGGTATTCCAACAATCTTAAGACAAATTTCTGTCTCTTCGTTGGAAGAAAACTTTTTAAAACAGTGAACTAAAATTGTTTGTTTTGTTTCAGATTGCTACTGAATCGAACACCATGGGAACCAATGCTGGGAACAATTCCGGGAATCCTCGTGTGGAGGAAGCGCTTCGATTGGAAACCAACCCTCAATGGGTGGTTGTCCAAACGGTTTCGAACCACCATGGTGAGAAACCGGAAAAGTTTGTTGGCCAAGACTTTAAACGTTGGCAACAAAATATGCTCTTTTATTTGACTACCTTGAACTTGGCGAGATTTCTTAAGGAAGATCCGCCACAGTTGGGTGAGAATGAGACGGATGTGCAAGCCATCTCGGCTCTTGATGCTTGGAAGCATTCGGAGTTTCTTTGCAGAAATTACATCCTCAATGGATTGTCGGATACGCTATACAATGTGTATAGTGTTAAGAAAACTGCAAAGGAACTATGAGAGTCCTTGGAATATAAGTATAAGATCGATGACGCGAGCACAAAGAAATTCATTGTGGGGCGTTTTCTCGATTACAAAATGATGGACTCTAAAACTGTTAAAAGTCAAGTGGAAGAGTTACAAATAATAATTCATGAAATTCATGCCGAGGGAATGGTAATTAGTGAAAGCTTTCAAGTGGCGGCAATAATTGAAAAGTTGCCTCCCGCTTGGAAAGATTTCAAAAATTACCTTCAACATAAACAAAAGGAAATGAATGTTGAAGCGCTTTCTATTCATCTTCGAATTGAGGAAGAGAATAGGATTGCGAAAAAGAAGTTGAATAATCTTCTTGTGGCGAAAGCCAATGTGGTGGAGCATGTTGATAGCTCCAAGGCCAATGGCAAGGCCAAAGGCAAGTTTGTGCCCAGAAAAGGTTCGAGTTTGAAACCAAAGGGAGGAATCTCCAAGAAAAAGTTCGGTGGAACTTGCTACAATTGTGGTATTGTGGGCCACAAGTCTTTCGAGTGCAGAAAGCCAAAAAAGCAAGCTAACATGGTTGATGTCATCTAGAATGAAGTTTCCGATATGCATTTGGCGACGGTAATTTCCGAGGTGAATTTGGTAGGTTCAAACCCAAATCAGTGGTGGATTGACACCGGTGCTACTAGGCATGTTTGTTCCAACAAGGAAATGTTTAGTAGTTTTGAAGCCCTTGAAAATGGTGAGAAATTGTTCATGAGAAATTCGGCCACGTCCGATGTGAAAGGTCAAGGAAAGGTGATGCTCAAGTTGACTTCCGGGAAAGAGTTGACTCTCAACAATGTGCTCTATGTGCCCGAAATCCGGAAAAATTTGGTGTCCGGATCGCTTTTGATTAAGCATGGTTTTCGTGTTGTGTTTGAATCTGATATGGTTACTTTGTCTAAAAGTGGAATGTTTGTAGGCAAGGGTTATGTTTGTGATGGTATGTTTAAGCTTAGTGCTATGGTTGTAAAAAGCAATGTAATGGCTAATAAGCCTAAGATGAATGAAATGAATAATTCTTCCATTTACTTGCTTGAGTCTTCCAATTTGTGGCATGGTAGACTAGGACATGTTAATTATGATACTATACGTAGATTAATTAACATGAATTGCATACCAAAATGTTAAATAGACTACAAACATAAATGTGAAACTTGTGTAGAGGCAAAGTTTACAAAACCTCCGTTCCATTCCGTTGTTAGAAATAATGAACCACTTGAGTTGGTTCATACGGATTTATGTGACTTCAAGTCAACACAAACACGAGGGCAATAAGTACTTTATGACTTTTGTTGATGATAGCACAAAATATTGTTATGTGTATCTTCTCAAAAGTAAAGATGAGGCTATAGAGAAATTTGTTCTCTATAAAAGTGAAGTTGAAAATCAACTCAACCGGAAAATAAAAGTCAAAAGAAGTGATCGTGGTGGTGAGTATGAATTCCCTTTTGAAGGTATTTGTGCTCAACATGGAATAAAACATGTAACAACACCACCATACACACCACAATCCAATGGAGTTGCCGAGCGCAAAAATCGGACTTTAAAAGACATGATGAATGCCATGTTAATAAGTTCGGGGTTACCGGATAACATGTGGGGAGAGACCGTCTTGTCGGCGAACTATGTGTTAAATAAAATGCCCCGAAAGAAAATAAATAAGAGCCCCTATGAATTGTGGCATGGAAGAGTGCCATTATACCAATACATGCGAATGTGGGGGTGTCTTGCAAAGGTTTCAATACCACCTCCCAAAAAGGTGAAAATCGGACCTAAACTATTGTATGCATATTTATTGGGTATGCTCACAATAGTAGTGCTTATAAGTTTCTTGTGCATGAATCAAAAATTCAAGATATACACAAGAATACTCTAATGGAGTCAAGAAATGCTTCTTTCTTTGAAAATGTGTTTCCGTGCAAAAGAGATGAGGCAAGTTCATCTAAAAGGAGACATGATTCAATAGAAGAAGAAGAAGTAGAAGGAAGAAATCATCATGATGAAAATGATGAAACGGAGGTAGAACCTCGACGGAGCAAACGAGGTAGGGAAGAAAAATCTTTTGGCCCAGATTTTCTAACCTATATGCTTGAAAGTGAACCACAAAGTTATAAAGAGGCCGTGAGCTCTTCGGAAGGACCTTTGTGGAAAGAGGCCATTAAAAGTGAGATTGATTCCATTTTACAAAATCACACTTGGGAATTAGTGGATCTTCCTCCGGGAAGCAAACCACTAGGATATAGGTGGATTTTTAAAAGGAAAATGAAGACGGATGGAACAATTGACAAGTATAAGGCAAGACTTGTAATTAAAGGTTACAAGCAAAAGGAAGGCCTTGATTACTTTGATACATATTCTCCGGTTACGAGAATAACATCCATAAGAATTGTACTTGCGATAGCCGCATTGCGAAATCTTGAAGTACATAAAATGGATGTTAAAACAGCCTTTCTAAATGGGGATTTAGAAGAGGAAATTTACATGGAGCAACCCGAAGGATTTTCTGCGCCGGGGCAAGAAAATAAAGTGTGCAAATTAGTAAAGTCATTGTATGGCTTGAAATAAGCACCAAAACAATGGCATCAAAAGTTTGATCAAGCCATGATGGAAAGTGGATTTAAAATAAATGAATGTGATAAATGTATTTATGTTAGAGACACGGGAAATGGCTACGTCATTGTGTGTCTTTATGTAAATGACATGCTTATCATAGGAAGCTGTGATAAAATGATAAAGTCCACTAAAGACATGTTGAACTCAAAGTTTGACATGAAAGACATGGGGTTAGCCGATGTAATCCTTGGCGTGAAAATTTCAAGAATATCAAATGGACTTGCTTTAAGCCAGTCACATTATGTGGATAAGATTCTTGAGAAATTCAGCAAGGGTGATTTAGCTATTGCTAGAACCCCAATAGACATGAGTCAACATCTATCAAAGAATAGAGGTGACGCAGTTTCTCAAGTTGAATACTCGAGAATCATTGGAAGTCTAATGTACTTGATGAGTTGTACTACACCAGATATTGCTTACACGGTTAGAAAATTGAGTCGGTATACAAGTAATCCTGGAGCGGAACATTGGAATGGTATAGTGAGAGTACTAAGGTACTTAAGATATACTCGAGATTATGCTTTACACTATACTAGACATCCAGCGGTAATTGAAGGATATAGCGATACTAATTGGATATCCGATATAAAAGACTCAAGGTCTATGAGCGAATTTGTATTCACATTAGCAGGAGCAGCTATATCATGGAAATCTTCTAAACAAACGGTTATAGCTAGATCCACAATGGAATCTGAGTTTATAGCGTTAGATAAATGTGGTGAAGAAGCCGAATGGCTATGCCAATTTATAGAAGATATTCCAAGATGGACAAAGCCCGTGACATCAATATGTATACATTGTGATAGCCAATCAGCGATTGGAAGGGCACACAATCATATGTATAATGGTAAGTCTAGACACATTCGTCGAAGACATAATACCATTAGACAACTTGTAACGACCCGAGATTTCCACAACAATAATAATAATAATTCTCCAATATAAATAATAATTCAAAACCAAATAACGGTAACTAAAATCCAACAAAATCTTTAAAGTCTTACAACCTCTCAAATAACTGAACTAACTGATTAAAGAGTCTAAAATGAAAATAAACTAAACCGATCCTTGAACTCCTTATGAATTTCTCCCGAACCGTTTCACATTCTTCCTATATGAAATCTGGAAGAAAAGAAGATGAAAGGGTGAGCGAACAATGCCCAGTAAGTTCATATACAACCCCTCCGGTTACTAAGGAGGAGTTGCCACTGAAGGAATATCAAACGATACAAATTTCAATATAACAATCGAAGACATAACGTAACACAAATTCGAAATAGTTATTTACCAAATTTCAAACCAAATGTCTTTCAAAATCTCAACGGTTTCACAAACTGAGTTGAGAAATATTTTGGAGTTTCAAATGAAGACAAAATCGATTCAAATTGACTCGAATGATTTACTTTATTAAAACCGCCCCATACCAGTTTAACTACCTAAACCATTCACGAGATTATAAGAAAATTCAAAGGATCGATAAGCTTGAACAAAGTTGACTTTCGAATGATCTAGTTATCTACAAGCTGTCCCATACCCAGTGTGGATAATCAAATCATTGCAGAGACATCATGATCACATAAGTGGTCCATTGACCTTATCAAACCAAAATCCCATAAAGGAAACAAAATTGACTCTGAGAGTCCTAAACAAAGGTATCCAGAACACCCCACCACTAATTTGAAGCGGTGTACTAAGTTTGCCCGAAGGCCAAATATCAAATATACCCCGCCAAGGCGGGTTGTCTAACTTAGTGATCATTAATGGAACACAAAATCATATCATATCAAAACTCATTTTAATACAAAATATGAACTTTCTCAAGGACAATAAAATTTACGTATTTACGAAATCAAAAAATGATTCAGCAAACGAACAACAAAAGATTTAGCAAATAACGGTAACCGAGGGAGTCAAAACAAATACTGACGTGAGGTCAGCTTTTACGTATCAATGAAACGTACATCGCCAAGAAATATGCGAAAGCCTAAATAATGAAACGGAGCGGAAATCAATTACTTAAAGATGTATAATCCCTTACCTTAGTTTTTGTTGTATTTCACAATTTGTCCGAACGCGTACAAGCCCACTCAATCTCCTTTGCCAAAATCTAAAGTTGAACAAGTAAAGTAAATAAAATGATTCCGTATTCAACAATTTAACTTGGATGAATATAGCTCAAATGATTTTCTCTTTTCAACCGAGGTGTCCCTTCACGTCCTTCACGTCAATTTCCTAGGCCTACTTAGAAAGGGACATCACCCTAGTTATTTAATCCCAAAACAAATCAAAACAATATAATGAACTTACCTTTTCTTCTTTCTTTCTCTCTTTCCAATGCACAACAACTTGTCAACTTTTTACTCTTTCATTATTTGTGAACCAAAACTCATTTGATATATATACTCCCTCTATTCAGAAACGGCTGACCTTTGCTATCCCATTTAATTACACCAATTAAAGGTTTGCTATTCCATTTAATTACACTAATTAAAGGCTGGCCCATAATATTCTTCAATTGTGTAACCTCCAAATAATGTCATAAAAAAACCCATAGATTATCTCGTTTTATTACAATTGACGATTCTAAATTTATTTAAATATTATTTTTATTTATTTTATTATTTATTTACTTATTTATTTTATGGATATTACATACTTACCCACTTAAAGAAAGTTTGGTCCCCAAACTTAACGTACCTGTTACTGCCCACTTTGCATCTTCATCATCTCTGGCTTTCATAGTATAGACTCTTCCTGTACGCTTTGAATTTGAGTCGTCCTTGTTGTCCTTACCCTTGTTCTCACGATCCTTTGTGAACCTCTCTTAAAGTGTTTCAGGGCAATCCTTAATCATATGTCCGGTCTTCCCACAGTTGAAACACGCCTTTAAGATTCTATAACAACGTTGGGTTTCATGATTACCCCCACACTCACGACACTTGGCACCATCAGCACGTTGTGTCACCTGTTTCTTTGCCTGACTTCCTGAATCATTATTATCGTGAAAACTTGATTGTCTGTCTCGCTTTTTATGCTTGTCATCCCAATCTGCCTGCACTTTGATAAGACCTCTTTCCACTAGTAACGCCTTGTTTACCACGTCCTTATATGTCTTAAGCTCAAATGGTACCACACCCTCTTGATCGCAGGCCTTAACCCCTCTTCAAACCTACGCACGCGATTTTCTTCAGTTGCCACGTAAGTAGGGGCAAACTTGGCAAGACGTGCAAATTCAGCCTCATACTCAGACACCGTCTTGTCCTTCTGAACTAGCTTAATAAAGTCATTTTCTCTCTGAATTTGCTCACTCCTAGGAAAATACTTCTCATAAAAGGACACCTTTAAATCCTCCCAAGTAAACAAAAACTCGTCATTCTGATGTTTGCGCTTCTCCATAAGCCACCAATCATAGGCCCCCTCCTTCAACATGAAAGTGGCACACGACACCTTGATACTCTCACGGCCAAAATGCATCCCCTCAAATGTCTTTTCCATTTCTTGCACCCAATCCTCCGCCGCTATCGGTCCCCCAATACCACTAAAGGTTGCGCTAGTATGCTTTTTAAGTCACGCTAAATCACTACTCTGCCTAGGTGGGACACCACCAACTTTATTCTTCTTCTTTGAACACATTGTTGCTTTGGATTAATCCTGTAAGTGCTTGCAACAAGGGAACTAATTCGCCACCGGCGCTCAAGTCTTTGCACTCCCTGACCATTACCCCCATTAGCTTGATTACCATCCTGAGCATTTTGGGTATTCTCAACCCTATGATTAGAACTATTCTCAGTTGAAACCTCATGGTTATTATTCTCAACATGATCCTTTTCCCTCACATCATTAGTCGACTCGTTGTCGACCTCTCCGGTTTTGGATCCTTGCACTCACTCTTCTTTTCGCCATTAACCTAAAATGGCAAAAGGGAAAATAGTCATAATTCCAAATAGATAAGCTTTTGACATTCTAGGAAATAAAACATTATCAACTTTCATAATTCGATAAAGCAGCTAATCTTATCATAACAATCTACACTAAACACTCCAAGAATGACACTGAAGTCAAACCTAAGACTCAGATCAAACTTATTCTCACACATCCTAAACTCCCAAAGATCTAAAGCCAAAGCTCGATACCAATTGTAACGATCCAAGAGATTTCCACAACAATAATAATAATAATTCTCCAATATAAATAATAATTCAAAACCAAATAACGGTAACTAAAATCCAACAAAATCTTTAAAGTCTTACAACCTCTCAAATAAATTGAACTAAGCGATTAAAGAGTCTAAAATGAAAATAAACTAAACCGATCCTTGAACTCCTTATGAATTTCTCCCGAAGGGTTTCACATTCTTCCTATATGAAATCTGGAAGAAAAGAAGATGAAAGGGTGAGCGAACAATGCTTGATAAGTTCATATACAACCCCTCAGGTTACTAAGGAGGAGTTGCCACGAAGGAATATCAAACGATACAAATTTCAATATAACAATCGAAGACATAACGTAACACAAATTCGAAATAGTTATTTACCAAATCTCAAACCAAATGTCTTTCAAAATCTCAACGGTTTCACAACCGAGTTGAGAAATATTTTGGAGTTTCAAATGAAGACAAAATCGATTCAAATTGACTCGAATGATTTACTTTATTAAATCGTCCCATACCGGTTTTAACTACCTAAACCATTCACGATTATAAGAAAATTCAAAGGTACGATAAGCCGAACAAAGTTGACTTCGAATGATCTAGTTATCTACAAGCTGTCCCATACCAAATTTGTGGATAATCAAATCATTCACAGACATCATGATCACATAAGTGGTCCACTGACCTTATCAAACCAAAATCCCATAAAGGGAACAAAATTGACTCAGAGTCCTAAACGAGTGTATCAGAAACACCCCGCCACTAATTTGAAGCGGTGAACTAAGTTTGCCCGAAGGCCAAATATCAAATATACCCCGCCGAAGCAAGTTATCTAACTTAGTGATCATTGATGGAACACAAAATCATATCATATCAAAACTCATTTTAATACAAAATATGAACTTTCTCAAGGACAATAAAATTTACGTATTTACGAAATCAAAAAATGATTCAGCAAACGAACAACAAAAGATTTAGCAAATAACGGTAACCGAGGGAGTCAAAACAAATGCGACGTGAGGTCGGCTTTTACGTATCAAGGGAACGTACATCGCCAAGAAATATGCGAAAGCCTAAATAATGAAACGGAGCGGAAATCAATTACTTAAAGATGTATAATCCCTTACCTTAGTTTTTGTTGTATTTGGCAATTAGTCCGAACGCGTACAAGCCCACTCAATCTCCTTTGCCAAAATCTAAAGTTGAACAGTAAAGTAAATAAAATGATTCCGTATTCAACAATTTAACTTGGATGAATATAGCTCAAATGATTTTCTCTTTTCAACCGAGGTGTCCCTTCACGTCAATTTCCTAGGCCTACTTAGAAAGGGACATCACCCTAGTTATTTAATCCCAAAACAAATCAAAACAATATAATGAACTTACCTTTTCTTCTTTCTTTCTCTCTTTCCATATGCACAACAACTTGTCAACTTTTTACTCTTTCATTATTTTTGAACCAAAACTCATTTGATATATATACTCCTCTATTCGAAGCTTGGTGACCTTTTGCTATCCCATTTAATTACACCAATTAAAGGTTTGCTATCCCATTTAATTACACTAATTAAAAGGGCCGGCCCATAATATTCTTCAATTGTGTAACCTCCAAATAATGTCATAAAAAACCCATAGATTATCTCGTTTTATTACAATTGACGGTTCTAAATTTATTTAAATATTATTTTTATTTATTTATTTATTTATTTATTTTATTATTTATTTATTTATTTCTTTATTTTATGGATATTACACAACTACTCTAATGACACAATATCCATTGACTATGTTAAGTCGAAAGGAAAATTTAGCGGATCCAGATTAACCAAAGGGTTAAATAGAGAGTTAGTTGAAAGCTCGACGAGGGGAAATGGGACTTAAGCCTGCGAAAAGTTAAACACGGCGGAAAACCCAATCCTAGATGATTTGGAGATCCCAAGAACTAGATTCAATGGAACCACCTAACTGTTAAAAGACTTGTAAGCGTCACTTTGTGGGGAATCAACCCCAAGTCCATTCCTATTAGTGACATCCCGAAAGGACAAGGATAAGCCTATGGCTTTTAATGATTCTTACGCGTCGAAAATTCGGCGGGGTAATCTGAGTTACCTTTAAGAAATCACCTATGTGAGAGAGAAGTGGGGGCCGGTTCGAGGAGAATTGTGTGAGACTCAATTCTTAGACCCTCTCGCGAGAACCGGGCGTATGTTCGGGGCCATCATTGAACATAGCTATGAGAATTGAAGTATGTTAGGACGATACTTGTGTCAAGCATATGATCGGCTACACAAAAAGCATAACGTTTCAAGGACATGGTGTCTATCGATTTGGGAGTAAGAGTAAATATGCTTGTAGGAGCGAAGATTCAATGGGCATTCCCACATCTTCGTATGCAAGTTTTCGTCTGCAATCGGACTTTATCACCATTTCCTCATTATTCCTTCAATGTGGGGATTGTTGGAAAAATATGTGTTTTGAAGGAAATAATGTGTTATTTTCTTAATTAGTTATTTGTCAAAATGACAAATTGATTGTTGGATTGTGTTCTACTCTTTATGAGTACATTGAAATCATATATTCATTTGTCCAAAATGGTTGAGAAATGAATGAGATATTAAGGCTCAAAGTAAATGGGTTGGAAAGGGAAATGTTGTTATCCCACATTGGAAAAAAAGATGGAAAAGTGGCTTAGTTTATATACTCCTACACATTAGTAGGGAGTAAGATTGTGGTACATAGAGGCTCTCTCTCGCGCACAGTGCGCGGGGGAAGAGAGTGCAAATCATGGACCGAAATAGGTTTCGGGCTACCGAACTCATGTGCATGCGCGTCTGCGAACACGAATGTAGCTCCGAAATAGCATGTCCGTGCGAGCCCACTTTTTGCATTTTTTTTTCAAACCCACGAGGCTGCCAATGAGGCGGATGTATGGACCTGACCCATGCGGACGCCTGTAATGCGAACCAAGAGGCGCTTCAGATTGAACGAGGCGGCGGGCGCACAGGCGTCTCATGCGGCTGCACTGACGCTGATAGAGTGATGCCCGTTTGAGCACCTACGAGGCGGGCGCCTCGTTCAGTGGTGAATACACTTTGAAGCTTGTTCCAACGCCGAACGTGCCTAAATCTTTGTGTAGCGCCGCGAGGGAATTCAAAAGGCTATTGATTGTATAAATAATGGCATTGATGAAGAAAATTAAAACTTTGTTTTAATTTTTTGGGCGATTTTTCCTTTGGGAAATATATAAATTGAAAGACACAAGCAACAACAAGAGACACAAGATTTCCAGAATCTCTCTACTATCAAATTCGTTGCATATTGATTATCTTTCTTTGGCCTCCTGCATGTTTCATTGTGGTGATAAACTCCAAGCATTTGACTTCAGTTCGCCGGAGGTATTATTGTGCAACCACCGTCAGATCAATCCGTTTCATCTGGGAGGCATTCGTTTCTTGCCATAGGCTTCTTACATGAAGACACCATACACACATACACATCATACATATATAAATCCACTTTAATCGCATATATGTATTTGTATGTTTTATATCAATTGGATAATTTTATTCGAGAGAACATAAAAACTCAAGTTTTGTTAGATCATATGTAGCTTCTGCAATTTCTGTGTCATGACAATTATGTATATTGTTTTATATCTTATGGAACGTATGAAGGAGAATATGTGCTTCTCATTATGCTCATCTAAAGCCAGTCTTATGTCCATGGCAATGTAGGTGATAGAAGTACATCCTCGGGGCGTGAAGAGAAGCGGGGAGACTTCAAAGTACGGCTCGGGACTTGATATACGTGAAAAGAGCGGGATCCTCTTAACTCTGGTTTGTTACGGAAGTTCGTTTACTACTAGCTCTGTTAGATTTACGCACCGGGCATGAAAGCAGGCTGTGTTTTTCGGTGTTATCTATTCGCGAAGTGCCCAGTAAAAAGAGTCCGAGAAACTATGCTCATAGGAAAATTATCGTATGAATCTTGGGTAAACAGACCATGAGCCCTCTGTTTTTTCAATTGTTTAATTTTCAGTGTTTCATTTGAATTCCGAGGATGCAAGGATTTTTGACAAGAGAAGCTTCTATTTGAATCTTCTCCGGGTCTAGGTGGGTTATGGCTTTTACGTGGGCCCGAAGTTTGAGTTCTTTACGTTGGTGATTTTAGTATCATCAACTTACTTTATTGTAATGGTGATTTACTAAGAGATCAATGTGATTCGTATTAGACTTGGATACGAGTAAGGGAAAGTGTGGAGTACACGCTCGTTTGAGCTAAACGAAGTCAACCCAGATAAAGAAGTAAAAGTTAAAGGGTAGCACATTTCTTTGATGTGCTCGGCCGAGCGAGCTTAGCGAGATTGGCCAAGTTTGGAGGTGTCTTGCTCGGCCGAGGCATGTGACTTGCTCGGCCGAGCAGTATGAACTCTGCGGAGTGCGGTTCATAAGACACGGCCCGTGCGGCTTAGCGAGAATTTCACTAGACATGTGTGCTCGGCCAAGCGAGTCCACTTGACTCGGCCGAGCGGTTCTGAGCAGTGCCTTTTCAAAATGAAAAGACACATTGCTTAGCTAAAGTCATGTCTTTTGATTGTACCATTTAACTAATACCTCTCCATACGTATATATACGAGGATTGATCTCGATTGTAAACACACATAGAAAAACACAAGTGATACGACAATAACGAAAGCAAACAATTCTCTAGTTTTAGATTTGTTCTCTTTGCCTAGAAACAAATTGCGTGATTGTCTTATCCCAATAAAGATTTTGTGTAACCCGGGCATTAAGGGTCGAAATACTTTATTCGAAAAGTGGATTATACACGATTCAATCACATATCCGGCCTCAGTATCAAGATTAAGACCCCATTTTCCCCTACAATCGAATAAAGTATTTGGTGATATGGAAGTACTTTGAAGGAGATGACGACAAAGTTTGGAAAGCTAGACAAATTTGAAGGACAAGACTTCAGGCGTTAGCAGAACATGCACTTCCTTTTAACAACGTTAAAAGTGGTGTATGTTCTATCTACCCCTATTCGAAATTGCTTGAAGATGACAACTTGGAAGCAATCAGACGTAGATCAAAGTGGGAGAACGATGACTACATCTGCAGAGGACACATTTTAAACGGTATGTCTGATTCTCTATTTGACATCTATCAAAATGAGGAATCTGCTAAAGAGTTATGGGATTCTCTTGAATCCAAGTACATGGCAGAGGATGCTTCTAGTAAGAAGTTCCTTGTGAGTAATTTTAATAATTACAAGATGGTCGATTCAAGACCTGTCATGGAACAGTTCAATGAATTCCTTAGAATCCTTGGACAATATACACAACATGGGTTGAAGATGGATGAGTCAATATCGATTTCAAGTGTGATTGATAAGTTGCCTCCCTCCTGGAAGGATTTCAAACACACTTTGAAACATGGTAAAGACGATTTGTCTTTGGTTCAACTTGGTAGTCACTTGCGCGTAGAGGAATCTCTTAGGGGCGCGAGAGGATGACAAGGGCAAAGGAAAGGAAGTTCTTCTGGACCCTCGGTCATTGATATGATTGATGAGGGTGGAAACAATAAAAACAAAGGAAAGAAATGTAGTTTACATTTGTGAATATAGCCCTCCACACCCGAAGCAAACCTACAAGAATAATAATCGCACCTGAAGCAAGCACAAGAAATCAATGAAAAACAGAAAGAACACAAGAAATTGTTAACCCAGTTCACCAATTTGATTTGGCTACGTGCGGGGGCACTACCAAGCCAGGATCTTGCCTTTATGTAATTAGAATTTGTGTTACAATGAGGAAGAAGGCGGAACATTGCTTAAATATGCAAATAGGAATAAAAAACCAAAACCTAGAAGGCCTAGAATACGGGCCCAAAACAACACCTTCAGAGGCACAGAAAAACGACGCGGGCACCCGCCTCGTAGGAAGCCGGGCGCCTACTGAAAAGGCCAAAACACCATGCTCACCTCGTGCGCGCCGCGCCTCACCGGTGTCGTGCGGCCGCCTCAAGCACGTTGCCCAAGCGCCAAAAGCATTTGGACTCGAGGCGCTCGCCTCGCCATCCCCAAGCGCGCCTCGAGATTCCCTCGAAGAACATCTTGGTTGGTCCTCTATTCCAACAATCTCCACCTAGAGATCAACCACACATATAAGCCCAGTATCCCAGTCTTCAACTCATCCTTGGTGTCCTCACCAGTGCTCACCTCGATCATGGTAGTGCCATTCTCCTCTCTCATTCTTGAAGCCCAATTGAAGGCTTTGCACAGCTTCAACTTCTCAAAGGTTCACAACCTTTGTCAACATGTCGGCCAGGATTCTCCGATCCCGATATCTTCTCGAGCTACAAAGTCTTCTCCTCCAAGAGATGCTGATGTAGTGAAACCTCGTTCAATGTGCTTCGTTCTCGAATGAAACGCCCGGATTCTTTGCCAAGTGAATTGCACTGCTCGTCGGCGTAGAGAATATTACCACTTCGCGTTTTCCCAAGTTCACCCAAGAAGTTACGCGACAAAACCATCTCTTTACTTGCTTAGCCATCCTTTGCCACATACGCCTGCGGTCGGCGAGCCACGATCTTTTGTAACTTAGAAGCCCAGGAGATTGCTTGTACCACCCTGATGTAAACACGTAACCCGTAGTACTTCTCTCTTATCAAGATCACTTGATGCCAAGTCCGCATCCAACATAACCCGCTAACACCACTTCCTTGCTTGAAAAACATAGAGCCTTACAGCCGATTACCCTTGAGTAACGTAGGATCCGCAACCGCTTCCCGATGTTGCTTTCTGGATTGCCCATGAACCGGTGACTACTCCCGCATGTGCAATGTCAGGCCTTGTACACACCATTGCATACATGAGACTCCCCACTGGTGAAGCATATGGAGTTCTCTCCGTCTTGTCACGCTCTTCCTTGTTCCTAGGCGAGTCCTCTCGGATAGCTTGAAGTGCAAACCCAATGGCGTCCTGTTGGCTTCGCCTCTTCCATACAAAACCTTGCTAAGACCTTCTCAACATATTACGCTTGTGAAAGAACCAGCTTGCCCGACTCCCTATTCCGATCAATCCGCATGCCCAAGATTTTCCTTGCCTCTCCCAAATCCTTCATCTCGAACCGCTCGACGACAGAGTCTTCAACTGTTGCCTCTCTCTTGCTTTAGAGCCCGCTATCGACATGTCGTCCACATATAACGGCAAGATAATATACCCATTGTCCGTGTTCTTGAAGTAGCAACAATGATCCGCCTCGCATCGATAAAATCAATGTCGATGCATGAATCCATCAAACTTCCTGGCCACCCTTTGCCTTAGGAGCTTGTTTAAGGCCATACTGAAGCTCTTAGTCAATACACTGTGAGGAAACTAGCTCACCTCGCCAGCCACTTAGACAAGTAACCCTACTGTTTGTACCATGTAAATCTACTTCCTCTCAAGTCCACATGAAGAAAGGCCGTCTTCATCCATCGGTTCAAGCGCTGACAGAGTTGTCCGCCACTACTATCCCAGGAACCATTACGATAGTGGTCATCTTCATAACCGGAGTAGAATACCTCGGTGTAGTCAATCTGGGTATAAACCTGCTGAAACCCTTTAACAACTTTGATCTTGCCTTGCTTAACGGCACTTGCCTTACCGAAATCACAGCTTCCTCCCTTGATCCACTGTAAACCCATTTGTTATGCGGTGCCTTCTTCCCACTTAGGTAGTTTAGTCAAACTCCCAAGTTTTGTTTGCCTTCAATGAGACCATCTCAATCATCCGTATCGCAGACTTTCCAACTTATCTAAGCAACTACTTAGGCTCACGAGCGCCTCAGCATAACATTAGGTTCCCATTATACATCAACAACAAATAATAATTCGAAGGAGTATGCACAGTCGGAGTGATCCACGCTTGATCTGCTTGGATCTACGCGACGGAGAATTTCCCGGTTACGGAGTACGTGGTTCATCTTCGATGACCTCGACCATGGTCGACATATTTAGCATCACATCTCCACCTCCCGCAGTCTGGAATATCCACCTCTACCCGATCTCAGGTTCCGAACTAATACCATCGGATGCCCCTTTCTATCCTTGTACAAAACTGTTTTGTTCATTGAATACCACATCTCGACCCTACGAATAACCTTATGGTTTTGATCATCCCAAGAATTTATACAGGAAGTCATCCCAGCCATTACCCACGATAAATGTACTGATAACGAGCAGTTTGGCATCTAATTTAGTTCTCTCGGCAGAATCAAACATGAACATAAGAAACGCGCTGAGCCAAATACGCGAAGAAAGGACTGATTTACCTTTGCCACTCCAAAGCTTCCTGCGGAATTCCGTTCCCCAATGGAACCGAGGTGGTCCCGATTGATCAAGAAAGTTTGCTGCCGTGTCAAGCTGCTATGTACCCCGGAAGAACGTCTTCGGAAGTCCACACTTCAATCTCATGCGTACTTCCTAGCCCGCTCGTTCAATGTTCTGCATTCATCGCTTCTGCTACCACAGGTTGAAGTTGTGGAGTCTTAACTTTGGAGTCTTCTCACATACGAATACCATTCGCGGCACAATATTCCCTAAACTCCCTAGAGCTCATACTCCCACCATGTTGTCGATCTCGAAGCTTAACTTAAGCTTAAGTCCCGTTTGATTCTCCACTGAGGCCTTCCAACTTCTTAAACACCTGTTCGAAAGCATCATCTTTCCCCTTCAAGAAATAGACCCAAAGCCTTCCTTCAGTAGAATCATCAATGAAAGTCATGTAATATGACGCACCACCCGGAGAGATATAACGGAGATGGCCCCCATGAGTCCGGTGTGAACCCGGTTCCAACTTTGCTTCCCTCAATCCCTACTGTCCTCGAGAAATTATTCCTCCCTTGTTTGCCAAACTTATACAATCTTCGCGACGGATCCCCACGTTATTTGTCTTCAAACCCGGTAGTAGACCCTTAGAACAAAGAACCTTCGTCCTGTTTCACTCATAGCTGACCCAATCGACGGTGCCACAAAATCAGGTATCACCACTTGGGCTATTTGTAATCCTAGCAAATACTATCACTTGGTGTTGTTCGCCAAAATACAAAGTACCACTCCTTATTACCCCGAAAGCGATCTCCACAAACTCCTCCTTGGTAATAACCCAGGTTCACTACTGGCCAAGCGAAAGTCACCTTGTAACCCTCTTCGTCAGCGCTTAGTTGAAAGTAAGGTTCTTTTTCAAACTAGGGAATGTGTCGACCTAGTTCGAGATGTAGAACCTTCCGTCAGATGCTCTTATGATACGACATCCCCCTTCCCACTTGATTTCCAAAGGCTCGCCATCGGCTAGATAGACCTTCCCGGGAAATCACCGGAAGTGTAATTATCCATCTCTTCCTTATGCCCGCAAGAGTGGAATGATGCCCCCGAATCCGGCACCCAGTGATTCTAGTGCGGCTTTACTAACACTCGGAGCAGGTACATCGTCACCTTCAGCGCCACATTCGCTGATTGCCCTTACGATTTGGACAATCCCCTCTTAAAGTGTCCCAAACTCCTTACAATAATAGCCTTTGAGCAGATCCTTACTTCGCGCCGCACCCTTCGGTTTGTCCTTAGTCTCAAGTCGGCATTTTTGCCACTTTCCGCTCCATTCCGTTCTCCACTTGATTCGGTTCCTCCCACTTGTTTGCTAGTACCGAAGCTTCCCCCTACTAGTAGTAGCTAAGCGCACAGAAGTACTTGATGTCCCCAACTTCTTCCATGCGATTTTCCTCACCTAAAAGAAAGTCTTTAACATCATCATATTTCAATTTTTCTTACTGCTTGAAGCGTTGATTGCGATCACTTAGTTCCGCTCCAACTTGCTTAGGTAAAGAAAGCTATGCAACAGCATGCATGAACCTCGTCATTCGAACTTGATCTCCACCGCCGTCGGTGAATCTATGACATCCATAAATTCATCGATGTGCTTAGCGAGATCCTCCCTCTTGCATCTTGAGACTACCCGTCTTGCAAAGTATCAAATCAACCTTATTTGCATGAGACGGAGTTTCAAATCTCTCGATAAGATAATCCAATAGCTCGCTTGGTGGTTGTCGCCTTCTGGTAGTCTTCGCGATCCCACTTTGACAAAGTAGATCTAACCACCCCTAAAGCCTTCCGATCCATGAGTTCCCATTCTTCCTGATCTTCATCTTCCGGTTTGACACCCTTCAGAGGCTTGTAGAGATCCTTGTTGTACAAGAGATCCTCAATCTGCATCCTCCAATATCCGTAGTCGAGACCCATCGAATTTCTCCACCTTTGTTTGTCCTTGCCCATTCTTGATTGCTTGAAACAACTCCCTTGATCCTAAACCAAGAGCTCTGATACCAGTTGTTGTGAATATAGCCCTCCACACCCAAGCAAACCTACAAGAATAATAATCGCACACAAACCAAGCACAAGAAATCAATGAAAAACAGAAAAGAACACAAGAAATTGTTAACCCAGTTCACCAATTTGATTTGGCTACGTCTGGGGGCACTACCAAGCCAGGATCTTGCACTATGTAATTAGAATTTGTGTTACAATGAGGAAGGAGGCGGAACATTGCTTAAATATGCAAATAGGAATAAAAAAACCAAAACCTAGAAGGCCTAGAATACGGGCCCAAAACAACACCTTCCCGAGCCTGAAAAACGACGCCAGGTGCCCGCCTCGTAGGAAGCCAGGCGCCCGCCTGGAAAAGGCCAAAACACCATGCTCACCTCGGCAGCCGAGGCGCATGCCTCACCCCAGGTCGTGCGGCCGCCTCAAGCACGTTGCCCCAACGCCAAAACCACTGGACTCGAGGCGCTCGCCTCGCCATCCCCAAGCGCCCGCCTCAGATTCCCTCGAAGAACATCTTGGTTGGTCCTCTATTCCAACAGTTTCAATGACAATGGTTCTGGTTCCAACAAGAAGCCTAAATTGGCATGTTGGAAGTGTGGCAAATCTGGTCACTTTAAGAAGGATTGTCGTGTTGGAAACAACAAGAAAGGCGCAAGCACAAGTGGTTCGGGAAAGGGGTCTAAGGACCATTCTGAAGACCAAGGATGATGCTATTGCGTGGTGGATTGATTCCGGTGCCACAACTCATGTTTGAAGATCGTTGTTGGTTTAAGATATATGAACCAATGGAAGACGAATCTGTTCTTTACATGGGTGATGACCATTCCGCTCCTATTCAAGGAAAAGAAGTGTGGTGTTGGAATTCAGTTCGGGAAAAACTATTTCTTTATTTAATGTATTGTATGTACTAAAACTTCATTTGGTCTGTATTGAACAAGTGTGGATACAAACAAGTATATGAATCCGATAAGTATACCTTATCGAAGTCGGTGTATTTGTAGGATTTGGTTATAATGGGATGTTTATGTTGAATTTAAATAAAATTCCTAGTTCCGTTTATATGACTTCTTACATTGTTATCAATTCTTCGTAATGGCATGCTCGGTGGAAAATGTAATATTTCGAAAGGCTTTCAATTCTTAATGTAAGATTATCCCATTTTGAACATAGCCACCATCATTAGATGCGTTTTGAGTTTGTTCAAATGCATAGCCACGCATTTAATAATGTGTTGTGAGTATGCGGATCTACTTGCTTTGGTTGAATATTTATTCACCATTAAGTTAAGAATTGATAAGTATTTCTGAATCTCAAATGAATGATCATTTGATTGAGGTACCAAGTGAGACACCCGAACCTCGTAAAAGTAAAAGAACAAGGAAAGCTAAATCATATGGTTCGATTTTCAACTATATTTAGTTATGGGATCAAGAGATCAAATTGAATCTCAATACTCTTCTTGTTATAGTATAGAGGAGGATCCAAGAACCTATGACGAAGCAATAAAATCTTGAGATCTTTGGTTTTTGGTAAGAAGCAATCGATGATGAGATTAGTTCTATTATGAAAAATAATACATGGATCTTGTCGATTTACCACCAGTGTAAACCTTTGGGGTGCAAATGGATCTTCAAAAAAGAAGATGAAAGTCGATGGAACAATTGACAAGTTTAAAGCTCGATTGGTAATCCAAGGCTTTAGACAAAAGGAAGGGATCGATTACTTCGATACCTATGCACCGGTTGCTCGTATCACTACCATTAGATTATCGATAGCTTTGGCGGCTATTCGAATCTATTGATCCATCAAATGGATGTCAAAACAACATTTTTAAATGGTGATTTGGAAGAAGAAGTGTATATGAAACAGCAGAAGGATTTGTTATGCCGGTAATGAGCATAAGGTATGTAAGTTAATTAAGTCATTGTATGGGCTGAAGCAAGCACCTAAGCGATGGCATCAAAAGTTTGATGAGGTTGTTTTGTCAAATGGTTTCGTATTAAATCATCCGACAAATGCGTATATAGCGAGATTTGATGAATCCGGTAAAGGTGTAATCATCCGCCTATATGTTGATGACATGTTGATTTTGGCACGGACCAAAATGTAGTTGATGAAACTAAGAAGTTTTTGTCATCAAAGTTTTCTATGAAGGACATGGGAGAAGCCGAGCGTAATTCTTGGTATAAAGATTAAACGGATGAACAAGGGAATTGCAATTACACAATCTCATTATATTGAGAAAATTCTCAAGAGGTTTAATTGTGATGATTGTTCTAAAGTTAGTACTCCCATGGATCCTCTTGAGAAACTTGTATCAAATCTTGGTAAACTGTGTCACGGCTTTCGAATACTCAAAAGCCATTGGCGGTTTGATGTATGCTATGACGGGCACTCGACCCGATATTGCTTATGCGGTTGGAAGATTGAGCAGTTCACTAGTAATCCTAGTAGACAACATTGGCATGCTATAACAAGGGTGTTCAAGTACTTAAAAGGTACTATGGACTATGGTTTGTGTTATAGTGGACATCCTTCTATATTAGAAGGTTACACAAGATGCTAGTTGGATCAAACAAGAAGATTCATCTTCTACTAGCGGTTGGGTGTACTTGCTTGGAGGAGGTGCCATTTCTTGGGCTTCTAAAAAGCGACATGTATTACACATTTTACAATGGAATGCGAGTTTGTAGCATTGGGCTTGGCCGGAAAAGAAGCGGAGTGGCTTCGGAACTTGATATATGAGATTCCATTATGGTCAAAACCGATATCACCAATGTCTATCCATTGTGATAGTGTCGCCACCTTGGCTAGGGCCTATAGTCGTTTATAATGGCAAGTCTAGACACTTGGGTGTCGGACATAGTATGATTCGGGAGTTAATCATGAATGGTGTGATATCGCTTGAATTTGTTCGGTCGCAATAAAATTTGGGCGACCACTTGACGAAGGGGTTAGCCGAGACTTGGTAAATAAGTTCCAATGGGAATAGGATTAAAGTCCATTTAATCCTCTAATTGTGAGATACCCAATTCCCTTCTAATACAACGTTAGAAGCTTGAATTCAATGTGGAAAGCTCGCTTGGAGATTGGAACACATGTTATTATCTTTCCCAAGGTATGTGTTCGGACACACGCAAGTAAAGATTAGGTTGAAGAATATCTTCTTAATAGTTCCTTTGAAAAATTGCAAATGCGGGTGCAAGATTAAAAGGAACTACCTATGTGGACATGAAGTTTTGCCGCTTCAAGAAAGCTAGGACTTGGCTTCCCTATATGTTCCTCACTATTGGATATGGACACATGGCTTGTAATAGTGTCAAGGTTAAACAAAGAGAATTATGCTCGAACTTATGTGTATAGTATCTTCACAGAGTATTCATATGAGTTGACCCGGGTTCAATCGTTAGGACACCCAGATTCTCGAGTTATTTGAAATAATGTGTATTATACTAAGATGAAAATTCAATCGCAAGACATTTTCATTTATGCATTCGTTTGTTTACGTTATTTATAAAGTTTAGTAAAAAATCAAAGGATTACACTAAAATGGAGGATTTGTTGGTGATTTTAGTATCATCAACTTATTTTATTGTAATGGTGATTTACTAAGAGATCAAGTAGCTGATTCGTATTAGACTCGGATACGCATTAAGGGAAAGTGTGGAGATACACTCAGTTTGAGCTTTCAAAACAGGGGAGAGTCAACCTCGATAAAGAAGTAAAAGTTAAAGGGTAGCACATTTAAAGCTAATGTGCCTCCGGCCGAGCAGAGTCCTTGACGCTCGGCCGAGCGTGAGCTGCGCGAGATTGGCCAAGTTTCTCGAGGTGTTTTGCTCGGCCGAGGCATGTGCCTTGCTCGGACGAGCAAGTATGAACAACACGGCCAGGTGTAGTTCGCAAGACACGGCCGTGCGGCTTGGCGAGAATTTCACTAGACATGTGTGCTCGGCGGCCGAGTCCCTTGACTTCAGGCCGAGGCGGTTCTGAAGCTTGAGTGCCTTTTCAAAATGAAAAGACACGTTGCTCGTACTAAAGTCATGTCTTTTGATTGTACCATTTAACTAATACCTCTCCATCTTTGTATATATACGGGGATTGATCTCGGTTGTAAACACACGCATGAAAAACCTGAAGTGATACAACAATAACGAAAGCAAAACAATTCTCTAGTTTTAGATTTATTTCTCTTTGCCTAGGAAATAAATTGCGTGATTGTCTTATCCCAATAAAGATTTTGTGTAACCCCGGGCGTGGGGTCGAAATACTTTATTCGGAAAGTGGATTATACACGATTCAATCACATATCCGGCCTCGAGTATCAAGATCAAGACCCCATTTTCCCCTACACTTTCAGGCGTCTTTCTTTATCGTATCTTGCTAAGCATTGGCATTCTGAATTAGTTTGATCGGCCCGGACTTTTAGGGGTTTTGACGTCTTTTTGTGCTTTCACTGTTTCATTTTGTTTCAATTCAGGACACCATTTCACTTACTTGTGCTTGTTTTTTAAGACTCTCCTTATTCAAAATGAAACGAAGATTTCATTCTTCCATAGAGGGGCCACAAAAGAATGAATTTACCAAGATCCCTACGCGTTTTTACCTGTGCATGTTTTGAAGACTTCTTTTCTTTTAAGGACGCCTTGCATGCTCTAATTAATACCAGTGTGCATGCTTTTGTTGTTTGATCGCTTTCAGATAATTTATGAATATGGAGGAGATAGTTGGGATTACAATCGTCATCGCTG